>CM029670.1:22007697-22037348 GCA_017311315.1 Dendrocalamus latiflorus | reverse complement strand
CAAAAAATGACACGATCTTTGCAAAAAGTGCACTTCTCTAAGTTACCAAATAACCTATTCTCACGCAAAACGTGTAGAACTTGTGTTCAGATTCAGTGCGACTGTAAATCAGAATATCATCAAAGTACACAACCACAAATTTACCAATAAAATGCCTTAAAACAAGATTCATTAAGCGCATGAATGTACTAGGTGCATTAGTTAAACCAAAAGGCATGACTAACCACTCGTACAACCCAAATTTCATTTTAAATGCTGTTTTCCACTCATCCCCTTCATGCATTCTAATTTGATGGTAACCACTGCACAAATCTATCTTAGAGAAAATAACAGCACCACTCAATTCGTCTAGCATATCATCTAAGCGAGGTATAGGATGACGATATCGAATTGTGATATTATTAATCGCTCGACAATCTACGCACATACGCCATGAACCATCTTTCTTAGAACTAAAATAACAGGAACAGCACAAGGGCTTAAGCTTTCACGACATACCCTTTGGAGAGAAGCTCTTGTACTTGTTTCTGAATTTCCTTTGTTTCCTCGAGATTGGTGCGGTACGGTGGTCGGTTTGGCAGCGACGCTCCTGGAATCAAGTCGATCTTATGTTCTATCCCGCGTATTGGTGGTAGCCCCGCTAGTACCTCTTCTGGAAAGACATCGCTGAAATCCTGCAAAACAGAAACAACACCACTAGGAAGAGAAGTTATGTCTTTAGTCGAAAGCAATGCGTCTTTGTACAGCAGCACGACGTGCACCAAATTAGGATCCTCACTGAATTCTCTCATCTCTGATTTGGTGGCTAACATCACTAAATTCTTCTCTCCCTCACGTTTCTTGTTACTACTCAGATGGTTCTCTCGCTCTTGTGTACTCTCAACGTGCATATCAATTTTCTACATGGAGGAATTGACAATCTGTTGCGGTGTAAGCGGCTTCAAGATGACATCCATATTGTTCCATCGAAACGTGTAACGATTTGTACACCCATCGTGAACAGCGGAACGGTCATATTGCCATGGCCGTCCCAAGAGCAAGTGACACACCGTCATAGGCACAACATCGCAGTCCACAATATCGGTGTACTTCCCATAGAAAACGTTACACGCACCATATAGTTCACCTTCACTTCCTCTTTGTCGCTCAACCATTGCACATGAAAAGGACGCGGATGTGGCAAATACTTCAAACCCAACTTATGACACATATCCTTGCTAGCCAGATTGTGACAACTCCCGCCATCAATGATCACCTTGCACACCTTACCCTTATCAAGCTTTGCCCATGTCTAAAACAAATTGCACCGCTGTTCGAGTGATGGCGATAGCATCACACTAAGCACCTTGGCGCGTGCAAACAATGGAATACTGCTCAGTGTTAGGAAACTCAGGATCGCACTCACATTGTTCTATGTCATCAGTGCAAGACTGCCTATGCATTAGGTGACTCATCATCACTAGCTGAAACATAACCGCCATCCTCTGTGATAAGCATAGTTCTGATATTTGGGCAGTCCCTCTGAAAATGGCCAACGCCCTTGCACTTGTGGCAAATAATGTCACGTGAACGGCCTGTTGACCCCATAGACGAGGTCGCACTAGCAGCAGGCGCCATAGGTCGACGCACTGGTGATGGTGTACTCTCCAGCTTCTTACTTGCAGAACTGCGCATCGCCGAATTGCTTGCAGCCGAAGTGCTCTTGTTTGGTTGGCTGTTGTTATATGGCTGTCCTGGACTGCCTGAATAACGTGACCGGGCAGCGAACCGTGCGTCTTCAATCACTTGTCTCTCGGCTTCACGTGTTTGGTGCAGCAACTCAATCATATCATTATAGGGATGGTGATTGACAATGCGTTTGACAGCGTGATTCATGCCCGCTAGAAATCTCACCATGGTCTGTTCTTCATTCTCGCGGACATCTGCATGTATCTTGATAGTCTTCATTTCTTTATGATATTCATCAATTGATTTCATACCTTGTCACAGTCCCTGTCAACTTCTCAAATAGTGAGCGCTTGTAGTGGCGAGGTACAAAACGTACCCGCAAATGCTACTTCATCTGCTCCCAAGTGATAATCGGCAGCTCATGGCGCTCCATGCACTTACGGATGAACTGCTCATACCAATGTGTGGCATAATCATCCAAGCCATTGGACGCAAGCAACAACTTCTTCTCGTTGGGATAGTTGTTCATCCGAAATAACTTATCAACTTTCAACTCCCAAGTGGGTATTGTTCCACATCTGTACCACTTGAAAATATAGGAAGATTAAATTTGGGCTTAGCGACAAGATCCTCGGCGTCGTCGTGGAGAGGACGCTGCACGTTGTTGCGGTGGTGGCGCTGTCGGTCATCGTAGTCGTCGACGGGGAAATCGTCATCCCGGCGCTCGACCGCGTCAGTCCAGCTACGAGGTGCATGATGCACACCTCCTCCGTGGGCACCCTGTGGTGCACCTCCACCCTGGCCACCGTTGCCTCGGCCAGGCCCATGTGCCTGAGGGCGTGCCGCGGCTGCCATCCCGACGTTTGGTGGCACGGCCATGCGACACGCCTGTCGTTGACGTCGCTCCTCATCCAGATGAATAGCACGCTCCTCCTCGGTCTCATTATGCAGAACGACCGGAGGGCCGTGCACACTTGTATCATCAGCTGGTGCAACCCCCACGTAGATTGTGGTGTGCGAACATGGCACGCAGCTCCAGAAAGTTATTGTTGATGGTCGTACGCAATTGTGTGACCTCCTCCCCGAGGGTGTTTAGTCTAGTCTGAACTTCCCCGAGCTCATCGCGCACGGCATTGTCACCATCATGAAGTTGTTTTTGTATCATCTCGTGCAACCGAGTGTACTCGTCCATGTAACCGCGCCTCCGGATTAGGTGGATCCTCCTCGTGACCTGACATGGGAACGACTTACAAACAAGAAACGAGGTTATATCCGGGTTAGCAAAACAAAAGCTCTCTCTATGCTTGCAACTCACTGTCCTAAAACAAGACAAGCTTACCGTTCCAAAGTGAATCAAGGATGGCAAATCGACAATTGTGACAGCGAACGACCTCAACCCGGTAATGTATGAGCGTAACCAAGAGCAAGGGAGTACACAAACGGGTGTAGGTGGAGCTTGGACAGTTATGTCGATATCCTATGCAATCTGATATTCAAGGTATTGTAAAGCTAAGTAATGATCCAAGCTAGAGTATTTTGCCTATGTGCTGATCAATTGGTTTAAGCGAAGTGTATGAATGCACACGCAACGATAAATGGGACTTAATGAAACAAAGGAATGAGCTAGGGAGAATCAATCGGAAACAGAGATGAAACTAGCTCATTTTGCACCAAGTACTAGGAGAGACGCTAGCCAATTGCAACTGAATATATGAGGGCACAAAATTGCTCTAAAACAAGGAGTTGGAAGCTCTATCTTCTCATTTCCTTTCCAACGGATCAAGAAATGCCTCAATCAGGTCGTATGCAAAAGTTACGTGTTTCTCTCTCTTCTTTTTTTATGCCACGACTCTTCCTAACTGCGGCTGCAAGCCTCACAAATCAGCAAGGTGTGATCAATTTTAATGAGCATCCCTAATTGCAATGTCAACAGCTAGTCTCAAGATAAAAGGATATAAGTGAGCTGCTTATTAGTTGTCTCTCTTCTCACTAGGTTGAGCTCAGGTTCTAGGAAGGGTTGGGCCACCCTTGGGTAGACAGGGAACGTGTTTGCTCCTTAGTGTGTTAAGAAGACCAGCTGATAGTCCTAGAGTCATATGGGGTAGATGAGAGTCAGTCTAAGCCATAGTATCCTCTATATCTTGTCTATGCTTTAAGGACTGTCTTTTCTATTTTGCTTGCCAGCTTTTCGTTTTATTGCTTTGGTTCAGGGGGAGTTCATTTGGGAGCTTCTGTGATGAGAACATCCCCATTACATATACATTTTCCACTCCAAGCATGCATGAGAATAACCAAGAACCAGAGGACCCAATGACGAGGGCAAGAGCCAAGCGTTTAAACAAACATGCGCTTTTGTTTCTTAAGAAGTTTCCTTTAATTGATGATGAACTTGGATTACTACCTCATGCTAGTATTTTATGTATTCTTAGGTATAACTCATGTGAAGACTTGGGAGAGCAAAAGAGAGGAGCCCAAGGACTTAAACGACAAGTTTTGGACAAGATTTTCAAGCCAATTTTGGACTTCCCACATGCTCAACCCAATTCAAACTCGGATTCAACTCAGGATTCAATTCGGATTCGGTTCGGGATAGCCTGACAGGCAGTTACTAAAAAGGCCATAAATTTCACAAACGGAGTCTGATTCAGGTGTTCTTGTACTCGTTGGAAAGATAATTTCAAGGGCTACATAGTGGATCTAGTCCCACATTTAAATTCCCCACAAATAAAATGTTATGACCGAAACAATATGACAGGTGAAAAATATAGTTTCCTTTTTGTGAGAAGTTCGTATCCAAACCATATAGGGTTGAGTTGTATTTGGTTTGAGGACCATATGATGTCCCAAGAGGCTATATAAGCCTTGTATTGGCAGCCTTTAGGGGGGATACCAATTTTATGCATAAGATTGAAATATAGCTATTGCTTGTTCTTTTCAACACCAGAGTTCCTGCGAGGACTTTGAGAGAGAACTAGGCGATCCATTGTTCGTTCTGCAATTCAAGGTCAAGCCGTCGTTCCATTGGGAATTGGGGACTTGGCGTTCGTCGTTTGTGGTCTCGCGACGAACAATTATCCGGTGTGTTTTGGGCGTATTCCGAAGAGTTGAGGGTTCGTGCATTGGCGCGAGTGTTTAACTAGCGACATCGTCTGCTTCGCATCAACTATCCATGGTTCCTCACTAAGAAGATCGGGACCCCTCCCCGTTTCATTTCTGGATCTTAATATTGACATAACTCAACTTGAACAAAAGTGCATAACATATTAAGGGAGAGCTGGATTTTCTTGCACATCATTTTGCATTGTAATATAACTACCTGGAGCCTTGATTATTATCCATTTATGACATGTTTACAATGCATTACATCTTGCCATAATCTATGCTTACTTGCTAGATTTAATCATGACTTTATATGTGTAGTCTAGTCTTTGCTATTATAAGTTGATTAAAATGCACAACTTGAATTAAATCATATCATGTTAGCTCTGAGACTAGTCTGCCTGTAGTTATCCTTTTATGATTCATTCCATGTCAAATAGGCTGAGTTGAGTCTTGAATCTATATTGAGCTTTAAAATGAGCTATGCTAGTTTCCTTATGAAGCATGAGTTGAGTACTAGTCTTCTGCTCGTGAAAATGCTAAAATCAAAAGCTCTCTTCTGTGCGAAAAAAAACTGATCTCACCAATTCTTTCTCATGGAGACTGCTTGACATTGCACTAGGCATGAACTCAAGGGGAGTTTTTGGAATGACCAAGATAATCTTCTTAACCTTCTTTCTTATGGAGTGGTCGCATAAGGCTTGAGAATCTAGCACATGACTAAAATTTTGGTTGGAAACGACCTGAGTTTCAACAAAAAAAACATGTCAATTGTAATAAAATTGCTTAATTACACAAAAAGACCAAGTCCTTGAACAAATGATTCATTCTTGAACTTGTAGCACTCTAAATTGACTCAATACTAGCTTCTTGGTTCCACTTAGAGTATGACATGGCCTACATCATCTTTGGATACCTTTAGCTAGACTATAATCATGTTTGACTTGACATGCTAAGATATTCAACTAATTTTCAGATTATGACTTATTTGGCTTATGCATGTCTATACATGCATTGTCATGATTTTGATAGCATTCTTATGTATTATGGCATGGTGTAATACTTCAAGGTCATTTTGGATAATCTTCATGGCTTATCATGCTTAAAATGAATAATATTCAGCCATTCCATCTATACTCATGATTTATTCTCTTCCTTGCATCTTGATGATTATTGCCAAAAGGGGGAGAATAGCGGAGAAAAAGCCATTTGGGAACTTTTCTGGAGATTTGGAGAACAATTTGCTCTTTCTGTTTTTTGCTCTAGTGTTCTCTTTGTCAACATGATCTTGGTTCCTCTTTGCTTCTTTCTTAGGTCATGTTTGACTCTTCTTCATTTTCAAAACAAACTCAACCTTACGCTTTTTCTGTGTTTGTCAATATATTCATCAAGGGGGAGATTGAGAGACCATGTGGATGTGACCCCATGTTTCTGATGAGTAATTGACGCGTGTTCTGGAAAAGTTTGAGTTTGGTTTGTGCGGTTCGTGCCATGTGTTGCGTGGTGCAATCGGCTTCGGTCAGACCTGGCCGAACTAGGCTCGAAACATGCTTGAGTCATTTATTCTTCTCGGCCGTTTTGGGCTCTTGTTTGTGTTTGAGTGTTACTACTGATGCGAATGTGTGATTACAGTATTTGAGTATTACTGCAGGACATTGAGGCGCAGTCGTGGCGAGGCACGGGATGACCGGGACCTAGGTACAGGTGATGCCGAGGTCAAAGCGGGTCGGATGTGCCGAAGACGGTGAGGACTCGAGGTGGTTACGAGCTTGGACGCAAGAAATAAGGAAGCTTCCCAGAATGTGCAGGAGGGGGCATTTTGGTAAATGCACAAAGCTACATGAGGAAGCGGGGGTTTTGGTTTTTTGAGTTAGCGGGTAAAGCGAGTGGAGAAACCCGGTAAGCAAAAGCTATAAAAAGGAGGGATGTCTCCTGGTGGCTGCATGTCTTGTGAGAGGAGTTAGGCTTTAGGGGAGTTTGTTTTGCTTTTCTTTCATGAGCTGTTAAGGAGTTGGTGAGGAGAGCAGGGTTGTTTGCCTTTCTGTTACCATGTCTTCGTGAGAGTCCTGAGTAGAGTGGTGTTCTTTGTTCTTCTCCTGGATTTGTGTGGTGTTTTTTTTATGTGAGAGATGGCTGTAGAAAACCTACATATGTAATCACGTATTGTCTTTGTATCAATCGAAGATGCCTGCTGTTTGAAATAATCTGATGGTCTATCTCTTTTTGTTATGGTTTCTTCTTTGTTTTGCTGGTTGATGTTCTCCTCTGCCTTTCTTCATTTCTGAAACATCCCAAAAATTTAAATCTTGAAAATAAAAGCTTTTGAATTATTTGCGCAGAGAATGTTTCTTGAAATTGGACTTTTAAGGTGCTTCTTAAATTCCAAAGAAGGTATCAGAGATACAATAACGATAATGATAATAATAATAAGACTAGATTAAAAATGCCCATAAAAGAAAAATGTGGAAGTAAAAGAAATCTATAAACTTGAATCAGAAGCTGAAAATATAATCCAACGTAAGTGAGGGCGAGATTTAAATTGAAGTATAAACTTCGTGTGGAAAATAGTATTATAAAAGGGCAACCAAAATAAATCAACAAAACTTATGCAAATATATATATATATATACCAAAAGGGACTAGCATGGTAAACAAAAGTATAAACAGAAAAATGGGTAAATATATGATATACCCAAAAATAGACATAAGAAATATATATACACTGTATACAAAATGAATGTACAAATAAATAAAATAAATATATAGGTGCCTATACAAAAAATAGAAATGAGTAAAAATATATATATATATTGTATGTATGTATAGATATACTTGTATATATACATATGTATATATGTACACTAAACAAAAATATAAAAATATGTATAGAAGGGAGGGGGTCAAACCAGGCCAAGCCGGCCCAGCCCAACCCCACTCTTTACCCATTATAGCACGCGGCCCACCTCCTTTTCCCTTCCTCTGCCCGAGCGGCCTCCCTCACGGCCCCTGTTTATCTTCTCCACCCCACCCGCTCTCTCTTCCGGGTCGCAGCTCCCTTGCTCCGCACTCTCCCTCTCCGGCCGCAGCCCCTGCTCCCTCGCGCTCCGCCTCCGCAGCCCGGCCCGCACCGCCCGCGCTTGGACAGCGATCCCATCCTCCGTACCTGTCCGCGCTGCCGCCGCCTCTTTTTCTTGCCCACCGTGCCTGGTCTCATGGCTCTCTTTTTCTTCCCCGCGCTGCCGAACCGTCTCTCTTGCGCGCAGCTCAAGCTCTCTGCCACACCACGCGCGTCGCCAGAGTTTGCCATCATGCCGAATCCTTTCCCCAAATCCTCTGCTGCCTGCCATCACCTGCTTCGCCGCTCTCCGATGCGACCGCGCGGGCAAGCTCCCGAGGGCATCCCTCCTCGCGCCCCTACAAGAACCCCCGAGGACCTCTACGGACTCCCCATCTCACCTACTCCCTCCCGAAGAAAGAAATCGAGATTTGGACCTCCCAAATCGCCGCCGCACCCATCTTCTTCCCCAACTCCAGCATCCACCTCCCCACCGATTCCCGCCATTAAAGATCAATTACCGCCACCTACACCATCCCCAGAACGTCGCGAGCATACTCCGGGTCTCCTCCGCGCCTCCGAAGACCATACATCGCCGGCACCGAGGACCCCTCCCGCACCGCCGCCACCGCATGCCGCCGACCCACCTCCGGCGCCTCCCGTCCGCCGTCGGCCCCACCAACGGCTTCCTCGTGACACCGGTGCTCCATTTTGCCCGTCACCCGAGCCTCCCCGACCCCCCACCGCCGACGAGCCCGCCGCCGTTTCCAGCCCCGAACTCCTGTACCCGGCCTCTGCTACTGCATACCTTAAGAGGTAATAGCGCTATATACAAGTAAGCAACATCTGAGAGGTTACCTGGCTAGTAGCGTCCGCACTAAAACGCACCCAGGCAGCGCGCGTTCGAGCCCCGCTCCGCCGCGCCGGGTGGGATTTTGGATATTTAATTTTTGCTATTTTTACCATGCATCAGTGACCCCAGCCGACCGTGAGGGTGCATGCTAACTCTGTGGCAAGGATAGATAGAAAGCATGTGCAATAAAATGTCATTTATAATTATATATATATATATATATACATATATCCATATGTGTATATATGTTTATATATATAATGGATAACCCTTTGTAAATCTTTAGCAAAGATCTTGTATTTAGACCCTGAGTATTAATTTTTACAAATTCCAATTAAGGGTACTTAGGGATTTTTGAGCATGGATAATTATCATGTGTTAGAGGACAACACCTAGATATAGTTATAACATGAGTAATTCTTTTAACCTTTTGTCAAGTGAGAGGGGTTAGCAATAGGGGTGTATACTAAATCCTTTAGTTTGAACAGCAAGCTTGGGCCATGAAATGTTGTGTGTATATATATACACACACACACATATCCATGTGTGCACATATGAGCATATATAATAAATAAAATATGAGGTAAGGATAAATTAAGTTAAGCCCTAGCATTAAGATTCATGCAAAATAGAGATGCCGCCTGGGATTATCGTACGTCAAATCTAGATGTTCTTTTAAGTGGTACCTTTGATTAGTATAAAGTGTAGTAGTCTAAAATACGGTTGTCGTTTCTATATCTTTAAAAGGTATCTAAATTGATAACAATCTTTAATCAAAAGGGCATCTTTCAAGTAGAAATGTCTAGATATATGTGGTAAGTATAGTAAGGTAACCCTATATGACGAGCTTTGCTCAGATGAATAAAAGTATAAAAGGATCCTAGCTCAAACTAAGTTACGTCTAGTACTAACTAAGAGTACATAAAGCATCATACTACAAAACACTACAAACTCGAACTCTAAAGATTAGTTCGGGTAGCTAAAAATTATACATATCACTTCTATAAAGCATATGCCCTGAACATTAGCACTCGACAAATTACACCAATTCATACGTTTAACTTAACTCATGAAACTTCCTTGATAAATACCAAAATAATAAAAGAAATTGTTAATAAAAAGATCAAGTCATCGTATTCTACCATCGACCTTACCCTAAATAACCCAAATCACCCATTAACTCATGATAAAATTAAACTAAGTTTATTCATATTTATTTGGATCTTTTTGAGTTATTTGCTTTTATTTGGATTCAGTCGGTTGTAGCGTAATTAGAAATTGGAAGTCGTGAAGACTCAGATCAAGCGAGATCAAGCTCGAGGTGAAGATAAAGACCAAAAGCTCAAAAGAAAGCCTTGTGTGAGCTCAAGACCACGGTAAACCGCACCAGGCGAGTCAATACTTTGATCATGTTGAACCTATATTTTCTGCAAATTACTTTTGTTTAAATTTATCAAATTGCATGCTGTTATTTTATATGCAAATACATGATAATTTAAGATTCTAGTTATATGCCTATGGTTTACCTTGAATAATATTACACCTCCTTTGGAATATTTGAATGTGTGAACTTTGTCGCCCTAGCAAAAATTATAATAGTATCATTTCGAAAATAGGTGCCTAAATATATGCCATGCTTAGTATTGTTTAGGTACTCATGGGTGCGAGAGCGCCCAAGCATCACTTTAATCCTGAGAAAATTTGGTTGGGCAGTCATGGTGGTAATGACTGGTGTATGTTGGATAAGGTTATTTTTATATTCCCAAAAACCTCAAATTGCTTATTTATTTGGGCGGATGGTTCGGGGGTATGGTGCAGGTGTGCACGAGAGTGTGGTTTGTGGTAGAACCGCCCAGATAACCCTAAGGACTGAATCTTGTCATGACCTCCTGTGTAAAACAGTACAACCACAAGTCTGTAAAGTACAACTTGGCCTAGTAGAATTACCGGACCCTAAAAGTCATCGTCATAGGTGGAGGAGGTGAGGTAGTGCAAGTGGCGGTCTGTGAGACGACTTGAATGGGGCATCCGCGGAGGGTGAAGTTCTGCTGTGGCGTGCTAGCAGTGTGGGTAGCCAGCTACTAGGCGTTCAGAAGGAGAACATCCCGCACAACCTATGAGACCTGCGCAAGCGGGCCAAGCTCATAGGGGTGAGATGATGGAAGGGGCGAGGTACTTTGAACGGTTATTGTGATGGTTCGCTCAACTGCACAACTAAGGAATTGTGCGGGGCAACGAGTAAACTGTCTCTTGTGGTGAAAGTGTACAAACTCTGCAGAGTCAAAACTATTCGAATAGCTGTGCCCACGGTTAAGGGCGGACATGGGAACTTAACCAGATATAGTTCTATTTCAAAAAAACCTTTGTGGGTGGAAATGAAAAAGTGGAGGGCAGTGGAAAGCCCTGATTTGAATTGTCCTGGGTGCCGTCCCAGTGGTAAGTTAAGCAGCTATAATGCTGAAAGATGCCATATGGTGCAGATGCCATGTAACGGTGGATGGAATCTGGATCGCTATTATTATTGCATTTTCTTGAACATTATGCTTTTGTTCAAAACTGCTAGGTCTCAGGAAATTTCTATGTATTATATTTTTAAATAATGGTAACATTTCTCACAAATAAAACGTCAGGAATAATAAATAGAGTCGTAAGAAGGGAAGATGGCTGTTTATGGTAATCACATAAAGAAGTTGGTGGATTCATGATTGATCATAAGAGGGATAATGTTAGTGTGGAGTCTAGGAGAAATAAATGGGTGGAGCGTAAATGAATATATAGGCTAGATAGATGAGTTAAATGATTTTTGGAGAATTAGGGAGTGCAAAGGTATTTGCTGGATTATGACACTGATAATTTAAAATTCTTGGGAGATATTGGCGATAATGGAAATTAACAGGATTGGATTATACACTAGATGGATGAATTGAATTTCTGATAATATTGGAGGAGTCATAATAAGTAGTGGATTATAATCTTGATAAAGTGTATTCTCGGTGGATTTATACTAGTGAGTCGTAGATTTGATCATTAATGTACATAAGTGGAGGCATACTAGTGAATTAGTTAGTGATAGATAATGGAAAATGAGATTGATTATTAGAAGAAGGAATTATGGTTTGGGTCAATAACAAAAAGGATTGAATATGAATGATTTCGGTGGATTTAAAATCAATGGTGTTAGTTAATCATTGGAATTTAGAGATGAAGAGTTGATGAATAGAAATTTCAAGATTGGATTATTAGGAATTTAGAACACAGAAGATATTGGTGGATTCAAAATGATTAATGATACTAGCTGTTTGGAGTTTTTAGACAGCACTCAATATGGAAAGTGTGTGTTCGGTGGATTAATTAAATGATATTAGATAAATGATGGCACTAGCTGTTCGGAGATTTTAGGGAGCAATTGATTGGTGGATCGTATAATTGATGTTACTCGCTGTTTGGAGTCTTAGACAGCAATCAATTTAGAAAAAGTATATCCGGTGGATTAAGTAATGATGACACTCGCTGTTTGGTGTCTTAGACAGCAATCATAAGGTAAGTGTGTCCCTGGTGGATTAAGTCAATTATGGCAATCGCCGTGTGAAGTTTAGGCAGTAACAACAACACTATGATTTAATAATAATAATGCTACCAAAAGTGATTTTTGGCAAATAAAATAACCCGAGCCTCTCCTTTGTTAAGCCATGCATACTATTTATTTGCATTCTGTGTATTGGCTCGTGGAGCACGGGGTTGGAGTGCTCACACTCGCTTTTGCGACAAAATTCAGCATCAGGAATCAAATCACCTCGCCTCAGCAACAAGATTGGACAAGCTGGCAGAAAAGATGAAGATGTCAAGGGCTAGGTCGCGAACCTCCAGTTGGCTGCCTGTGGGCATGTCCTGAAGGTCCTATCTGTGTGCTTCGTTCTTCCGCTGCTGCAATTTATTGATTTCGGCCTAATCGACCCATGAGTAAGTCTACTATTTTATTTATGCTTCCGCATGATATGTAATTTGATGTCCATTACTCTAATTGTGTGCACTATCTACTGATCCAGATAATAGTGCAGCTAGACACAGTAGATTCCGGATTATAAAACCCGGGTCCCTACAATTTCCAGTGAAGAATATTGGTTGATTAGCAGGAAATCCTTTGCTAGAATGCAGATTCAAGTGATTTTCTCCTCTCTCAGTTCTTCGCTTTTCTCCTCGATCTGTTTTCTCCCCTGCCTAGGGTTTACTGTTAATGCAAGCAAAGGAATTTTGGTTCCTGTTGATTTCAGCTGAGGAGTTTGTTTTCTTTTGGTATCTTCGTCTTTAGAGGTTGTGGTCATGCAGTGTTTGAAGTCTTGTATCAAAGAGATTCAAGAAGTCGAAAGTTCTCGGAAGATTGAATGTTGCGGTCAAATTCTGCATATGCCCTCTGTTTTGAGTTCATTCATGAACATCCTTTCAATCACAGCAACGAGGTGTTTTTATCTTTGAATTCTTCAGTTCAGAAGTTGCTGTTTTGTTTTGAGAAAAATCGCTCAATCGTTTTGATCTGAAATTATAAGCTGTTCTGTCTGGGTGTTGAGTTCTGCTCTGTTGTTGGCAGCGTTTTCAGTTTTCAGCCAGTGACCTGTGTTCGGCTATCAATCTTTTTCGGTTTCACTGTTCTATCTTCGGTTTATTTCTGAGTGCTGTGCTGGGCAATTTCTCCTGAATAATTGATTCTCAGTTTGACTCGGTAGTCATGAGCTTATTCTCTGTTTTATGTTCATCTTCGCAGAAATTTCAGTGACATCTGTTTTCGGTTGATCTATCCTTGATCCGGTCCTTGGTGTGGTCTGTATTCACTGTGCCGACATAAGTGCAAATGCTGCTTACAGTTTTCGGATGCCTACTGCAGTATACACTGTGCCGATAGCATCTAACTCACTGTGTCGATAGTATTTACTGCAGTATTCTGATTCTTTTTCTGTCAACCTGTTTTGGTCTTGGGATCAATCTTTTTCTTCTTTGTTAAGCAGTCATGAAATGCTTTTGCCGATTGTTCAGTTTTGGTAGTCCTGTCTACTCTTGATCGAATGCTGATTTTTGGTATTTCCAGTTTGATTTTCAGAAGGTCAGTCATATTGGTTGAAATGGTTCACCTTGTCTAATTCTCAGCTGAGTCACTCTTTTGATCTGATCCTTCTCTCCCTGAGGAAGGTAGAGTATTTAGACTTTAATCCTGTGTATTTGATCTAAGAAGCTCTAGGTCCATTCTATGTTTTCTCGGTTCTTTGGCAGTCCATAGTATTTACTGTATCAGCAGAATTTTAGAAAATCGCTGCTGTAGACAGACTGCCCCTCTCTTTTCTTTTGCCTCTCTTGTGCTTTCAGTTTTGCTAGTCCTTTGTTTTTTCTTTGGCAGCCTCTCTGTTTTTCAGCTTGTGCATTTTTTTTGTGTCTGCTTCTTAGTCTGCAAGCACTCAGTTTTCAGTAGCTTCTGTTTTTTAGGCAGATATTTCAGTGCTTTTGTCGTAGAGCAAGTCTGAAGCTTCTTCTCTGGAATGTTTCATTGTCTCTTTCTTGTTTCTGCTAGTGTTTCATTTAGAGTTCCAATGAGCTTGCATTTACTTACTTCATAGCTCTTGTAGCTTTTGGAGAAGATTGTGTGCGAATACTCAGGGGCGATTTTTGAACGCACCATTCACCCCCCTCTGTTGCCGTTTTCGATCCTACAGAAAGGTTACCATTATATTTTTGCTAGGGTGACAAGGTTCACATGTTCAAATATTCCAAAGGAGGTGTAATATTAATTCAGCTAAACAATGGGCATATAACTAGAATCTTAAATCAAACACATATTTGCGTATAAAATAACAGCATGCAATTTGATAATTTAAACAAAAGTAATTTGTAGAAAATGTAGGTTCAACACGATCAAAGTATTGACTCGCCTTAGTCACAGTGAACTGGTTCTTGATCTTCTAGAGCAGCTGTTTCAGCTTCTTCTTGAACCTCGTATGCTATTTTAACGTGTGTGAAAAGTTCGGATAAAAATCAACAAACCAAACAAATCCTCATTGAAAAATTCAAATGAACTCTAAAATTCATGATCTCGGTTCCGTTGGTTAGATTTTCAGTTTAGATAAATTTAGAAATTTGTTTTACTTAATTCGGAGTTAAAATGAATTAGTTATGACCATTTGAATCTCTCTGTTTGAATAAATTCGAGAAAGAGCTGAAATTTTCAGCTCTTTCTCGAATTTTCAAACAGAGAGATTCAAATGGTCATAACTAATTCATTTTAACTCCGAATTAAGTAAAACAAATTTCTAAATTTATCTAAACTGAAAATCTAACCAACGGAACCGAGATCATGAATTTTAGAGTTCATTTGAATTTTTCAATGAGGATTTGTTTGGTTTGTTGATTTTTATCCGAACTTTTCACACACGTTAAAATAGCATACGAGGTTCAAGAAGAAGCTGAAACAGCTGCTCTAGAAGATCAAGAACCAGTTCACTGTGACTAAGGCGAGTCAATACTTTGATCGTGTTGAACCTACATTTTCTACAAATTACTTTTGTTTAAATTATCAAATTGCATGCTGTTATTTTATACGCAAATATGTGTTTGATTTAAGATTCTAGTTATATGCCCATTGTTTAGCTGAATTAATATTACACCTCCTTTGGAATATTTGAACATGTGAACCTTGTCACCCTAGCAAAAATATAATGGTAACCTTTCTGTAGGATCGAAAACGGCAACAGAGGGGGGTGAATGGTGCGTTCAAAAATCGCCCCTGAGTATTCGCACACAATCTTCTCCAAAAGCTACAAGAGCTATGAAGTAAGTAAATGCAAGCTCATTGGAACTCTAAATGAAACACTAGCAGAAACAAGAAAGAGACAATGAAACATTCCAGAGAAGAAGCTTCAGACTTGCTCTACGACAAAAGCACTGAAATATCTGCCTAAAAAACAGAAGCTACTGAAAACTGAGTGCTTGCAGACTAAGAAGCAGACACAAAAAAAATGCACAAGCTGAAAAACAGAGAGGCTGCCAAAGAAAAAACAAAGGACTAGCAAAACTGAAAGCACAAGAGAGGCAAAAGAAAAGAGAGGGGCAGTCTGTCTACAGCAGCGATTTTCTAAAATTCTGCTGATACAGTAAATACTATGGACTGCCAAAGAACCGAGAAAACATAGAATGGACCTAGAGCTTCTTAGATCAAATACACAGGATTAAAGTCTAAATACTCTACCTTCCTCAGGGAGAGAAGGATCAGATCAAAAGAGTGACTCAGCTGAGAATTAGACAAGGTGAACCATTTCAACCAATATGACTGACCTTCTGAAAATCAAACTGGAAATACCAAAATCAGCATTCGATCAAGAGTAGACAGGACTACCAAAACTGAACAATCGGCAAAAGCATTTCATGACTGCTTAACAAAGAAGAAAAAGATTGATCCCAAGACCAAAACGGTTGACAGAAAAAGAATCAGAATACTGCAGTAAATACTATCGACACAGTGAGTTAGATGCTATCGGCACAGTGTATACTGCAGTAGGCATCCGAAAACTGTAAGCAGCATTTGCACTTATGTCGGCACAGTGAATACAGACCACACCAAGGACCGGATCAAGGATAGATCAACCGAAACAGATGTCACTGAAATTTCTGCGAAGATGAACATAAAACAGAGAATAAGCTCATGACTACCGAGTCAAACTGAGAATCAATTATTCAGAGAAATTGCCCACAGCACTCAGAAATAAACCGAAGATAGAACAGTGAAACCGAAAAAGATTGATAGCCGAACACAGGTCACTGGCTGAAAACTGAAAACGCTGCCAACAACAGAGCAGAACTCAACACCCAGACAGAACAGCTTATAATTTCAGATCAAAACGATTGAGCGATTTTTCTCAAAACAAAACAGCAACTTCTGAACTGAAGAATTCAAAGATAAAAACACCTCGTTGCTGTGATTGAAAGGATGTTCATGAATGAACTCAAAACAGAGGGCATATGCAGAATTTGACCGCAACATTCAATCTTCCGAGAACTTTCGACTTCTTGAATCTCTTTGATACAAGACTTCAAACACTGCATGACCACAACCTCTAAAGACGAAGATACCAAAAGAAAACAAACTCCTCAGCTGAAATCAACAGGAACCAAAATTCCTTTGCTTGCATTAACAGTAAACCCTAGGCAGGGGAGAAAACAGATCGAGGAGAAAGCGAAGAACTGAGAGAGGAGAAAATCACTTGAATCTGCATTCTAGCAAAGGATTTCCTGCTAATCAACCAATATTCTTCACTGGAAATTGTAGGGACCCGGGTTTTATAATCCGGAATCTACTGTGTCTAGCTGCACTATTATCTGGATCAGTAGATAGTGCACACAATTAGAGTAATGGACATCAAATTACATATCATGCGGAAGCATAAATAAAATAGTAGACTTACTCATGGGTCGATTAGGCCGAAATCAATAAATTGCAGCAGCGGAAGAACGAAGCACACAGATAGGACCTTCAGGACATGCCCACAGGCAGCCAACTGGAGGTTCGCGACCTAGCCCTTGACATCTTCATCTTTTCTGCCAGCTTGTCCAATCTTGTTGCTGAGGCGAGGTGATTTGATTCCTGATGCTGAATTTTGTCGCAAAAGCGAGTGTGAGCACTCCAACCCCGTGCTCCACGAGCCAATACACAGAATGCAAATAAATAGTATGCATGGCTTAACAAAGGAGAGGCTCGGGTTATTTTATTTGCCAAAAATCACTTTTGGTAGCATTATTATTATTAAATCATAGTGTTGTTGTTACTGCCTAAACTTCACACGGCGATTGCCATAATTGACTTAATCCACCAGGGACACACTTACCTTACTGATTGCTGTCTAAGACACCAAACAGCGAGTGTCATCATTACTTAATCCACCGGATATACTTTTTCTAAATTGATTGCTGTCTAAGACTCCAAACAGCGAGTAACATCAATTATACGATCCACCAATCAATTGCTCCCTAAAATCTCCGAACAGCTAGTGCCATCATTTATCTAATATCATTTAATTAATCCACCGAACACACACTTTCCATATTGAGTGCTGTCTAAAAACTCCAAACAGCTAGTATCATTAATCATTTTGAATCCACCAATATCTTCTGTGTTCTAAATTCCTAATAATCCAATCTTGAAATTTCTATTCATCAACTCTTCATCTCTAAATTCCAATGATTAACTAACACCATTGATTTTAAATCCACCGAAATCATTCATATTCAATCCTTTTTGTTATTGACCCAAACCATAATTCCTTCTTCTAATAATCAATCTCATTTTCCATTATCTATCACTAACTAATTCACTAGTATGCCTCCACTTATGTACATTAATGATCAAATCTACGACTCACTAGTATAAATCCACCGAGAATACACTTTATCAAGATTATAATCCACTACTTATTATGACTCCTCCAATATTATCAGAAATTCAATTCATCCATCTAGTGTATAATCCAATCCTGTTAATTTCCATTATCGCCAATATCTCCCAAGAATTTTAAATTATCAGTGTCATAATCCAGCAAATACCTTTGCACTCCCTAATTCTCCAAAAATCATTTAACTCATCTATCTAGCCTATATATTCATTTACGCTCCACCCATTTATTTCTCCTAGACTCCACACTAACATTATCCCTCTTATGATCAATCATGAATCCACCAACTTCTTTATGTGATTACCATAAACAGCCATCTTCCCTTCTTACGACTCTATTTATTATTCCTGACGTTTTATTTGTGAGAAATGTTACCATTATTTAAAAATATAATACATAGAAATTTCCTGAGACCTAGCAGTTTTGAACAAAAGCATAATGTTCAAGAAAATGCAATAATAATAGCGATCCAGATTCCATCCACCGTTACATGGCATCTGCACCATATGGCATCTTTCAGCATTATAGCTGCTTAACTTACCACTGGGACGGCACCCAGGACAATTCAAATCAGGGCTTTCCACTGCCCTCCACTTTTTCATTTCCACCCACAAAGGTTTTTTTTGAATAGAACTATATCTGGTTAAGTTCCCATGTCCGCCCTTAACCGTGGGCACGCTATTCGAATAGTTTTGACTCTGCAGAGTTTGTACACTTTCACCACAAGAGACAGTTTACTCGTTGCCCCGCACAATTCCTTAGTTGTGCAGTTGAGCGAACCATCACAATAACCGTTCAAAGTACCTCGCCCCTTCCATCATCTCACCCCTATGAGCTTGGCCCGCTTGCGGCAGGTCTCATAGGTTGTGCGGGATGTTCTCCTTCTGAACGCCTAGTAGCTGGCTACCCACACTGCTAGCACGCCACAGCAGAACTTCACCCTCCGCGGATGCCCCATTCAAGTCGTCTCACAGACCGCCACTTGCACTACCTCACCTCCTCCACCTATGACGATGACTTTTAGGGTCCGGTAATTCTACTAGGCCAAGTTGTACTTTACAGACTTGTGGTTGTACTGTTTTACACAGGAGGTCATGACAAGATTCAGTCCTTAGGGTTATCTGGGCGGTTCTACCACAAACCACACTCTCGTGCACACCTGCACCATACCCCCGAACCATCCGCCCAAATAAATAAGCAATTTGAGGTTTTTGGGAATATAAAAATAACCTTATCCAACATACACCAGTCATTACCACCATGACTGCCCAACCAAATTTTCTCAGGATTAAAGTGATGCTTGGGCGCTCTCGCACCCATGAGTACCTAAACAATACTAAGCATGGCATATATTTAGGCACCTATTTTCGAAATGATACTATTATAATTTTTGCTAGGGCGACAAAGTTCACACATTCAAATATTCCAAAGGAGGTGTAATATTATTCAAGGTAAACCATAGGCATATAACTAGAATCTTAAATTATCATGTATTTGCATATAAAATAACAGCATGCAATTTGATAAATTTAAACAAAAGTAATTTGCAGAAAATATAGGTTCAACATGATCAAAGTATTGACTCGCCTGGTGCGGTTTACCGTGGTCTTGAGCTCACACAAGGCTTTCTTTTGAGCTTTTGGTCTTTATCTTCACCTCGAGCTTGATCTCGCTTGATCTGAGTCTTCACGACTTCCAATTTCTAATTACGCTACAACCGACTGAATCCAAATAAAAGCAAATAACTCAAAAAGATCCAAATAATATGAATAAACTTAGTTTAATTTTATCATGAGTTAATGGGTGATTTGGGTTATTTAGGGTAAGGTCGATGGTAGAATACGATGACTTGATCTTTTTATTAACAATTTCTTTTATTATTTTGTATTTATCAAGGAAGTTTCATGAGTTAAGTTAAACGTATGAATTGGTGTAATTTGTCGAGTGCTAATGTTCAGGGCATATGCTTTATAGAAGTGATATGTATAATTTTTAGCTACCCGAACTAATCTTTAGAGTTCGAGTTTGTAGTGTTTTGTAGTATGATGCTTTATGTACTCTTAGTTAGTACTAGACGTAACTTAGTTTGAGCTAGGATCCTTTTATACTTTTATTCATCTGAGCAAAGCTCGTCATATAGGGTTACCTTACTATACTTACCACATATCTAGACATTTCTACTTGAAAGATGCCCTTTTGATTAAAGATTGTTATCATTTAGATACCTTTTAAAGATATAGAAACGACAACCGTATTTTAGACTACTACACTTTATACTAATCAAAGGTACCACTTAAAAGAACATCTAGATTTGACGTACGATAATCCCAGGCGGCATCTCTATTTTGCATGAATCTTAATGCTAGGGCTTAACTTAATTTATCCTTACCTCATATTTTATTTATTATATGCTCATATGTGCACACATGGATATGTGTGTGTGTGTATATATATATACACACAACATTTCATGGCCCAAGCTTGCTGTTCAAACTAAAGGATTTAGTATACACCCCTATTGCTAACCCCTCTCACTTGACAAAAGGTTAAAAGAATTACTCATGTTATAACTATATCTAGGTGTTGTCCTCTAACACATGATAATTATCCATGCTCAAAAATCCCTAAGTACCCTTAATTGGAATTTGTAAAAATTAATACTCAGGGTCTAAATACAAGATCTTTGCTAAAGATTTACAAAGGGTTATCCATTATATATATAAACATATATACACATATGGATATATGTATATATATATATATATATATTATAAATGACATTTTATTGCACATGCTTTCTATCTATCCTTGCCACAGAGTTAGCATGCACCCTCACGGTCGGCTGGGGTCACTGATGCATGGTAAAAATAGCAAAAATTAAATATCCAAAATCCCACCCGGCGCGGCGGAGCGGGGCTCGAACGCGCGCTGCCTGGGTGCGTTTTAGTGCGGACGCTACTAGCCAGGTAACCTCTCAGATGTTGCTTACTTGTATATAGCGCTATTACCTCTTAAGGTATGCAGTAGCAGAGGCCGGGGTACAGGAGTTCGGGGCTGGAAACGGCGGCGGGCTCGTCGGCGGTGGGGGGTCGGGGAGGCTCGGGTGACGGGCAAAATGGAGCACCGGTGTCACGAGGAAGCCGTTGGTGGGGCCGACGGCGGACGGGAGGCGCCGGAGGTGGGTCGGCGGCATGCGGTGGCGGCGGTGCGGGAGGGGTCCTCGGTGCCGGCGATGTATGGTCTTCGGGAGGCGCGGAGGAGACCCGGAGTATGCTCGCGACGTTCTGGGGATGGTGTAGGTGGCGGTAATTGATCTTTAATGGCGGGAATCGGTGGGGAGGTGGATGCTGGAGTTGGGGAAGAAGATGGGTGCGGCGGCGATTTGGGAGGTCCAAATCTCGATTTCTTTCTTCGGGAGGGAGTAGGTGAGATGGGGAGTCCGTAGAGGTCCTCGGGGGTTCTTGTAGGGGCGCGAGGAGGGATGCCCTCGGGAGCTTGCCGCGCGGTCGCATCGGAGAGCGGCGAAGCAGGTGATGGCAGGCAGCAGAGGATTTGGGGAAAGGATTCGGCATGATGGCAAACTCTGGCGACGCGCGTGGTGTGGCAGAGAGCTTGGCTGCGCGCAAGAGAGACGGTTCGGCAGCGCGGGGAAGAAAAAGAGAGCCATGAGACCAGGCACGGTGGGCAAGAAAAAGAGGCGGCGGCAGCGCGGACAGGTACGGAGGATGGGATCGCTGTCCAAGCGCGGGCGGTGCGGGCCGGGCTGCGGAGGCGGAGCGCGAGGGAGCAGGGGCTGCGGCCGGAGAGGGAGAGTGCGGAGCAAGGGAGCTGCGACCCGGAAGAGAGAGCGGGTGGGGTGGAGAAGATAAACAGGGGCCGTGAGGGAGGCCGCTCGGGCAGAGGAAGGGAAAAGGAGGTGGGCCGCGTGCTATAATGGGTAAAGAGTGGGGTTGGGCTGGGCCGGCTTGGCCTGGTTTGACCCCCCCTTCTATACATATTTTTATATTTTTGTTTAGTGTACATATATACATATGTATATATACAAGTATATATATACATACATACAATATATATATATTTTTACTCATTTCTATTTTTGTATAGGCACCTATATATTTATTTTATTTATTTGTACATTCATTTTGTATACATGTATATAATTTCTTATGTCTATTTTTGGTATACATATATTTACCCATTTTTCTGTTATACTTTTGTTTACCATGCTAGTCCCTTTTGGTATATATATATATATGCATAAGTTTTGTTTATTTATTTTTGGTTGCCCTTTTATAATACTATTTTCCACACGAAGTTTTATACTTCAATTTAAATCTCGCCCTCCTTACGTTGGATTATATTTTCAGCTTCTGAATTCAAGTTTATAGATTTCTTTTACTTCCACATTTTCTTTTATGGCATTTTTAATCTAGTCTTATTATTATTATCATTATCGTTATTGTTATCTCTGATACCTTCTTTGGAATTTAAGAAGCACCTTAAAAGTCCAATTTCAAGAAAATTTTGCGCAAATAATTCAAAAGCTTTTATTTTCAAGATTTAAATTTTGGGATGTTTCAGAAATGAAGAAAGGCAGAGAAGAACATCAACCAGCAAAACAAAGCAGAAACCATAACAAAAAGAGATAGACCATCAGATTATTTCAAACAGCAGGCATCTTCGATTGATACAAAGACATACGTGATTACATATGTAGGTTTTCTACAGCCATCTCTCACATCAAAAAAACACACACAAATCCAGAGAAGAACAAGAACACCACTCTACTCAGGACTCTCACGAAGACATGGTAACAGAAAGGCAAACAACCCTGCTCTCCTCACCAACTCCTTAACAGCTCATGAAAGAAAAGCAAAACAAACTCCCCTAAAGCCTAACTCCTCTCACAAGACATGCAGCCACCAGGAGACATCCCTCCTTTTTATAGCTTTTGCTTACCGGGTTTCTCACTCGCTTTACCCGCTAACTCAAAAACCAAAACCCGCTTCCTCATGTAGCTTTGTGCATTTACCAAAATGCCCCTCCTGCACTTCTGGGAAGCTTCCTTATTTCTTGCCGTCCAAGCCTCGTAACCACCTCGAGTCCTCACCGTCTTCGGCACATCCCGACCGCTTTGACCTCGGCACACCTGTACCTAGTCCGGTCATCCCGTGCCTCGCCACGACTGCGCCTCAATGTCCTGCAGTAATACTCAAATACTGTAATCACACATTCGCATCAGTAGTAACACTCAAACACAAACAAGCCCAAACCGGCTGAGAAGAATAAATGACTCAAGCATGTTCGACCTAGTTCGGCCAGGTCTGACCGAAGCCGATTGCACCACGCAACAACATGGCACGAACCGCACAAACCAAACTCAAACTTTCCAGAACACGCGTCAATTACTCATCAGAAACATGGGGTCACATCCACATGGTCTCTCAATCTCCCCCTTGATGAATATATTGACAAACACAGAAAAAGCGTAAGGTTGAGTTTGTTTGAAAATGAAAGAGAGTCAAACATGACCTAAGAAAGAAGCAAAGAGGAACCAAGATCATGTTGACAAAGAGAACACTAGAGAAAAAACAGAAAGAGCAAATTGTTCTCCAAATCTCCAGAAAGTTCCCAAATGGCTTTTTCTCCGCTATTCTCCCCCTTTTGGCAATAATCATCAAGATGCAAGGAAGAGAATAAATCATGAGTATAGATGGAATGGCTGAATATTATTCATTTTAAGCATGATAAGCCATGAAGATTATCCAAAATGACCTTGAAGTATTACACCATGCCATAATACATAAGAATGCTATCAAAATCATGACAATGCATGTATAGACATGCTAAGCCAAATAAGTCATAATCTGAAAATTAGTTGAATATCTTAGCATGTCAAGTCAAACATGATTATAGTCTAGCTAAAGGTATCCAAAGATGATGTAGGCCATGTCAATACTCTAAGTGGAACCAAGAAGCTAGTATTGAGTCAATTTAGAGTGCTACAAGTTCAAGAATGAATCATTTGTTCAAGGACTTGGTCTTTTTGTGTAATTAAGCAATTTTATTACAATTGACATGTTTTTTTGTTGAAACTCATGGTCGTTTCCAACCAAAATTTTAGTCATGTGCTAGATCTCAAGCCTTATGCGACCACTCCAAGAAAGAAGGTTAAGAAGATTATCTTGGTCATCCAAAACTCCCCTTGAGTTCATGCCTAGTGCAATGTCAAGCAGTCTCATGAGAAAGAATTGGTGAGATCAGTTTTTTTCGCACAGAAGAGATCTTTTTGCATTTTCACGAGCAGAAGACTAGTACTAACTCATGCTTCATAAGGAAACTAGCATAGCTCATTTTAAAGCTCAATATAGATTCAAGACTCAACTCAGCCTATTTGACATGGAATGAATCATAAAAGGATAACTACAGGCAGACTAGTCTCAAGAGCTAACATGATATGATTTAATTCAAGTTGTGCATTTTAATCAACTTATAATAGCAAAGACTAGACTACACATATAAAGTCATGATAAATCTAGCAAGTAAGCATAGATTATGGCAAGATGTAATGCATTGTAAACATGTCATAAATGGATAATAATCAAGGCTCCATGTAGTTATATTACAATGCAAAATGATGTGCAAGAAAATCCAGCTCCCCTTAATATGTTATGCACTTTTAGTTCAAGTTGAGTTATGTCAATATTAAGATCCAGAATGAAACGGGGAGGGGTCCCGATCTTCTTAGTGAGGAACCATGGATAGTTGATGCGAAGCAGACGATGTCGCTAGTTAAACACTCGCGCCAATGCACGAACCCTCACCGAATACGCCCAAAACACACCGGATAATTGTTCGTCGCGAGACCACAAACGACGAACGCCAAGTCCCCAATTCCCAATGGAACGACGGCTTGACCTTGAATTGCAGAACGAACAATGGATCGCCTAGTTCTCTCTCAAAGTCCTCGCATGAACTCTGGTGTTGAAAGAACAAGCAATAGCTATATTTCAATCTTATGCATAAAATTGGTATCCCCCTAAAGGCTGCCAATACAAGGCTTATATAGCCTTGGGACATCCATATGGTCCTCAAACCAAATACAACTCAACCCTATATGGTTTTGGATACGAACTCTCACAAAAAGGAAACTATATTTTTCACCTGTCATATTGTTTCGGTCATAACATTTTATTTGTGGGAATTTAAATGTGGGACTAGATCCACTATGTAGCCCTTGAAATTATCTTTCCAACGAGTACAAGAACACCTGAATCAGACTCCGTTTGTGAAATTTATGGCCTTTTTAGTAACTGCCTGTCAGGCTATCCCGAACCGAATCCGAATTGAATCCTGAGTTGAATCCGAGTTTGAATTGGGTTGAGCATGTGGGAAGTCCAAAATTGGCTTGAAAATCTTGTCCAAAACTTGTCGTTTAAGTCCTTGGGCTCCTCTCTTTTGCTCTCCCAAGTCTTCACATGAGTTATACCTAAGAATACATAAAATACTAGCATGAGGTAGTAATCCAAGTTCATCATCAATTAAAGGAAACTTCTTAAGAAACAAAAGCACATGTTTGTTTAAACGCTTGGCTCTTGCCCTCGTCATTGGGTCCTCTGGTTCTTGGTTATTCTCATGCATGCTTGGAGTGGAAAATGTATATGTAATGGGGATGTTCTCATCACAGAAGCTCCCAAATGAACTCCCCCTGAACCAAAGCAATAAAACGAAAAGCTGGCAAGCAAAATAAAAAGACAGTCCTTAAAGCATAGACAAGATATAGAGGATACTATGGCTTAGACTGACTCTCATCTACCCCATATGACTCTAGGACTATCAGCTGGTCTTCTTAACACACTAAGGAGCAAACACGTTCCCTGTCTACCCAAGGGTGGCCCAACCCTTCCTAGAACCTGAGCTCAACCTAGTGAGAAGAGAGACAACTAATAAGCAGCTCACTTATATCCTTTTATCTTGAGACTAGCTGTTGACATTGCAATTAGGGATGCTCATTAAAATTGATCACACCTTGCTGATTTGTGAGGCTTGCAGCCGCAGTTAGGAAGAGTCGTGGCATAAAAAAAGAAGAGAGAAACACGTAACTTTTGCATACGACCTGATTGAGGCATTTCTTGATCCGTTGGAAAGGAAATGAGAAGATAGAGCTTCCAACTCCTTGTTTTAGAGCAATTTTGTGCCCTCATATATTCAGTTGCAATTGGCTAGCGTCTCTCCTAGTACTTGGTGCAAAATGAGCTAGTTTCATCTCTGTTTCCGATTGATTCTCCCTAGCTCATTCCTTTGTTTCATTAAGTCCCATTTATCGTTGCGTGTGCATTCATACACTTCGCTTAAACCAATTGATCAGCACATAGGCAAAATACTCTAGCTTGGATCATTACTTAGCTTTACAATACCTTGAATATCAGATTGCATAGGATATCGACATAACTGTCCAAGCTCCACCTACACCCGTTTGTGTACTCCCTTGCTCTTGGTTACGCTCATACATTACCGGGTTGAGGTCGTTCGCTGTCACAATTGTCGATTTGCCATCCTTGATTCACTTTGGAACGGTAAGCTTGTCTTGTTTTTAGGACAGTGAGTTGCAAGCATAGAGAGAGCTTTTGTTTTGCTAACCCGGATATAACCTCGTTTCTTGTTTGTAGTCGTTCCCATGTCAGGTCACGAGGAGGATCCACCTAATCCGGAGGCGCCGGTTACATGGACCGAGTACACTCGGTTGCGAGATGATACAAAAACAACTTCATGATGGTGACAATGCCGTGCGCGATGAGCTCGGGGAAGTTCAGACTAGACTAAACACCCTCGGGGAGGAGGTCACACAATTGCGTACGACCATCAACAATAACTTTCTGGAGCTGCGTGCCATGTTCGCACACCACAATCTACGTGGGGGTTGCACCAGCTGATGATACAAGTGTGCACGGCCCTCCGGTCGTTCTGCATAATGAGACCGAGGAGGAGCGTGCTATTCATCTGGATGAGGAGCGACGTCAACGACAGGCGTGTCGCATGGCCGTGCCACAAACGTCGGGATGGCAGCCGCGGCACGCCCTCAGGCACATGGGCCTGGCCGAGGCAACGGTGGCCAGGGTGGAGGTGCACCACAGGGTGCCCACGGAGGAGGTGTGCATCATGCACCTCGTAGCTGGACTGACGCGGTCGAGCGCCGGGATGACGATTTCCCCGTCGACGACTACGATGACCGACAGCGCCACCACCGCAACAACGTGCAGCGTCCTCTCCACGACGACGCCGAGGATCTTGTCGCTAAGCCCAAATTTAATCTTCCTATATTTTCAGTGGTACAGATGTGGAACAATACCCACTTGGGAGTTGAAAGTTGATAAGTTATTTCGGATGAACAACTATCCAATGAGAAGAAGTTGTTGCTTGCGTCCAATGGCTTGGATGATTATGCCACACATTGGTGAGCAGTTCATCCGTAAGTGCATGGAGCGCCATGAGTGCCGATTATCACTGGGAGCAGATGAAGTAGCATTTGCGGGTACGTTTGTACCTCGCCACTACAAGCGCTCACTATTTGAGAAGTTGACAGGGACTGTGACAAGGTATGAAATCAATTGATGAATATCATAAAGAAATGAGACTATCATGATACATGCAGATGTCCGCGAGAATGAAGAACAGACCATGGCGAGATTTCTAGCGGCATGAATCATGCTGTCAAACGCATTGTCAATCACCATCCCTATAATGATATGATTGAGTTGCTGCACCAACACGTGAAGCCGAGAGACAAGTGATTGAAGACGCACGGTTCGCTGCCCGGTCACGTTATTCAGCAGTCCAGGACAGCCATATAACAACAGCCAACCAAACAAGAGCACTTCGGCTGCAAGCAATTCGGCGATGCGCAGTTCTGCAAGTAAGAAGCTGGAGAGTACACCATCACCGTGCGTCGACCTATGGCGCCTGCTGCTAGTGCGACCTCGTCTATGGGGTCAACAGGCCGTTCACGTGACATTATTTGCCACAAGTGCAAGGGCGTTGGCCATTTTCAGAGGGACTGCCCAATAAGAACTATGCTTATCACAGAGGATGGCGGTTATGTTTCAGCTAGTGATGATGAGTCACCTAATGCATAGGCAGTCTTGCACTGATGACATAGAACAATGTGAGTGCGATCCTGAGTTTCCTAACACTGAGCAGTATTCCATTGTTTGCACGCCCAAGGTGCTTAGTGTGATGCCATCGCCATCACTCGAACAGCGGTGCAATTTGTTTCAGACATGGGCAAAGCTTGATAAGGGTAAGGTGTGCAAGGTGATCATTGATGGCGGGAGTTGTCACAATCTGGCTAGCAAGGATATGTGTCATAAGTTGGGTTTGAAGTATTTGCCACATCCGCGTCCTTTCATGTGCAATGGTTGAGCGACAAAGAGGAAGTGAAGGTGAACTATATGGTGCGTGTGACGTTTTCTATTGGGAAGTACACCGATATTGTGGACTGCGATGTTGTGCCTATGACGGTGTGTCACTTGCTCTTGGGACGGCCATGGCAATATGACCGTTCCGCTGTTCACGATGGGTGTACAAATCGTTACACATTTCGATGGAACAATATGGATGTCATCTTGAAGCCGCTTACACCGCAACAGATTGTCAATTCCTCCATGTAAAATTGATATGCACGTTGAGAGTACAAGAGCGAGAGAACCATCTGAGTAGTAACAAGAAACGTGAGGGAGAGAAGAATTTAGTGATGTTAGCCACCAAATCAGAGATGAGAGAATTCAGCGAGGATCCTAATTTGGTGCACGTCGTGCTGCTGTACAAAGACGCATTGCTTTCGACTAAAGACATAACTTCTCTTCCTAGTGGTGTTGTTTCTGTTTTGCAGGATTTCAGCGATGTCTTTCCAGAGAGGTACCAGCGGGGCTACCACCAATACGCGGGATAGAACATAAGATCGACTTGATTCCAGGAGCGTCGCTGCCAAACCGACCACCGTACCGCACCAATCCGAGGAAACAAAGGAAATTCAGAAACAAGTACAAGAGCTTCTCTCCAAAGGGTATGTCTGTGAAAGCTTAAGCCCTTGTGCTGTTCCTGTTATTTTAGTTCTAAGAAAGATGGTTCATGGCGTATGTGCGTAGATTGTCGAGCGATTAATAATATCACAATTCGATATCGTCATCCTATACCTCGCTTAGATGATATGCTAGACGAATTGAGTGGTGCTGTTATTTTCTCTAAGATAGATTTGTGCAGTGGTTACCATCAAATTAGAATGCATGAAGGGGATGAGTGGAAAACAGCATTTAAAATGAAATTTGGGTTGTACGAGTGGTTAGTCATGCCTTTTGGTTTAACTAATGCACCTAGTACATTCATGCGCTTAATGAATCATGTTTTAAGGCATTTTATTGGTAAATTTGTGGTTGTGTACTTTGATGATATTCTGATTTACAGTCGCACTGAATCTGAACACATTCTACACGTTTTGCGTGAGAATAGGTTATTTGGTAACTTAGAGAAGTGCACTTTTTGCAAAGATCGTGTC
>CM029670.1:21952597-22007597 GCA_017311315.1 Dendrocalamus latiflorus | reverse complement strand
CACCAGAGCTTCGGTGTCGGCAATCGCGAGCACGGGCGTCGGCATCGGCACTGCAGCTACAAACGTTGACGCTCACGGTACGGCGATCGCCCCCGACGCTGGCGCGATGTTCGGCTCCACTACTGGCGTGACGATCGACCCCACCGCTGGCGCGACGGTCGACCCACCACTGGCACGACGGTCGACACCGGCAGTACCGACCGGGCTGTCGGGAGCGGTAGCGCCGACGCCCATGCCGGCATGGACACTGTCCCTACATCCGGCGCGGGCGCAGCGAGTGGCTACGGCGGCAACGTCGGACTCGCCACCACCTCCGAAGCCCACCGCACCGGCGCGCCGGGGCAACCTAGGAGTGCAAGCTGTAGTCGCCGTTGTCCCGACAGAGCAGCCAGGTGCGCCGATAGCCCCAGCCACGGTAACGGTGGAGAGCGCTTTGCTGACCGCCATCGGCACGCTCCAAAGGGAGCTAGCGGACCTCCGCGGAGCCGTGCGGGATATGCAAGAGGCTTGGAGCCAGTAGACTCCGCCGATGGTCACGCCGGAGTGGGCGGACAGCCGCGAGGCCCCTACGTCCAGTCGTGTCCCGCTACGGCGCGTGGATCCAGAGTCCCCCTCTCCGCGGGCCTGCAGCAATCGACATAGCCGGAGGACTTCAAGTTCCCCAGCGTCATCGAGCCGTACAAGGGCGACACGGACCCTCGGGAGTTCGTGCGCGTGTACAAGACCGCCATCGAAGCTGCAGGCGGAGACGACACCACCAAAGCGAAGGGACTCCCCCTCACGCTACAGGGAGTGGCGCTCTCTTGGTTCTTTACCATAGAGCCGAACTCCATCTACGCATGAGAGCAGATCCGCGACTGCCTCTACAACAACTTCCAGGGGAACTACGTCGAGCGCGTCGACGCGGATCAGCTCTTCGTGGTCAAGCAAAAACCCTCGGAAAAGCTCCGGGAGTACTTCAAGCGCTTCGCAAAGGTCCGCTGCCAGGTCAAGGACATCAACGAGACGACCATCATCAATGCAGTGATACAGGCCTTTGCCCGGGGCTGCTAATCGAGTACAACGCACGAAAACCAATCAAGACAGTGGCGAAGCTCTTCGATAAGATGGAAAATTATGCCAGGGCGGAGGAAAATGCGCGACGGCGCCAAGGCGACGACTCTGACACCAATCAGGCGGAGGGCACGACGAAGAACGGAGACTCGCCGAAGGAAGGCTCCTCGAAGGGCAAGCGCAAGCAAGAGCCATCGAAGGATGCCCCCGAGCGCAAGGACGCCCAGCACAAGGACTCGTCGAGCGACAAGCCTAAGCACGGCCAACACAAGTCCCGGAGAGCCCACTACGTCTTCGACATTGAGGGGTGGCTCCGAAGACAACGCCCCCGTCGGCCGCGGCAGGGGTCGCCAGGGCCGAGGGCAGGGGCGCGGCTGGGGCCGCGATGATAGGACCCGTGCGAAACACGACGACCAGCCCTACAGTCTGTGGTGCGAGGTGCATGGCCGAGGTGGCCATGACACACGTGCATGCACCACCATCACGGCGCTTCGACAGAGCGTCGCCAGGGACAGAACCCTCGAGGTGCGACCGCCCGTCGTGGCCCACGTCCAGCAACCCCCGGAGGGCTCCATGCGGATCCAAGATCACGAGTTGCAGCCCAGAAGGGACCCTTGCGGATCCAAGCCCCAGAGGGAGCCCAGCGCAGGGTTATAAACATCATCTCCGGGGCTCCTCGCTGCAGTTCGCCTCGGAGCGGCAGCAGAAGGCCTATGCGCGGAGGCTACACCACGTGGCAGCATACCCAGCGCAAGCACCGCCGGACTGGGCACAGCACGAGATACCTTCACGCCCGTGGACACCGAGGGCGTGGAGTTCCCCCACCAAGATCCCCTGGTTATCCAGGTCGCCATCGCGGGATGCGACGTTAAGCGCGTCCTTGTCGATGGAGGAAGCTCCGCGAACATCTTGTTCGCAGCGGCCTTTAACCAAATGGGGATCCCTCGAAGCCGCTTAGGCCCCTCGGGAATCCCATAACAGGGTTTCGGAGGTCAGCCGCTGAGGGCGTTGGGCCAGATATGCCTGCAGGTCTCCTTTGCCCAGGACGACAACGTGAGGAGCGAAGACGTCACCTTCGACGTCAATGATATCTTGTACCCTTACAACGCCATATTGGGACGGCCAACCCTCAAATCCTTCGGGGCAGTCCCACATCACGGCTTTCTATGCATGAAGCTCATGGGCCCGCGGGGTATCATCACCACCCACGGTGACCAGGACATAGCCTGGTGCATATAGCTTGGTACTCGAGGCCCACATCGCCAGGTCCACCAGGATTCCTAAGGTGTACGCGGCAGCGTAAAGGCCCTCGGCGGCTCCAAGAAGCCCCCCGCTGGGCCTCCACGTAGATCGCTCCAGCACCAGAGGCTCTCCGCGTTCCCCCGCGTGCCCTACCTCGCCGCCACGGCAACAGCAGTCGCTGCTATCCCCATCCTCGAGCGATTTGTGGTTAGTATCCTGTCTTTTGTAATCGCTCACCGCGCAAATGGGAGATCAATAAAGTCCACCGTTTGCAAAACTTGTCTTATTTTCTACAAAGACGCACATCTTGTTTCGTGCAAAGATGCGCGGAGGCGAGCCTCCGCGCGTACTCTCCGTGAGTATAAACAAAGAGACGAGGTAAATGCACGCACTCTCCGTGAGTATAAACAAAGACACATGGTAAATGCGCGTACTCTCCGTGAGTATAAACAAAGACACGCGGTAAACGCGCGCACTCTCCGTGAGTATAAACAAAGACACACGGTAAACGCGTGCACTCTCCGTGAGTATAACAAAGACACGCGGTAAACGCGCGCACTCTTCGTGAGTATAAAATAAGACACATGGGGGGACGCCTCTGCGTGCACTCTACGGAGTATAAAAAGACGCGGATGTTGTTCCCACGCACGCGTGGATGTTGTCCCTACACGTACTCTACGGAGTACAAAAAAGACGCGGATGTTATTCCCGCGCACGCGTGGATGTTGTCCCTACGCGTACTCTACAGAGTATAAATAAGATGCGGATGTTGTCCCTGCGCACTCTACGAAGTATAAAAAAGACGCGGATGTTGTTCCCACGCACGCGTAGATGTTGTCCCTACGCGTACTCTCCGGAGTATAAAAGAAGAAGAAAAAAGACGCGGATGTTGTTCCCGCGCACGCGTGGATGTTGTCCCTACGCGTAATCTATGGAGTATAAATAAGACATGGATGTTGTCCCTACACACTCTACGGAGTATAAATAAGACGCGGATGTTGCCCCTACGCACTCTACGGAGTATAAATATGACGCAGCGGAGGATTGCCTTCACGCGCACTCTACGAAGTATAAATAAGAAGCAGCGGAGGCTTACCTTCGCGCGCACTCTACGGAGTATCAATAAGAAGCAGCGAAGGTTTGCCTCGCGCGCACTCTACGAAGTACAAATAAGATGCGCGGATGTTGTCCCCGCGCGCGCTCCACGATGGAAAGTACGAAAGTCGTCCCTGTCCATGCATGTGTGATAGGACACCAAGCAGCGCTCGCACCTGCTCCTTCGCTTCTTGTATGAAGAGGACAGCGCTGGGAAGCAGCTCCGCCCTCGGGTCAGTTTCCGTGGGACGCACCTGCTTGACAGGGGCCTGGAGGACTTCATTTCCTCCAAAAGCTCAGAACAAGAGTAGTAGCTGTTGCCCTAGCGCCTTTGTCTCAGTGGCCGCATGGCATGAGGAGTGCACTCTCCGCCTAAGCGCCAGCTCCGCTGCCACCACTTCGAAGGATAGGGGACATAGTGCTCGCGCGCCTACCTCGACTAAGCATCTGCTCCGCGGCCACCACTTCGAAGGGCAGGGGACGGAGCGCTCGCGCGCCTACCTTGACTAGGCGTCAGCTCCGCTGCCACCGCTTCGAAGGGTAGGGGACGAAGCGATCGTGCGCCTACTTCAACTAGGTGCTAGCTCCGCTGCCACCACTTCGAAGGGTAGGGGACGGAGCGCTCGCGTGCCTACTTTGACTAGGCACTAGCTCCGCTGCCACCACTTCGAAGGGTAGGGGACGGAGTGCTCACGCGCCTAATTCGACTAGGCGCCAGATTCGCTGCCATTACTTCAAAGGGTAGGGGATGGAGCGCTCACGCGTCTACTTCAACTAGGTACCAGCTCCGCTGCCACCGCTTCGAAGGGTAGTGTCAGACCCAGATTTTATAATCCGGAATCTACTGTGTTTAGCTGCACTATTCCCTGGATCAGTAGATAGTGCTCACATATTACAGTTCTGAATATCAAAGTTCATATCATGCGGAAGCGTAAATGTAATAGTAGACTTACACATGGGCCGATTAGGCCGAAATCATTAAATTGCAGCAGCGGAAGAACGAAGCACACATGTGGGATCTTCAGGACATGCCCACAGGCAGCCAACTGGAGGTTCGCGACCTAGCTCTTGACATCTTCATCTTCTTTACCATCATGTCCAATCGTGTTGCTGAGGCGGAGTGACCTGATTCCTGATTCTGAATTTGTTGTGAAAGCGAGTGTGAGCACAAACCACCGTGCTCCGCGAGCCAATACACAGAATGCAAATAAATAGTATGCATGGCTTATCAAAGGAGAGGTTCGGGTTATTTTATTTGCCAAAATCGCTTTTGATAGCATTATTAATATTTAATCATAGCGTTATGGTTGCTACCTAAACTCCACACAACGAGTACCATAATTGACTTAATCCACCAAAATACACTTTCTTTAGTGACTGTTGTCTAAGACTCCAAACAGCGAGTGACATCGTTTAATTAGTCCACCGATCTTACTCTATCTATATTGATCGCTATCTAAGACTCCAAACAACGAATATCATCAATTATACAATCCACCAATCAATTGTTGCCTAAATCCCAAGCAGCTAGCGACATCATTTATCTAATATCATTTATTTTATCCACCAATATCTTTTGTATTCTAAATTCCTAACAATCCAATCCTTTTGTTATTGATCCACAACCATAATTTAATCTTCCAATAATCAACCTTATTTTGCGTTAACTATCTCTAGCTAATTCACTAGTATACCTCCATCAAGAATATCAATGATCAAGTCTACGCATCACTAGTATACATCCACCAGGATTATCATTGATCAAATTTATACTCCAAGAATTGTTATCATACCTCCAATTTTCCAACAATTCAATTGACTCATCTAGTAGTCGATTCTATTGATCCCAATATTGTCAACATTTTTCTAGAATTAATATTAGTTATTAGTGTCGTAATCCAACAATTACATTTGCACTCCCTAATTCTCCAAAAATCATTTAAATCATCTATCTTGTATATATATTGACATGCGTCATATTTATATATATTTAGCCGTCACTTTACCCTCATATTCTTCGCATTTTGGGACCATTTATCATCATTTACATACTTTTTCCATATTTAATTGCTCAATTTCGACCATTTTACATTTTCTGTATTTTTCTGCAGGACGGCGCGATCGAGGTGCATAAACGACAAATTTGGCATTTTTGGGTTGCTTTGTACATTTGTGCGTGTCGTCACGGATGCGTAGGATCTATCCGCGATGAAATCGGAGTTTCCAAGGGCCAGTACAGAAGAAATGAAATGGGAGAAGGACTTATTTGTAAACCCTAGCTTCTTGGAGGACTAATCTGCAAAGTGCTGAAAACTCCCATCTCCCCAAAACCACGCCGCCGCCTGTGGGAAGACTGGAGCCCGGTATTGCTTTGTCTCCCCTTGGCCTTCTCGCCTCCCCCGGTTCTTCTCCACATCCGGCCCCGGCGAGGTCGGGTCGACTCGCCGGCGCGCCACCAAGCTTGGCCGCCCCTCCCTCTCTCCGCCGCATCCTCCATCGCGCCGCCTACTCCCCTCTTCTCCGCCTTCTCCACCCCGCTCCACCGCGCCACTCTGCACCGCCTTCTCCATCCGCCATCTCGCCACCACCGCCTCCATATCACCACCGCACACCACCTCTTCCACATCTCTCCGCCGCCGACCTTCCTCACCTCTCCCTTGCCGCCTGTTTCTCCACCGCCTTCCTCCACCCGCGCGTCGCCGTTTCTCCTCTTCCTCCTACTTCTCCGCTCCGACCTCCCTTCTCCGCCGCGCCATCACACCGCCACCCTCTACTCCGGCCGCCAGCCCCTACCTCTCTCCACTGCCTCTCTCCTCCCTTCTCAATCCCCTCCGGCCGCTCCTTCTTCACATCCACCGCTGCCTTCTTCATCCACCTCCGGCCGCCGACCACTCCACTGCTCCGGCGCCGACGACCACCCACCACATCGCCTCCTCTGCTACACCTTCCGCTGCATCACTTTTGCCCCGACACCGACGGCCGCCGCCGACATCTCCACCGAGTCGCCAGCAGCGCCGCCGCAGATCTCTCTACTGCTTCCACTTCTACCACACCGCCGTCCCTACTTCCTCTTCACCGACGACCTCTTCTGCTCTGCTTCCTCTGCTCTACTCGGTTCATGCTCCCTTCTTCCTTTCTCTACTTGATGTTTTCAATTACTGTTCTACTAAAGTATCATTTGTGATTGTTAATTTCTATTGCACTGTGAATGTGAATGTTAATCTGGGAATGTTGATTTGGTTGATGTCTCACTGTGATGGTGAATTGTAGATTCTATTCTGGGATCTGTGATGCATGAGATCAGTGGAGATGATATTGTGCCCTATTCTGTTATTGTGATATTTGTTCATGTGATTTTGCAATTTGTGTTGTTAGTAGTATTTTTAGTAGTGCAGTAGTGCTAATTATCATCTGTGTTGGTCAGTTTGTGATCAGTGATGTGTAGGTTGTCCTGTGCTTGTCCTGTTGTCCGTGTTAGTATATGTGTTTGTGTGTTGTTGTGCACGAATTAGCTAGCCGGCGTACGTTCTCTACCCCTTGCTGTCTCGACCCTCTCCTTGCTTCTAGCCTCCCTCCTTTCCTCTATCTCACGGTCGATCGGTAGTTAAGTCGTGCATGCGTTCGTAGTTCTGTGTTTAGTGTTGTGCCGTCGTAGTCTAGTTAGCCGTCGACCGTTTCTCCCTCCTCTCTCGACTCCCTCTTTGCTTCTAGACTCCCCCAGTGCTTCTCGACTCTCTCTTTCTGTCTCGCGGTCGATAGTTAGTTAGATCGTCGATCGGTGGTCGTGTTCGGTAGTCGTGTCATCATTCTTGTAGTCGTTGTAGTTTGTGTGTGTTTCGTGTAGTCAGTCGTCGTGTCGTTTGTTCGGTCGTACGACGTCCATTCGTACGGTCGTTCGTTCTGTCGTCTTCCATTTGTTTAGTCGCTCGTCGTTTCGTCCGTGCGAGTTAGAGCTCGTTTTGTAGTTCGTTCGTTCGGTTGATTCGGTGGACGTTTTAGGTTTAGTTCTCCCCCGTTTTGTTTGACCTAGCTTTAGCTGAGCACCGGTAGCCTCAGTCTAGTCCCTGTGGAGAACACGACACTCGCCGCTATTTCAGTGGCAACCCGTGCACTTGCGGGTGTGCTATTTTTGCACGATCATATATATATATATATATATATATATATATATATATATATATATATATATATATATATATATATATATATATATATATATATATATATATATATATATATATATATATATATATATATATATATATATATATCCAATTAGTCTCCACCAATTTATTTCTCCCGGAATACACTCTATCGTTTCCTATTTATGATCAACATAGATCCACCAATACCTTTATGTGTATACTACAATCATCCATCTCCTTTACTCACGACTCTGTTTATTCCTTCCATATTTTATTTTGTAAGATTAGAAGTGTCATTATTTGAAATACAATACATAGAAATTTCCTGAGACCTAGCAGTTTTACTCAAAAACATAATGTGTAAAGGAATGCAATAATAATAGTGATTCGGATTCCATCCACCATTACATGGCATCCGCACCATATGCTAATATTTCAACGTTATAACCGCTTACATTACCACTGGGACGACACCCAGGACAACTCAAATTAGGGCTTTCCACTGCCCTTCAATTTTCCATACCCATCCATAAAGCATTTTGAAATAGAACTATATCTGGTTAAGTTCCCATGTCCGCCCTTGACCGTGGGCACGGCTATTCGAATAGTTTTGACTCTGCAGAGTTTGTACACTTTCACCACAAGAGACAATCAACTCGTTGCCCCCACACGATTCCTTAGTCATGTGGTTGAGCAGACCATCACAGTGACTTTTCAAAGTATCTAGTCCCTTTTGTCATCTCACCTTATGGGAAACTACCCACTTGCGGTGGGTCCCATCTATGCACGGGATGTTCCTCACGGCTACTAGCGTTATTCAGGCTCCACTCCCCTCAGCGCTAGTACGACTAGGGAACTTCACCCTCCACTCGGTGTCCCTTTAGGCCTTCTCTTGCCCTTGCGTATCCACTTCTATCCACTAGCAGTGAGATGAGTCCGAGATTTCGATAAATTTACTTAGCCAAGTTGTACTTTACAGACTTGTGATTGCACTGTTTTACACAGGAGGTCATGACAAGATTCGGTCCTTAGGATTACCTGAGCGGTTCTACCACACTCCATAATTTGTGCTTACACTACACCACATACCAGCCCCCAATTCATCCGCTCAGATATTTAAGCAAGTTGGGATTTTTGGGAACATAAAATAATCATGTCAAAATATACCAGTCATTCCCACCATGACTGTCCAAAATCAGTTTCTCATGATTAAAAGTGACCATGATGTTTGGGGCATTTCAGCGCCCCTGAATATCTTTGCAGTACTAAGCAGGGCGTACAATTAGGGACTTATTTTTGAAAGGTTACTGAGAGACCATGTGGAGGTCATCCCGTGTGTATGATGAGTAATTGACTTTGGTTTAGGAAAGTCGAGTTTGGTTTGGGGTGGTTCGAACCTTGACGTTGCATGGTGCAACGGGCTCGGTCGGACTTGGTCAAACTTGGTCGTATGGGTTTAGGATGCATATTCTAATGTTTCGACAGGTTTGGACTTCTTCATGGGTAAGTATAATGCTATTTACGCTTTCATGTGTCGAGCGGTGCTATTTGACGTGTTTCTTGTCTGTGTGGCTGCAGGACATCGAGTGGAGTCGTGGCGAGACACGGAGGACCGGACTAGGCGCAGGTGGCGCTGAGGTCAGAACGGTCGGGATGTGTCGAAGACGACGTGGACTCGAGGTGGAGTCGTGGCGAGGCACGGTGGACCGGACTAGGCGCAGGTGGCGCTGAGGTCAGAACGGTCGAGGTGTGCCGAAGACGGCGAAGCTGCGTGGCTTGCAGGGCAAGGAATGAGGAAGCTTCCTGGAAGGTGCGCGAGGGGCGTTTCGGTAAAAACGCAAAGCTGCACTAAAGGAAGTGGATTGTGGGTAGAGCGCAAAAGCTAAATGGGTAAAGCACTTGGTGAACCCATTAGTGGAGACTATAAATAGAGATGGAGATGGTGTGCTGAAATTTGAGAGAGTGTGTGTGTAAGAATTAGGGTTTTATTTGTGTCTCTCCATGGTTGTATGAGATAAGGGGTTGTGTTCTTGTTCTCCTAAACATGTATGGGGACTTGTTAGTGGGAGATTGAGAGAGATGAGCTGAACAACTATGTAATCATTCCTCTTATTTAATCATGTATGTCTCTGTCTCATTTGAGATTTCTTGAGTTTGAGTTGTTTGGATCTTTCTTGAGCTCCTGTTTTTAGTTGTTGTCTACTGTTCTCAAGCATTAAGATTTTCTTGTGTCTTGACAAGATCATTCTGGAACCTCTCTGTTTTTGCTTGTGTGTGTTCGGTTGACAAGCTTCTTGTGGCTAGTTTTGATTCACTTGGCAATCAATGAAGACAGCCATTATCTGCCGACTACACGCAGTGAAGAGCATTATTTAATTCAGTCAAGAACAACATTTCCATCGTTGGTTCATGGTCTTAATCTTTCGGCCAGCGAGTCAATTTTGGCTAAGTGTTTTTATTGCTCTCCTCCAATGAAATTTCGGCCAGCAATAGCCTCCCACTGCAGTTCGGTTTAGGCAAAGAATGTTGATTCCTGCATGAGTCCTACCGTGTGTATGGATTCAAATTTGCTTTGATATCATTGCAGCTGGCAGTAGCAAGTTTGCTTGGTCCTTTTCTCTGTCTTTCTACAGATTTTTGGGCCTTTCTCTTTCAGTTTCTTTGCTTCCTTGGCTGCTGCAATTTCAGGACAGCAAGCAGTCTGCTGCAACTTTGCTTTTCAGCCTTGTTTCTTGCTTTTCAGCCAGCAGCCTCTCTTGCAGTCTTTTTGGGTTCATTGCATTGCCAAATAGCCCTTCTTTGCTTCATCCCTCTTTTTATTAGGCTTTTGCTGTTTTGTGCTTTGCTCTCGGCTGCAAACACTATTTTTGCCGTGGCAGCAAAATCAGTGAAAAATCTTGCCGTGGTAGCTATTTTCCTTGCCATGGCAGCGGTTTCTGCTAGTTTTCTTGCCGTGTCTGCAGTGTTGTGTCGTGGTAATATGTGACTGTAATTTCTCTGCCGTGGTAGCCGTGGCGGTCGATTTGCTTGCCGTGGCAGCCGATTCCAGTTGATTTCATGCCGTGCCCAGTTTTTGCAGTCTCTTTCTCTTGATCCATTTCAGTCTCTTGTCAGTTTGAATTTCGGCTTGAGTGAGCAATCATCTCTTCTCGTTCATAGCTTTTATAGCCATCGGAGAGTAGAGATTTTTGCGAATACTTTTGGGGCGATTTTAAAAGTCGACATTCACCCCCCTCTGTCGCCATTTCGATCCAACAGTTACTATTATAATTTTGCTAGGGCGACAAAGTTCACACATTCAAGCATTCCAAAGGAGGTGTAATATTAATCAAGTTAAATAATGGGCATATAACTAGAATCGTAAATTAAACATGTATTTGCATATAAACTAACAGCATGAAATTTGATGATTTAAATCAAAGTAATTTGCAGAAAACATAAGTTCAACATGATCAAAGTATTGACTCGCCTGGCGCGGTTTACCGTGGTCTTGAGCTCACACAAAGTTGTCTCATGCGATGATCTTTGATTACTGGTCTTCATCAACCTTGGTCTTGCTTGATCCATAGAATCTTCAGGACTCCAATTTCTAATTACGCGACAAACGACTGAATCTAAATAAAAGCAATTAACTCAAAATATCTAAATAAATCCAAATAAACTCAATTTTAGTTTTATTGTGAGTTAATGGGTGATTCGGGTGATTTGAGACAAGGCTGGTGGTAAAATACGATGACATGATCTTTTATTAATAATCTCTTTTATTATCTCTTTGTATTTATCAAGGGAGTTTCTTGAGTTATGTTAGACATATGAATCGGGATACAAGTCTAGCTGGGTATTATTTTGTTGAGCGCTAATATTCAAGGCATATGTTATATATAAGTGATGTATATAATTTTAGCGTACCGAATTAATCTTAAAGTCTGAGTTCATGTCATTTTGTGGTACATCATTTTAGGTATCCTTAGTTAGCACTAGGCTTAGCTTAATTTGAATTAGGATCTATTTATACTGGTCAATATTGTTATTCATTTAAACCTGACATTAGGACTCAATTAATGGTACTATTATTATCTTGTCTACACCTTTGTTATTATTAAGCTTAGCTTTATTTCTAGTTCAAAATTTATTTATCTAGCAAGGCTTGTCATACGGATTCTTAACTCAAGATCGCTATTTATTTAAATCTACCACGGGGATTTATTTAATGGTGGCATGACGAATATTAGGGCATATATTATAATTAGGGTAATCTTCATTAAATTTGAATATTTAACCAAAGTCATATTTATTTATTATGGCTTTGAATTTAATAATTAGCCTTTTTAAATAATTGCTCAAACCATATTAATTAATCAAATATGAACTAATAAAATTTTAAATCATAAATAATCTCATTTATATCCTAGTTAAATTTTGTTCGCTTCTCTATATTATTCCCTAATTTTCCTTATTTTTTTATTAATTAAAATAAGCTAAAAAATAGAATAAGAATGTGGGGAAAAAGTGCTGGCGACTAGAATTGAACTCGAGACCTCGGCTGTGTGATTGTTAAGCGCACGTTGGTGACCAACTGGGCGGCTAGTGCTTCTCGACTAGAACGGGGGAACAAATTAGAAGAGACCATGTATGGGCCGGGGCAGAACAGAGCAAGAACAGGGGAGGATTCGGGCGGCGCTCGGCCGACGGCGTTGCCGGCGAGGGGCGGCCGGGGAGGCGGTGGCGATCAGAAAAACGGAACGCTGTGGAGGAGGACGTGGCTCTGGGGTAGCAGTTTCCGGCCATGAGGCACCACGGTGGCCGGTGGCGGTGGGGGAGCGGCCGAGTGCGGAGAGACCGTGAATGGCGATGGCGGCCGGAGGGAGGAGGGAGCGGAAATAGGGGTAGCGCAATCAGTAACAGGCCACGAGAAACTCACCCCGGTGGTCGACGGAACCGGAGGAGGGCGGAGGCGAGCCGGCGGTGTGAGGCGGGGTCGGGCGGCGGTGGCGCACGGTGCCGGCAGCGTACCGGCAGCGATGGCTTCGGCCGGCAGTCGAAGGGGATTCGGGGCACCGAGATGTCTCTCCCACCGCAAGGAATCGGGGCGAAAATCATCCGGGGAGGCGGCGGCGGTGGGAATCGCGGCGACGGCGTTGCGCACGGGCGGAAGGGGAAAGAGGAAAGGAAGAAAGGAGTTGGCGTGCGGGGAGCAGTGGAGGGGTGCCGAAGGTGAAGGGGAGAAGCCTAAGATTCTTATAGCAGTGGAGGGGGAGAAGAACTTGTGGGTGACGGGGAGATCGGTGTGCGGCGGTAACAGCTAGCTACGGGTGGCGCGGCAGACACGATAGGTCTGGGCGGAGGGGACGCACCGGGGCGCAGGGCAACGGCGACATGATGAGGCACAGGTGATGGAGACAGGTCAGGCATAGCGTATAGGGGGAGGCTTGTGGCGCTGCGCAGTAGGCGGCACAGAGCAAGGAGAAAGAAAAGGGGCGACGCGGAGGATGCTTGGCCATGAAAGAAGCAGGAAGGGGAGAAAAAGAAAGAAAGAGGGAGGGAGGCGTGTTGCGCTAGGGCGGCCCGCTGGGCAGAGAGAAGAAGTAGGAGAGGAAAAAGGGGAGGAGAGAGGAAAATGAGGGGGCCCACATGTAATAGAGAGAAGGAAGAAAAGGAAAGAGAAAGGCTTAGAGTTTGATTTTTTTTTTAAGTTTGTACTTTTTTGAACTTCTATTTTCTCTTTAAAATTATGGATCCTAATTTCTGACATTTTAATTCAAGTCTTTGTTCTATTATATAAATACAAAATATAATAGTTTTTTATTTGATGTTCTTATTTTCATACCTTTATTTCCTTTATTGCTACACTCATCATAATATATGTTTAGTATGTTGTATATTTCTTCTTATGCTTGTTTTCGGTCTTTCTTGAACTTCTTCAACTTTGAAATCTCAACCAAAATTTAGGAAACACCATAAAAATCCAAATTTCAAGAGAATACTTTTGCACAAATAATTCAAAAGCTTCCATTTTCAAAAATTAAATTTTTGGGATGTTACAGGTAGGGGATGGAGTGCTAGCGCGTCTACTTCGACTAAGCGCCAGCTCCACCACCGCTTCGAACGATAGGGGACGGAGCGCTCGCGCATCTACCTTGGCTACGAAGCGCAAGGATGGAGTGCCAAGTCCTACAAATGGATCGGGGGCAAGCACGATCGTGAAAAGTGACGAGGGTGCGTACTTCAACAAAGGTCCTTTTTGCATTCGTCAAAGTGTTTACAACGGGGTTCGGGAAGGACTTAATGTACAAGCGTCCTCAGGTATTTAGAGCCGCTACTCGGCCAGCTCCTCCTTAACATACGCCCGCGCCGGAGTCTCGCCCGCAGATGCCCGGGCCGCCCAGAAGTTCAACGAATCCTCGGCCCACCACCAATGCCGAAGGTGCCGTCGGGTCACAAGGTCAGAGACTAGCAGTCGGTCCTTATCAAGTAGCTGCCCAGAGCACAGCGATACACGCGGTCAGAACACTGTGGCAACTCCCGCTTTATTCATAAAAAAAGGGGGAAGGGGAGCATACATTGCAACACACGCCGACACACTAGAACCCCAGCGTCACACCTGTGGGTTCGCGCCATGCCTCGCGGCGGTGACACCGCCTTTGTCCCACCGCGGCACTTCACCAAGCCATTGGCCGAAGTTCCCCTCGCCACGCATGGTCCCGCCGTAGCTCTACCTTCGCCGCGGTGTAACATCCCAAAAATTCACTTTCTGAAAAAAAATTTTAATTTCAAATTAATTATTTTAAAATATTTGAGTTTTATTTGGATTTGCCCTGAATTTCTGTTTTGAAAAAAAAACTGGATTTGAAAAATATTTTAGAAAAATCTAAAAAATATTATTAAATAAAATAATATTTTGATTTTCTATAAAAATCCTAGTTCAAATTAATTATTTGGATTTATTTGGCTCTTATCTGGTTTCCTGGATTTTCTAGAATTTAAAAATGTATGTTTGAAATTGAAAAGTATTTCAAGTATGAAAATTAAATACCAACATTAGTTGGAAATATTTTTATTAAGTCCAACATGTCACCAGGAGCTTCTGTGAATTTTTCTAGAATTTTTTGAGGTATTTTCATATTTTCTGAGCTTTATTGAATTTCCTAGCCTTTTCTGAAAATCAAAATCAAATTTTAAAAATAAAATTCCCTCCCCTCCCCCTCCTCTTTGGGCGACACGTGGCCGCCCGATCCACCGTCCCCGCCTCGCCCTCTCTCGGCCGCCCGATGCGCGCCCCTGCCGCGCGTCACCATCCCCGCCGCTCTCTCTCTCTCTCTCTCTCTGCCCTGCGGGCCCCGCCCATCAGCCGCTCCCCTCTCCCTCTCTCTCACCCGGCCCCGCCCGACAGTCACCCCGTCTCCTCTCTCTCTGCGCGCCGAGCCCGCCTGTCGGGGCCATCTCCCTCCCCGCGCCGTCTCCTTCCTCCCGCTCGGCCACGCCATCACTGCTGCCATTTGCGCCGCCCCCTTCGGTCGCCCGATCTCCTTCCTTCCTCCGTCTCTCTTCTCCGCCGACCACACCCCGCCATCCCCGTGCCCGAATGCCTCCATTCCCGCGCCGCTTTCCCCCTAATCCCCCGCAATCGCCGCCGCCCCCGCGCCATCTCCGGCAAGAAATCCCCGTCGGCTCAGCCCTCCCCGACCCCTATAAAAGCCCCCACCGGCCTCCCCTCTCTCCGCACTACCTCCCCCTCCCCTCCCCTCTCCTTCTCCGCCGCTCCCCCGCCTCCGCGCCGCGCGCACTCTCCTCCGCCGCCGCATTTGGCTCCGGCGAGCGATTGCCGCCGGCTCGAGCCACGCCGCGCCTCGCCGACCCCACCGTCGCCCTCTCCGCGCCCGCGTGCACCTTGGGGACCCCTCGGCCGAGCCCTCTCCGCCGCCACCCGAGCTGCGCCGCCGCTTCCTCCTCGCCGCCGGCCGCCTCCCGTGGTCACCATGCGCCGTGCCAGGTACCCCTGAGCTCCTCGTCGCTCCCCTCTCCCTCCTCCGGCCGTCGTCGTCCGCCGCCGGCCACCGGTGCGCCGCCGCGGCTGCCAGGCCCGAGCCATCCCCGCCGATGCTCGCCACCTCAGCACCGAGGGCACGGCAGCCGACGTGGCCGCCACGCGGGTGCCACATGGGCACCCGGCTGCCACTCCACCTCCCCGTGCCAACTCAGCAGATTCACCCACCCGTGGACCCGGTCTATGGACCAGGGCCCACCTGGCAGTCGGTCCTCCCCAAGCTGACGCCAGCATGACGCAGAAATCCAATTTTTCGATTGAAAGATAATTCGGCTGAATTTAAATCCTCTGCTGTCATCATAATTCAGATTTTCCTTTAGAAAAATAATTCTAGAAAATCATTCTTTTTCTTTTTCTCTGAATTTAAACTTCCCGGAGCCCGTTCTCCTTCATTTTAACTCCGTTTGAGCCCATTCAAATTTCTAAATTCATCCAAAATTCCAAACTATCCATTTATTCCATCCTTTAAAATATTTGAAATTTATTTGATATTTCAAATTTTAAATTTCAAATTCCAATACCTAGTTTAATTCAAAGCCTCAGTTTCATTCCAAATTTTCTGTGCACTTTAAAATTTTAAATTCAAATCTTGCAAAATCTCCATAAAATCCATTCTATTTTTCTTGGTCCAAATATTGTCTCAGTAATTTCTTTTCCCAACCAATCTTCCATATATTCGTTCTCCCTCGTGTGAACCCCAAATCCGCTGAATCTTTCTCCTAACTTCGTATGAAATCATAAACTTCCTTCCAGTATAATATTATATTTTTTTTGTGATTTTATTTGTATTTATTTGTTCGTTTGTTTTGTCATTTCGCGCGTAGAACCCGACGTCGCCGAAGAATTTGTCGAGCCGCAGCAAGAAGGATCAAATAGCGCACATGATGGCAAGTCTCCTTTGATCATTTTGAACCCATGTTTGTGAAATGTTTTAATTATTTTAAATCTGTGTGCATCGCTATTTACATAGAATCTTAAATTTTGTTTTAGCAAGTTAGTTAGTCCAATCCTTGTTATGCCCTCATTTGAAGTTGAAGGCCATGTACCCTTGTAACCCTAGGATTACCTTTGTCTCAATAATGAGATTATTATTAAATCTTTGATAAATATTAGAACGGTAGTATACTGCTTAGTCATGCTATTTAATTCTTTTGTAGTCTTGAAATGGGAAATTATGTTTCATTGTAATAATCTTTGTATTTAGAAATAAGTGGCGATTGGTGTTGTGCTGTTCTTTTATAAATAAATAAAATGTGAAAGTTGGTTTAGACTAGGGCGGATGGTTGGTTGGGTTGGTGCGGCAAGCACGAGATCTTGGAAAGTGTATGTTCCGCCCTAGTCGATTAAGGACCGACGCTTGTGATTGTCCAGACTGAGCACTACCGTACAACCCCGAGTCTATATGGGTACGACCTAGCTGATTAACTTATGATAGTCTAGTTTAGGTGCCACCAATGGAAAGTGGGTGCCAGGGATTTACTGGTTATTCACAGTGAGGGACAGGGATTTACTGTACTCATATGGCGCAAGAGGGGGCTCCGGACTGGGTGGATTTAACCCTTCTGCGGTGAAACCTCAGCGGGTGGTGTCTGGCTAGACTAGAGTGAGGTAAAGGCTTTGTGATATTTTATCTGGGTCTCATGCCAAAGGAAGCGTGGTCACTGTTAAGATAATTTATCTCTTGGGGGTAAAGTTGTACAACCTCTGCAGAGTGTCAAACTATTCGAATAGCCGTGCCCACGGTCAAGGGCGAGCAAGGAATGCATTCACATGGTAGATCTTTGGTTTTGGTTTTTAAAATCAAAGTTTTGGTATTCCGAGAGTGGAGGGAACTCTCGGATGGTTGTCCTAGCGGTTGGAGCCAGTGTGGGTGGATGTAACCCGCAATTTTAAACTTTATCGGTTAGAGCTGGTTATGTAGTGTTGGTGGATAGAACCTTCACTATAAAAAGTTTACTAATTTCAGTTAAAACAATTACTTTGTTAAATTAATGCCTTCGAAAATATTTACTGTTATTTAAAACAAAACATTACTTTGTGCAAAAGAACCATATAGCCCTCCTTGTTAAGCCCTGCATCTATTGCATTTTCCCAAGACTTGCGGAGTACTTTATGTACTCACATGCTGCACTTAAAATAAACTCAGAAGGATATGAAGCTCAAGAGGGAGACTACGACTACTTCACTTGCGGATTCGACGAAGGATTCCCGGAGTACTAGGTCGTGCTTCCCCAGTCAATTGCCTGTGGCGTATTGATGGGTCTTCGCCGGATTTATCTTTTTGCTTCCGCTATGTTCTGTGTGTGAGGTCTTGAAACCTCCTTTGTAATAATGAGACCTTTCGGTCAGTACTCTCTATTATTGTAATAAAGCGTTGTTGGTTATGTAATCATTTCTATTTGACTGTGTGCACTAGCTTTGATCTGGGACTAGTGCTGTAATACACAGAGGGTCCGGGTTCGGAAATCCGGGGTCCCGACACGCAGCCTCCCCGATATAGTCCCAAATTCGTTCATGGAAAGCTCGGACCGCGGGATGAACAGCGCGTACAGCGTCAGACATCACCCCGGCCCCTGCCGGCATCTCCAGCTGTGGGTCAGCCAACCCGTCGATGTGCCGGCAGCCCTGGTGCTAGAGTAGCACAAAGGCTAGGCGCGAAGTTATGAAGGAACAATGGTTCCCAAAAGACTTCGCGGCGTTCAGAGCGAGGTTGGAAGCCTCCCCGATGCGACAAAGTGTCTGCGACAGCTCTTCGAGGATGAAGGAGCGAGGTGGTACTTCGGTGACAAGGTCTTCAAGGGCTCCCGCCAGAGCCAGCATGGCGTCCCACGCCGCCACCGAGGCATCGCCCAAGGTCCGGTCCCGCTCCCCAAGAGACGCAGCAAGGCGGCCTTTCTCCTCCTACAGCACAACGATTTGCTAGAGTAAGCCATCGCGCTCCTCAGCGGCTGCCTGTTGTGCCGCCTCGGCGGCCGCCCGCTGCGCCCCCACCGCGAGCGCCTCGGCATCTGTAATTGCCTTCGCACGCTCCGCCTCCAAGAATCGGATGCGGTCGTTCTTGGTGGAGTGGGCCTCCTCGGCCGCGCGAAGGGTGATGAGGGCATCCCTAACACTTATACATCTTCTCCTATTGGTGGTCATGCACATACTGATGAGAATATCCCCATTATATGTACATCTTCTACTCCAAGCATGCATGAGAATAACCAAGAACCAGAGAGCCCAATGACGAGGGCAAGAGCAAAGCGTTTAAACAAACAGGTGCTTTTGTTTCTTAAGAAGTTTCTTTTAATTGATGATGAACTTGGAATACTACCTCATGCGAGTATTTTATGTATTCTTAGGTATGACTCATGTGAAGACTTGGGAGAGCAAACGAGAGGAGCCCAAGGACTTAAACTACAAGTTTTGGATAAGATTTTCAAGCCAAATTCGGACTTCCCACGTGCTCAACCCAATTCAAACTCAGATTCAACTCAGGATTCAATTCGGATTCGGTTCAGGACAACCTGACAGGCAGTTACTAAAAAGGCCATAACTTTTACAAACGGAGTCCGATTTAGGTGTTCTTGTACTCGTTGGAAAGATAATTTCAAGGGATATGCAATGGATCTGGTCCCACCTTCAAATTCATCACAGATAAAAAGTTATGACCAAAACAATATGATAGGTGAAAATATAGTTTCCTTTTTGTGAGAGTTCGTATCCAAAACCATATAGGGTTGAGTTGTACTTGGTTTGGGGACCATATAGACGTCCCAAGGGGCTATATAAGCCTTGTATTGGCAGCCATTAGGGGGAGACCAATTTTATGCATAAGATTGAAACATAGCTATTGCTTGTTCTTTCAACACCAGAGTTCATGCGAGGACTTTGAGAGAGAACTAAGCGATCTATTGTTCGTTCTGCAATTCAAGGTCAAGCCGTCGTTCCATTGAGAATTGGGGACTTGGCGTTCGTCGTTTGTGGTCTCGTGACGAACAATTATTCAGTGTGTTTTGGGCGTATTCCGAAGAGTTGAGGGTTCGTGCATTGGCGCGAGTGTTCAACTAGCGACATCGTCTACTTCGCATCAACTATCCATGGTTCCTCACTGAGAAGATCGGGACCCTCCCCGTATCATGTGGTATCAGATTCTAGGTTTACTCGGTGAGAACTTCTTTACCCATAGTTAGATTCGTTTTCTGTCCTTTCGTCCATCAAACCGAAAATTGCAATACCAAAACCGTAGTTTAATCTATTTATTTCTTGTGTGTTTTGTTAAGTTTTCGTCCATTAGAGTTTTGTTTTAGTGCTGATCCGTGTGTTTCCTTTTGCGTTGCTTAATCGTTGTGTTCACATAAACCCTACAAAATTGTTGGTTGATTCCCTCAATTAGCAAACAAAAAAAAAGCTTCCATCTTTTACCGTGCGCCATCTTGAGAGCACAATCCGAGTTGGTTTGTGTTTCTTTATCCGAACTCCTTGGTGGGACTAGAGTCCGAATCGACCTCTAGCTCAAACACAATCCGAGTCCAATTGTTCCAACTTCTGTTTCGGTCACTACATCATAGCAGGCCGAACCACATTTGGTGTCTTTGTGCTTCACTTATATCCTTTTATCTTGAGACTAGCTATTGACATTGCAATTAGGGCTGCTCATTAAAATTGATTAAACCTTGATGATTTGTGAGGCTTGCAGCCACAGTTAGGAAGAGCCGCGGCATAAAAAAAGAGAGAGAAACACGTAACTTTTGCATACGACCTCCGATTGAGGCGTTTCTTGATCCGTTGGAAAGGAAACGAGAAGATAGAGCTTCCAACTCATTTTTGTTAGAGCAATTTTGTGCCCTCGTATATTCAGTTGCAATTCGCTAGCGTCTCTCTTAGTACTTGATGCAAAATGAGCTAGTTTCATCTCTGTTTCCGATTGATTCTCCCTAGCTCATTCCTTTGTTTGCATTAAGTCCTATTTATCGTTGCGTGTGCATTCATACACTTCGCTTAAACCAATTGATCAGCACATAGGCAAAATACTCTAGCTTGGATCATTACTTAGCCTTACAATACCTTGACTATCAAATTGCATAGGGTATCCACATAACTGTCCAAGCTCCACCTACACTCGTTGGTGTACTCCCTTGCTCTTGGTTACGCTCATACATTACTGTTTTGAGGCCGTTCGCTGTCACAATTGTCGATTTGCCGTCCTTGATTCACTTTGGAACGGTAAGCTTGTCTTGTTTTCAGGACAGTGAGTTGCAAGCATAGAGAGAGCTTTTGTTTTACTAACCCGGATATAACCTTGTTTCTTGTTTGTGAGTCGTTCCCATGTCAGGTCACGAGGAGGATCCACCTAATCCGGAGGCGCCAGTTACGTGGACCGAGTACACTCGGTTGCGCGAGATGCTAGAAAAACAACTTCATGATGGTGACAATGGCGCGCGCGATGAGCTCGGGGAAGTTCAGACTAGACTGAACACCCTCGGGGAGGAGGTCACACAATTGCGTACGACCATCAACAATAACTTTCTGGAGCTGCATGCCATGTTCGCACACCACAATCACTACAACACACCTGAGCTTCTGCGACAATCAACTTTTGTCGTTGAAGAGTAAATTTACGTCAAGTTATGGATTTTGTGACGGTTGCGTGACGAATTCGCATTTGTCGCCTATCTGACGTGTCTAAACACCTTTGGTGACGAACACGAGTTTTTTCGTCGCTAAATTTTTAACGATACTGCTTTGTCACAAAATTTGTGACATCTCCATATTGTCGTTGTTTCAGGAAGGAACGTCGCTAACTATCAAGTGCCATAATGCCACGTGGCAAGATATTGCGACGAATTTTATTGTCATAATTCATTAAAAGGCCTCTTAAGAGCCTTTTTTAGGCTCAATTCAAGGCCCAAATGTAGTGATATAATATACGACACAATTATCTATGGGCTAAATCCATAATCAATACACAGATCAACACAAGCAAATACATAATAAAATATAGGCCACAAATTGATCATATCATTCAGCAGTTAACTAAAGTTCAAACTCACCAACCAAAATTACAGCAGCAAGCCACAATACATGTTTCAATGGCCATATCCACTAACAACAATAGCAGGACAGAATACAAGTTTTGTTCACAGGCCACAATACATCTCACAGACCATATGCACTGACCAAAATTATAGCAGCCACAAGTTCAAAGTTCATAGGCCGCACAATACTTCTAGCACAGCTCAAAGGTTGCAAAACAATGCAATCAGCAGCACAGTCCAAAAGTTAGAGCTACTAGTACCTAGGTGTAAACAACCGGCCACCAAACCAAGTTCAACCATCTCTAGGACCTAGCATTTGACGAAGGAAGGACATCGTTTCTTGTGATGCCTTTTTTAAATTTTCAATCTCCTCAGCCTGTTTTGCCAATGCCATTTCTGATTCTTTCTTTAAAGTGTCCATTGCCATTTCAGATTCTTTCTTCATGGCTTCGAACTCATGCCGAAGGTCTTATTTTGATTGTTTCTCAATCTCAAGCTCAGCCTGAAGCTCTTGCACCTGTGAATGAAGACCATATATGTTGATTTCTTTAGTATTGTGTGCAAACTGAACAGCTTGGTACCAATAGATTCAAATTGGGTTTACTGTTTCATGTGCAGGACAACTAGATCAGCATCCAAATGTGACCTCATTTTGGCTGTCCCAAAATTAGCATTCTAGTCTAAAACACTCTTGTCAGTATGGACAGGCAGTAGATGCATAGAGAAAACTAGATCTAATATGTGATTCCCTGTCGTATCCAAGCTGCACAAGGAACTGAAGTAACACAATTGATTTCTTCTCCATGGTTATTTCATATAACTGTCATAGTGTCATGTTTTCTACAAATTATAATACCAAGCACTCGCCAAAACATATGACACAAATCACAAAGAATAAGCACTTTACAACATGCATAGATTTAGATGAAACAGTATGCGGAAATGGGCTGTTTTGAATAAATTGAGAAGCGGCACAAAACCTTTCCTAAATTAACAAATTTTCATGGTCAGTGATTCGATATGAATAAGAGGAAAGGTGATGCGCATATTTAATTTTTTTTCAACATAGCGAGGTAATTACTATAACAGAAGAGTTGATCTACAACCCATTCTTTAGAGAATCACATAGTATTCTAGAAAAAAAATCTGCATCAACAGAAGATCAACTTAACACTTCATAAAGCATATCCTGATCCACATATCATTCCCCATTTTGTTTCCAATGCAATAGCAACAACAGAACAATCTCCCCAACACTGATAATTTTCCACAGGAGAAAACAATATATGCCACTTGTAAAACTGGAAATTTGAGAAATGCCCACTGCAAGGGCAGTTTGCCACTCAAAAACATTGATCTTTGGAAAATCTCACTCTGGCAAGGTCAAAAGGTTTGACCTAAGTGGAAATGATCACTTTACGTTTTTTAAATAGGACCAAAAAACCCTTTCTCGAATGCCACTCACGGCCAGAGACCCCCAGCCATGGATGGTCATCTCAGCTTTGCTGCTGGCAGCGGGACACCCACTCATTGCACATGGTTAATGTGGCTAGCTCATGGAAATCCTCTTGGCAAATGTGAGCTCAACATGGACGTAGATGTGCACAATCATGGCATGGCTAAGTGCACGTCCACATAGAGTGTGACTGGAAGGTTACTAACTGTGATAATGGCATTTTAAAGATCCATCAATTTTAATGATCACTTGTACCTGGATCAAACCCCTTTGATCCGTCAGAGTGGTATTTTGCAAAGAATAACTATTTCCCATGTCACATAGTCAATCAAGCTGTTTTCAGTGACATTTCTCGAAATTAGCTGCTTTCCAGTGGCATGGACAAATTTTTTCCTAATTTCATTACTCTATGTCTTGATGAAGCACAAATATGTACAAAAAATAACTTTAGAGAGCATGCATGGCAGGGACTTGATGCAGTTGTACCTTTGCGGAAGTGCCACCTTTAGAGCTATTATTGGAGTTTGATTGAATTCCTGCAACTTGAAGAAACGTAGTCGATTTCACAACTTGAGAAACAGCATGGTTCGCTGACTTTGGTTGCTCTCCATCTTGTACTGGTTTAGCCATGATCGTTTCCATATCAGCCTAGCAAAACAAAATTACAATTGAGGCTTAAATCTTGTGTGCAGTTTATTTTTTTCATATGTACGTCATGTAGAAAAGAATAAAAATATGTGCATTCTTGGCTGCTTCCTTAAATCAGCTGCATTCAACTGAACTGAACCAAAAAAAAAGTATAATACAACACATCACATCTTGCTTTGAAAAGATAAGAACATCAGGAAAGTGTTGTTGCTGAGATATAAATAATGGACTTGTGGACACTAGGAAATAATCTTGAATACATTTGCAAGATGACCACTTTAGCAATTACACTGAACTATGGGAACAGAACAAAACTAGTTTGCAACATGCTGCACATCTGACTAGAACTGTGTATGAAGTATGAACTGTTTTATACACATGTCACACAAAGCTATTTTTCATATGTACATCATGTAGCAAAGAAGAATAAAAGGGAATCAATCACTCACAATAGCTTTCTTGATAGGCTCATTGAATCCTTTGTTCTTGCTGCAGTGGAAGTCCTTGAAAAGATCAATCGCAGTGGGTTCTACATCTTTGTATTTCTCTTGTCTCTAAATTATTTGCAAAGAATTACAAACAATTAGGTTGAAACAAAAATCATAATATATTCATTACTGATCATTGGTTGTTTAGTTTCTTACCAAGACATGGGCTTGTGCAATGTAACACCGAGATCCTGTGCAGTGCTGAAGCAGTACTTTCTCACGATTTTGCTGGTTTTTCAAGCACTTGTCCTGTACATGAAACATTTGTTTAAGTGTTTCTGCACACATGACAAGTGCAGAATAATATAGAAGGGCACGAGTAGATGTCGGGCAGTAGGGAAAGGTATTCAGTGATCAAATTACTGGGCTATTTACTTAACAGCTAATTACTGGGAAAGGTATTCAGTGCTCACATATTAGTTACATATGGCACAATTCAAAGCATATGGAATAACCATAGTTCAGGAAATTTGGAGGTTTGTCGCACCTTGTGCTTCGAGTCTGACCACATTTGCACTAAGGCCTGCCATTCATTGTCAGTCATATGATTCACAGGCGATGTAGTCCTCACTTGACTTGCTGGTACCCCATTGAAGTACTTTTTTCAGCTTGTGCCTCATCTGACGTTGTCCACACTTAAGCAAATCAGCACATGCATATTGGATTGCGTCACTATCGGTGTCAATGGTGAATTGGGCCTAGTAAAGAGCATGAAAATTAGAATTTGCGAATGCAAAGGATTGAATGAACTTTGATGAAACAAGCAGAATTGAATTTAACTTACACCAATTTTGCCAATGTAGTTTTCAAGATGTAACTTATTGTTCTTGTACTCCTTCCAGTGTGTAAGGATTGGCATGTGCTGCCTAAGTGCGATCCCACCCTCTGATGCAAGCTTGGCAGCTTGGATAGGTGCCTCTGGCCGTCTGTTCCCTTCAGAAACATGGATTGGCATCTTCATGCATAACCCTCTACTTAGCCTTTCTAGTTCTCTGCCTACGCTTCTTCCCCTTATCCTATCCGGATCTTTTCTTGCAGCAAGTGCACCTAACAACAATATAATGTTAGTGTTAATCTCGTAGTTGCTATTTGCAGTACACATGCAACTCATGTATGTAAGCTATCAAAAAAGAATATTTCTTGCTATTGTACTAATTGAACACAAAAATACAGCACGGTTTCATACATTTACACAGGTGTGAAGCACAAATGACAATACAATGGTAGCATCGGTTCATAGATTTACATGTAACAAAAATACAGCATGTCATCAAGAACTAAAGAAACTAGATTCAGACTGCAATTTTTGAACCAGTCCATTCATGCACAATTCAAAGGTTGTGGATAGGAATAGATGAAAGTAAAGAGAACCTAGTTAGAAGTACAACTGAATTTAGAAGGCACTAAATTTATGACAATGACATACTAATATTAGCATTCAGCATTGTACTAGTAGATACAGTCACATGTGGACAAAGGATATTACTAAAAACTAATCATTACATCAGAATAAATTGCAAATAATGAAAAAAGTGAAAGGTTTGCACAAGGTAGATACAATCACTTGCCTTCATCTGTAATGCCAACCAAGTCTTGTTGCTGGGAGGGATCATGTGTGGGTGTGGCATTAGACAGGCCTAAGTTGAGCACTTCCTGTGGATCTGGGCTCAAAGCTGGGGCTAGATCCCTTGTTTTTTGCCTAGTCATTCTTGCAGGCACATGTTGTTCCTGAGGTGCTTGTGCCACCACTCTCTTTGATGCTTGTGCTCCTCTAACAGAGATGTTCCCAGAACTGGTTGGATTCTTTGTATGTGCAACCTTAGCAACCTGTGAAGCCTCAATAGGTAGAAAACAAGCAAAATTGGTGCCAAATTTGGTAAACAGCATACTGACACATAATGAGAAACAATAAAGGACAAACAAACATATGCTTAGAAGACTAGCTACCTTGCTAACCTCCACTTCTTCATAGTCTTCACTCTCCTCACCGGTATACAACGACCCAGAAACTTCACGGTCTTCACCCTTTCTCTTCACTGATGCATTGTTAACTATGGACACTAATGTGTTGATACCAAGCCTTTGTAGCTCTCGATTGTTTCTCATTATTTCTTCAGCCCTTAAACGCTCATATTCAGTAGTAGGCACCTCTGTAAAATCATTTGAGAATAGTTAGAAAGTTGGAATATAATGAAATTATATGCCTCTGTAAAAAAGAGCCTACATCAAGTGCTGCATGTTTAATTAACTTAGCAAATGTTAACCCACACAAACAATTTTGCCGGACCCACTATATATGACATGGAAAGGAGAATTTGCTTAAGCTAGCTACCTAATCTTTCATCTATTCAAAGGCTAGTACATATTTGTACTTCTGTACAAATTGAACCACATAAATTTACTGCAACTTCTGCTGTGACAAGGTGATAATGGAATGCACTTGGAAAGCTACAAGAAGAGCACTAAAAAAATAAGCTCAATTCCTTATAATATGAAAAGTTCAAAACCAACAGGTGCACAAGTGACTATTGTTTCATATTTATCCTATGCTCAGCACCCAGAATACCATAAACTATTCAACCATAATGTGGACGCCTTTTATATCGAGTATTTCCATTGAAAAATTCCATTCAATGCTTATCCAGAATTTAGAAAATGAAAAATTCCATTCAATGCTTATCCAGAATTTAGAAAATGACAATGTCAAGAAGTTCTAGGCTACATAATCAGTTAAGGAGACAAGCAGACAGGCCCTGCTGCATGAATAATTTTGACATGTTTGAAAAGTTGATAATGGGAACATCCAATCTAACAGTGAAGATAGCAAGTTTCTTTCAAACTACATACTAGTGTGATCTTCACACTGCTAGGCTGAAACTACATACTAGTGTGATCTTCACACTGCTAAGCTGAAACTACATACTAGTGTGATGTAGGTACCAATTTTAAAGGTGATCCATTATCTAAACATCAGAAACAAAAAGTTCCTGCCTCCCCATCATACTTATTTAATACAGCTAGTGCTAGTGCATCTCAGCCCCTAATCGAATATTGTAGCACTCATTTCTAGCCATACAGATTAAATAAATAGCCGAGATTGTTCCCCTGTGGGCATGCAGCTCAACCTCGCAATCTAGCAAACCCTAACTAATAATCAGAGGCACGCGGAGGGGGAAGGAATTAGAGCACCCAACAACTAGCTAGCAAATCCACGGCACCCTTACCTGTTGGTTGCCGGTTGCTTCCTCCCCTTTTCCGACCTCCAGGAGGCATGATGTGCATGGAGGATCGCCGGGCAAGGAGGCTCGCCCGGGAGGAAGGGTCGTCGGGGAGGGAGGGTGCAGCTTGCTCGTCGCCGGGGGAGGGAGCGTCACCAGAGAGTGAGGGTCGTCGGGGAGAGAGGTGAGTGCGGCGGGGGGTGGCGTGAGGTTTGGGGTAGACAGCGGATGGGAGGGCGGCGGCGTGATTTGCAGGGCACGCACGATTTGGAGGATTAGTCGGTGAGAGCGCGCGACACGGCGATTTTGTTACCGCGAGCGCGTGACACGGCTGAAAAATTTGGAATCGGGAGAAAGAGCGAGCGCGCGGCGTCGGAGGGAGAAGAAAGAGCGAGCGCGCGGCGTCGACGGGAGAAGAAAGAGCGAGTGCGGCGGCGGCGGGAGAGAAAAAGACGGTGGCGGCTAAAAATTTTGGGGACAGTTTTTAGCTAGGGTTTTGGCTAGACGGGCCTGACTGGTGGGCCAAATGGGCTGGTTTTTGAAAACGGAAAAAAATTGAGGACGGAAAAGGCAAAAAAAATTGAAATCCCACGACCGCGCGTCGCAAGTCACAAGTCACGCAATTTTTCGTGCGAAAAATGCGCTCGTGCGATTTATGGGATTTGAACCTCCAACCTTTGGCCTCGTGTATATCTCCCCTAACCACTCCACCCCAAAGTCATCTGTGATTGATTAGATGATATTTTTTTAGTATTGACTTTGCTAAATATTGTAATGATTCTTTGAGGCCCTAAACAAACTCAAATGAAAAAAGTTTCAACTAGAAAGTTTTATAACTTGTCGATATACCATCCGATGTAGTTTGCACAATTCAAAAAAATTTGTATTCCAAAATATGATATGTGGAGTTGAGCTTATCATGTTAAAATTTAAATAATAAATTGTGACGATTGTTTGTTGGCATGTCGTGACAAATTGCAATTCGTCATAATATGGAAATCCTTTCGTTTACGACGACTGCTACTAGATCTTAGTGACGGACATATAATTTTCGTCATAAAGTGGTACTCCCACTAAAAAACGTCGTAAAACAGAATGACTTAGCGACAAATTTAGCTATCGTCATGAGAAAATTGTCGTAGAAGGTCATATCTCTTGTAGTGAATCTACGTGGGGGTGCACCAGCTAATGATACAAGTGTGCACGGCCCTCCGGTCATTCTGCACAATGAGACCGAGGAGGGGCGTGCTATTCGTCTAGATGAGGAGCGACTTTAGCGACAGGCGCGTTGCATGGTCGTGCCGCCAAACGTCGGAATGGCAGCCGCGGCATGCCCTCAGGCACATGGGCCTGGCCGACGCAACGGTGGCCAGGGTGGAGGTGCACCACAGGGTGCCCACGGAGGAGGTGTGCATCATGCACCTCGTAGCTGGGCTGACGCGGTCGAGCGCCGGGATGATGATTTCCCCGTCGACGACTACGATGACCGACAGCGCCACCACCGCAACAACGTGCAGCGTCCTCGCCACGACGACGCCGAGGATCTTGTCGCTAAGCCCAAATTTAATCTTTCTATATTTTCAGGTGGTACAGATGTGGAACAATACCTCACTTGGGAGCTGAAAGTTGTTAAGTTATTTCGGATGAACAACTATTCCAATGAGAAGAAGTTGTTTCTTGCGTCCAATGGCTTGGATGATTATGCCACACATTGGTGGGAGCAGTTCATTCGTAAGCGGACGGAGAGCCATGAGTTGCCGATTATCACCTGGGAGCAGAGGAAGCAGCATTTGCGGGCACGCTTTGTACCTCGCCACTACAAGCGCTCACTATTTGAGAAGTTGACAGGGCTGCGACAAGGTATGAAATCAATTGATGAATATCATAAAGAAATGGAGACTATCATGATACATGCAGATGTCTGTGAGAATGAAGAACAGACCATGGTGAGATTTTTAGCTGGCATGAATCATGATGTCAAACGCATTGTCAATCACCATCTCTATAATGATATGATTGAGTTGCTGCACCAAGCACGTGAAGCCGAGAGACAAGTGATTGAAGACGCACGGTTCGCTGCCCGGTCACGTTCTTCAGCCAGTCCGGGACAGCCATATAACAACAGCCAACCAAACAAGAGCACTTCGGCTGCAAGCAATTCGGCGATGCGCAGTTCCGCAAGTAAGAAGCTGGAGAGTACACCATCACCGGTGCATCGACCTATGGCGCCCGCTGCTAATTATCCGATGTATTTTGGGCGTATTCCGAAGAGTTGAGGGTTCGTGCATTGGCGCGAGTGTTCAACTAGCGACATCGTCTACTTTGCATCAACTATCCATGGCTCCTCACTGAGAAGATCGGGACCCCTCCCTGTAACGTCCCGAAAATTTGTTTTTGAAAATATGAAGCTTTTTCAATTATATTGGTATTATATTTTGTTTGAAGTTGGATTTTATGGTGTTTTTCTGGAGTTTGGAAAAAATAAAAATTTCAAGAAAAGAACAAACATGTTCAAATAATAGAGAATTAAAAATTAAAAGACGAATCTGAAAAGATGATCCAGTATAAGAAAAGAGAAACCTGAGTTAAAAATATAAAAGTGTCATTTTGAAAATAATAGTATAAGAGGGGCAACAAAAATAAAAATATAAATTTTATACAAAATGAATATGCAAATAATATATATATATATATATCAATGGAAGAAAATAACAGTATAAATAAATACTATATATATGTGTATATATATACACCAAAAACCAGAGAGAAATGAAAATGTATGTACATGCAAAATTTTAATACAAAAATAGAAATAAAAGGAATAAGAAAAGAAAAAGGAAAAATGAAACAGTCGGGCCGGCCGTTACCCCAGCCCAGCTATCTCCCCACGCACGGCCTGTGTGCGCGCGCGATCACACCGCGCAGCCAGCGCGCCCGCACGGGCCAGCGTTTCGCAGCCCACCTCCACCGCGTCTCGCGCCTCTGTCACGCGGGCCCGCGCCCGACAGCGCGCTCGCTCTCGCTGCCGTCTGGACCCGCTCCCCGCGCCCCGTGTCTCGCTGCCTCGCGGCCCCCGCGCGCCAGACGCCTCTTTCTCTGGCCGGTGGCCCCGCCCGCGTCTCCTTCCTCCTCCCCCTTTCTTCCTCCACGCGCCCGCAGCACTAGCTTCGCCTCGCCCCTGCTCTCCCTCGCGCCTGCCGCAGCTGATCGTTTCCCCCTCTCTCTCACCCCGTGGGCAAGGTTCAGCGCACCCCCTGTGCTCTCTCTCCCGCAAAATCTCGGCGGGATTTGGTTCGCCTCCCCTCGTCGGCGTGAGCAGAGCGGAGGCCGCCGACGTCTCGCCACGCGCCCCCTCTCCCCGGCTATAAAAGCGGCGTCTGCGAGCTTCAAACACGCCGCATTACCCTCTACTTTCCTCCCCTGGCCGCAATCTAGCCGTAGCACCCCGAATCGCCGTCGGCTCCCCCTTCTTCCCCAACTCCGGCGCCACCTTCCCCGCCAATTTCAGCCGCCTCCGGAGCCAGCCCAAGCTCCTGGAGCTTCGTGGGAGCGCGGTGAAGCTGACGCCGGTCTGCCCCGCACCTCCCGGAGCCCGTAGCCCGCTGTCGCCGGAGCACCGCCCGAGCCTCCGCCGTCGCACGCTGCCAACCTTCTCCGGCCACCGTCGACCCCGGACGACGGCACCAGAAGACTCCCCGTCGCTCGGGGATTATATTCCACGCACGACCCGGACCCATCCGGCCACCACTCGCCGCCGGCGCCGTCGCCTTCCTCTTCCTCTGCCGACCGCCTTCCGGAGCTACCTCAAAAGGTATACTTACCCTATATGGGTAAGCATCGCTCGGCTCGGCCGAGTGGCTTCCAGCGCTAACTCATTCTCCCTCTCTGCTCCCGCGTCGCGCGTTCGAGTCCGACTCCGCGCGTGCGGTTTAGCAATTCTTTTAATTTCCCTGCTGACAGGTGGGCCCCACCCGTCAGCCAGTGTGGCCAGAACAGACGGCTGACCGCTGGGCCCCATCGGTCAGTGACACATCCGCACAGAGCCCCTGCTGACAGATGGACCCCATGAACAGTACCTGGACCCCACTGGCCATAGACACCGTAATAAACGAATAAAGAAAAAGATAAAAAAATTAAGAAACTGACATGTGGGACCCACTGTCAGAAATTTGAGAATATTTGGAATTAACTGAACTAAGAACTTTGAATGATCATAACTTCTTCATTTTAACTCCAAATTGAACGAGACAAATTTCTAAATTCATCTAAATTTAAGATCTGTCCAATGGAACTGAAATCATAATTTTTAGAGTTCATATGAATTTCTGGTGATCTTTTGAGTGATTGATTGCTTTTCTTTTATTTGGGTATTTCGCACGATTAAATAGCATACGAAGCTCAGGAGGACGAATTCGAGGCAGCAGCACTAGGAGATCTGGATAATCCAGCACCCGACCACTGTAACCGAGGCGAGTCAATACTTTGATCATGTTGAACCTACATTTCTGCAAATTACTTTGTTTTAAATTAACAAATTGCATTGCTGTTATTTTTATGCAAATGCATGCTAAATTTGATATTCTAGTTATATGCCGTTGTTTACCTTGAATAATATTACCCCCTCCTTTGAGTATTTGAATGTGTGAACCTTGTCGCCCTAGCAAAAATATAATAGTAACATTTCGAAAATAAGTCCGTAACCATATGCCATGCTTAGCATTGAATAGGAATCCGGGGCAAGAAATTGTCCCGAGCATCACATTTATTCATGAGAAAAATTTGGATGGGTCAGTCATGGTGGTAATGACTGATAAATGTTGGATACGATTATTTTATGTCCCCAAAAACCCCAATATGCTTAATTATCTGGGCGGATGGTTCGGGGGTGTGGTGCAGGTGTGCACGAGAGTGTGGTTTGTGGTAGAACCGTCCAGATACCACTAAGGACTGAATCTTGTCATGTCAACCCGTGTAAAACAGTACAACCACAAGTCTGTAAATTACAACTTGGCTTAGTAGAATTACCGGACCCTGAAAGTCATCCTTCCAGGAGGCGGTGTGAGGATGTGCAAGCGGCAGTCTGTGTGACGGCTTGAATGGGACACCAGTGGAAGGTGAAGTTCTGCTGTGGCGGGCTAGCAGGGGCGGGGAGCCAGCTACTAGACGTTCAGAAGGAGGACATCCCGCACAACGTATGGGACCCACCGCAAGTGGGAACGACCCATAGGGTGAAATGATGGAAGGGGCGAGGTACTTTGAACGGTTACTGTGATGGTCTGCTCAACCACAAGACTAAGGAATCGTGTGGGGAAACGAGTTGATTGTCTCTTGTGGTGAAAGTGTACAAACTCTGTAGAGTCAAAACTATTCGAATAGCCGTGCCCACGGTCAAGGGCGGACATGGGAACTTAACCAGATATAGTTCTATTTCAAAATGCTTTATGATGGGTTGGAAAAAGTGAAAGGGCAGTGTAAGGCCCTAGTTTGGAATTGTCCTGGGTGTCGTCCCAGTGGTAATGTAAGCGGCTATAACGCTGAAGAATGGCTATATGGTGCAGATGCCATGTAATGGTGGATGGAATCTGAATCACTATTATTACTGCATTCAACATATACGTGTGTTCAAAATGCTAGGTCTTAAGGAATTTTTATATAATTGTATTCAAAAGCACTCTTCGCAAAAGAAAATAAACCTGAGCCATCCTTTGATTAGCCATACATGTTATATATTGCATTCTGTTTGTTGGCTCGCTGAGCACGGGGTCGGAGTGCTCACGCTCGCTTTGCGGCAAAACTCCAGAAGCAGGAACGCAAGACCACTACGCCTACGAGGAAGCTCCCGTTACGGAGGAGAAGAATGACGAAGGAAACTAAGGCGTAGGCTTCGTTGATTAGACGCGGACAAGTGGACATCCGGCGTTGTGTGCACGTATGTCACTAGTTAACTGGTGACATATAATGCACACAGTACCTTCCAGTCGCTTGCCTGTGGATTTGGGTTTGCTTTTGCTGTATTTCCGCTGTGCGTATTTGTAATCATGACATTTGGCCTAGTCGGCCCTTTTGTAAACTCTATCACCCGACGTGGTGTATTTCAGTTTATGTAATATAATGGTTGCTTATGCGATGTATGAAATGATTCAGCAATGTACCTGTGTGCACTAACTACTGATCCAGGGATTAGTGCAGTGAAACACAGTAAGATTCGGATTGAAAAATCCGGGTCTGACAGCGCTGGTATCAGAGCATACGACTGCAGGGTAAAGCCGTAGAATGGACGTTAGAAGAACCTTAGGGTGGTAAAACTATATATATATATATATATATATATATATATATATATATATATATATATATATATATATATATATACAAAAAGCATTTATGAAAAAATATAGCATACTATTTCTATCCGTATCCCTCTTAGATCTGTTCTACTCTACCTTTCATTAATTATTTTGGAAAATTTCTAGCCCTAGTAATTTAATTTACAGATGGCAGGAATTGGCGATAAGGGCAACTGAGCTACCTGGCCTATGGAGTTCATGAAGGGGAGTTTGCTAGCGTACTACGCAAGCTCTTGCACTATCTAAACTACAAGGATCAGCCCATTTACCATAAGCTCAAGTCTACTGATGAAGGAGTAGGTAGAGTAGTGCCGTACTTACCATGCGTGGTGCAATTACTAGTTCCTGTAAAATAGGATGAGGTACTAGTCCTTTAGTACTGTAGTCGTCATCATAGCAAACCTTAGTATATTGTGTAACTGCAAAGTCCAGCCTAAAGGCTGGCTATGTGAATGCTTGTATGATAATAAATGGCCAGGCATAAGGCCTTGTGTTGAATGTTCTTTTGTCGTTTATCTTATGACTCTTTTTGCAAAGAGGGTTGATACCCTTCCTTTTTCTCAAGGGTAGTGTTAGTACTAAGTTAAGAAGCTATAGCTGCAGATGGCCAGTCCAAGAGTTACACGATCTCGGGCTCATGCTAACCCTCAGCATGATGAGGTAGACTCAAATCATGGCGAAAACCCCGAAGAGAATCAGAACCAAGATGCTGACCTCCCAATCCCTCCAGTTAATCCCACAATGGCCCAAGTAATGGCACAACAAACCCAGATTCTGCAAGTCATTTATGCTGGACAGCAAGGAAGCTCTGGCGGACACAGAGCTGACTTAGGGGATTTCCAGAGGACAAGACCAAGTACATTCACTTCGGCAGAAGAACCACTTGAAGCCGAAGATTGGCTTCGAGATGTTGAAAGAAAGCTGCGCTTAATCAAATGCGCAGAAGAGGATAAAGTCATATTTGCCACCCACCTACTTCAAGGAGCTGCCGCAGCATGGTGGGAAAATTTTATAGCTGCTAGAGGTCAGGAAGATGATACCACCAGAGGTGACACCGAAGCTATCCCATGGACAAAGTTCAAGAAGGCTTTCAAGGACAACTTCATTCCAGCCGGGATAATGCGGATAAAGAAAAATGAATTCCGCAATCTCAAGCAAGGGAACTTATCTGTCAGTGAATATCTTACAAAATTTACGCAGCTAGCCCGGTATGCTCAGAAGGATATAGAAGAAGAAGAAGAAAAGATTGACAGATTCTTTGAAGGGTTGAAGGATGAACTAAGAGTGCAGCTGATCACCCAGGACTTCACCAGCTTTCATCAGTTGGTAAACAAGGCATTGGCCTGGGAAAATGAGAAGAAGATTCTTGAGGCCAGTCGTAAGCGCAAGATGACAACTCAACAACCTCAAGGAAGATTCATTCAGGGATTCTTGAACAAACCTTCCTTTTTAAAGCCTAACCAATCCAATGCTTCGTCTCCAGCACCCCGTTCCAGTGGTGGCTCCCTCCAAACGCCATGCCCAGCAAGCCAGTCCACTGGGGCGAACCCTGCCACCAACCGGAGATGTTTCGGGTGTGGAGAGAAGGGACACTTTGTCAGCCAGTGCCCGCAACGGCAGACAAATCCAGTGAGAATCAATTTAGGGCCTCCCGCTACCCGCAGTCAAGCCTTGGTACCCAGCAAAGGGCATCAGAGCTCGCAGGCCAGCAGGAACACTTCAGCGCCAAACCGCGGCCAAGTTAACCACATCACAGCTGAGGAAGCTCAGGAAGCCGCTGGAATTCTTATGGGTACGTTCTTTGCCAATTTAATAGCAGCGCATGTTCTTTACAAAAATCAGGGAGGGTTTCATCTTTTAGGGCTAAAAGATTCGTGGATAAGCTTGGGTTATCCACATAACTTTTAGAAACTGCAGGCACTTAACTCGCCTGCCAGGATAACCAACCATTAATAGTGTAACCCACCCAGACTCTAGACATCATACTTATAATATACTGGCTAACAAGGCACCAAAGGAATATTAGACTGCGCCACTAGGAGGAGTAGCTTACCAATTAGAACTGCCTGCAAGTTTAGCAGATGAGCACGATGTATTCTATGTATCCCCAACCCAAGGCATGTCCACAAATATCAGAAGGATCAAACCCGTAGGAAGCAGCCGAGCTCAAGAGTGACCTGATACCTACAAGAAGTGGCCTATCCAGATTTTATAAACGATAGAAAAGGATGCTAAGAGCCAGACTATCCACTTGTGTCAAGTACAATAAAGTCACCATTCCAAGAAGGAAGCTACCTGAGAACAAAAAGATCAACTGCATCAAGATTACCCCGACCTATTCACTAATTAGGCTGAATCTCGGGGTCGAGATTCTTTTTAAGGGGGGTAGGTTTGTAACGTCCCGAAAATTTGTTTTTGAAAATATGAAGCTTTTTCAATTATATTGGTATTATATTTTGTTTGAAGTTGGATTTTATGGTGTTTTTCTGGAGTTTGGTAAAAATAAAAATTTCAAGAAAAGAACAAACATGTTCAAATAATAGAGAATTAAAAATTAAAAGACGAATCTGAAAAGATGATCCAGTATAAGAAAAGAGAAACCTGAGTTAAAAATATAAAAGTGTCATTTTGAAAATAATAGTATAAGAGGGGCAACAAAAATAAAAATATAAATTGTATACAAAATGAATATGCAAATAATATATATATATATATATATCAATGGAAGTAAATAACAGTATAAATAAATACTATATACATGTGTATATATATACACCAAAAACCAGAGAGAAATGAAAATGTATGTACATGCAAAATTTTAATACAAAAATAGAAATAAAAGGAATAAGAAAAGAAAAAGGAAAAATGAAACAGCCGGGTCGGCCGTTACCCCAGCCCAGCCATCTCCCCACGCACGGCCTGCGTGCGCGCGCGCGATCACACCGCGCAGCCAGCGCGCCCGCACGGGCCAGCGTTTCGCAGCCCACCTCCACCGCGTCTCGCGCCTCTGTCACGCGGGCCCGCGCCCGACAGCGCGCTCGCTCTCGCTGCCGTCTGGACCCGCTCCCCGCGCCCCGTGTCTCGCTGCCTCGCGGCCCCCGCGCGCCAGACGCCTCTTTCTCTGGCTGGTGGCCCCGCCCGCGTCTCCTTCCTCCTCCCCCTTTCTTCCTCCACGCGCCCGCAGCACTAGCTTCGCCTCGCCCCTGCTCTCCCTCGCGCCTGCCGCAGCTGATCGTTTCCCCCTCTCTCTCACCCCGTGGGCAAGGTTCAGCGCACCCCCTGTGCTCTCTCTCCCGCAAAATCTCGGCGGGATTTGGTTCGCCTCCCCTCGTCGGCGTGAGCAGAGCGGAGGCCGCCGACGTCTCGCCACGCGCCCCCTCTCCCCGGCTATAAAAGCGGCGTCTGCGAGCTTCAAACACGCCGCATTACCCTCTACTTTCCTCCCCTGGCCGCAATCTAGCCGTAGCACCCCGAATCGCCGTCGGCTCCCCCTTCTTCCCCAACTCCGGCGCCACCTTCCCCGCCGATTTCAGCCGCCTCCGGAGCCAGCCCAAGCTCCTGGAGCTTCGTGGGAGCGCGGTGAAGCTGACGCCGGTCTGCCCCGCACCTCCCGGAGCCCGTAGCCCGCTGTCGCCGGAGCACCGCCCGAGCCTCCGCCGTCGCACGCTGCCAACCTTCTCCGGCCACCGTCGACCCCGGACGACGGCACCAGAAGACTCCCCGTCGCTCGGGGATTATATTCCACGCACGACCCGGACCCATCCGGCCACCACTCGCCGCCGGCGCTGTCGCCTTCCTCTTCCTCTGCCGACCGCCTTCCGGAGCTACCTCAAAAGGTATACTTACCCTATATGGGTAAGCATCGCTCGGCTCGGCCGAGTGGCTTCCAGTGCTAACTCATTCTCCCTCTCTGCTCCCGCGTCGCGCGTTCGAGTCCGACTCCGCGCGTGCGGTTTAGCAATTCTTTTAATTTCCCTGCTGACAGGTGGGCCCCACCCGTCAGCCAGTGTGGCCAGAACAGACGGCTGACCGCTGGGCCCCATCGGTCAGTGACACATCCGCACAGAGCCCCTGCTGACAGATGGACCCCATGAACAGTACCTGGACCCCACTGGCCATAGACACCGTAATAAACGAATAAAGAAAAAGATAAAAAAAATTAAGAAACTGACATGTGGGACCCACTGTCAGAAATTTGAGAATATTTGGAATTAAGTGAACTAAGAACTTTGAATGATCATAACTTCTTCATTTTAACTCCAAATTGAACGAGACAAATTTCTAAATTCATCTAAATTTAAGATCTGTCCAATGGAACTGAAATCATAATTTTTAGAGTTCATATGAATTTCTGGTGATCTTTTGAGTGATTGATTGCTTTTCTTTTATTTGGGTATTTCGCACGATTAAATAGCATACGAAGCTCAGGAGGACGAATTCGAGGCAGCAGCACTAGGAGATCTGGATAATCCAGCACCCGACCACTGTAACCGAGGCGAGTCAATACTTTGATCATGTTGAACCTACATTTCTGCAAATTACTTTGTTTTAAATTAACAAATTGCATTGCTGTTATTTTTATGCAAATGCATGCTAAATTTGATATTCTAGTTATATGCCGTTGTTTACCTTGAATAATATTACCCCCTCCTTTGAGTATTTGAATGTGTGAACCTTGTCGCCCTAGCAAAAATATAATAGTAACATTTCGAAAATAAGTCCGTAACCATATGCCATGCTTAGCATTGAATAGGAATCCGGGGCAAGAAATTGTCCCGAGCATCACATTTATTCATGAGAAAAATTTGGTTGGGTCAGTCATGGTGGTAATGACTGATAAATGTTGGATACGATTATTTTATGTCCCCAAAAACCCCAATATGCTTAATTATCTGGGCGGATGGTTCGGGGGTGTGGTGCAGGTGTGCACGAGAGTGTGGTTTGTGGTAGAACCGTCCAGATACCACTAAGGACTGAATCTTGTCATGTCAACCCGTGTAAAACAGTACAACCACAAGTCTGTAAATTACAACTTGGCTTAGTAGAATTACCGGACCCTGAAAGTCATCCTTCCAGGAGGCGGTGTGAGGATGTGCAAGCGGCAGTCTGTGTGACGGCTTGAATGGGACACCAGTGGAAGGTGAAGTTCTGCTGTGGCGGGCTAGCAGGGGCGGGGAGCCAGCTACTAGACGTTCAGAAGGAGGACATCCCGCACAACGTATGGGACCCACCGCAAGTGGGAACGACCCATAGGGTGAAATGATGGAAGGGGCGAGGTACTTTGAACGGTTACTGTGATGGTCTGCTCAACCACATGACTAAGGAATCGTGTGGGGAAACGAGTTGATTGTCTCTTGTGGTGAAAGTGTACAAACTCTGCAGAGTCAAAACTATTCGAATAGCCGTGCCCACGGTCAAGGGCAGACATGGGAACTTAACCAGATATAGTTCTATTTCAAAATGCTTTATGATGGGTTGGAAAAAGTGAAAGGGCAGTGTAAGGCCCTAGTTTGGAATTGTCCTGGGTGTCGTCCCAGTGGTAATGTAAGCGGCTATAACGCTGAAGAATGGCTATATGGTGCAGATGCCATGTAATGGTGGATGGAATCTGAATCACTATTATTACTGCATTCAACATATACGTGTGTTCAAAATGCTAGGTCTTAAGGAATTTTTATATAATTGTATTCAAAAGCACTCTTCGCAAAAGAAAATAAACCTGAGCCATCCTTTGATTAGCCATACATGTTATATATTGCATTCTGTGTGTTGGCTCGCTGAGCACGGGGTCGGAGTGCTCACGCTCGCTTTGCGGCAAAAATCCAGAAGCAGGAACGCAAGACCACTACGCCTACGAGGAAGCTCCCATTACGGAGGAGAAGAATGACGAAGGAAACTAAGGCGTAGGCTTCGTTGATTAGACGCGGACAAGTGGACATCCGGCGTTGTGTGCACGTATGTCACAAGTTAACTGGTGACATATAATGCACACAGTACCTTCCAGTCGCTTGCCTATGGATTTGGGTTTGCTTTTGCTGTATTTCCGCTGTGCGTATTTGTAATCATGACATTTGGCCTAGTCGGCCCTTTTGTAAACTCTATCACCCGACGTGGTGTATTTCAGTTTATGTAATATAATGGTTGCTTATGCGATGTATGAAATGATTCAGCAATGTACCTGTGTGCACTAACTACTGATCCAGGGATTAGTGCAGTGAAACACAGTAAGATTCGGATTGAAAAATCCGGGTCTGACACTCCCTGTATCAAAGGGCCTCTTCAGCACAACGCAGTCGATCCTCTAGTGCCCCCCGCTCGCGGGAGTGAGCTGCCTGCAACGCCCGCCCGAGGGCGAGGGCCTGCACAATGCAGCGGTCAGCAAAATCCTAGGCGACGACGCACAGTCAAAGGTCGAGTACTCACCCCCATCTTCGAGGCCTCTAACGCGCCTCCCAGGAGCTTCGACCCGCACGTCAGCAACGCCTGGTAGTTCAGGTTCGCGACCGCGCTATCCGTGGCCCCCCGCCACGCCCGCAACACCTCCGACCGAGGGACGAAGTCCGCTAAGCACAGTCCCGTCGCCTCCGCGACGGCAGTTTTGAGGGCGCCTGGCATCGAGGCCATCAACGGAGCGTCCTCGCCCCCTGAAGATTGTCCACGCCCTAGAGTCCGTGCCATTGCCAATCTAAAGCGAAATGGTTAGGGCCCTACGGAAGCCCCGCAAGATGGTACGAAGGGAGTTGAGCTTACCTTCGGCATCAGCCGACAGGCTCCGCTGGGGTATCTCAGCCTCAAAAGGCATCGCAGGGATACCACCGCCCCCGGAAGAAGCTGGCTCCCCGGGACGGGGGCTTCTGTGTCGGAATCTGACTCCAACAGACTCCTGACCTCGATCGCCGCAGTCTCGGAGGGAACTGCAGGGATACCATGCCATAGGGCCTCGGTGTTGGAATCGAACTCCAGCAAGCCCCTGACCCTGGCTGCCACAGCAAACCCCTTCTCCGGACACGACGGCGACCGTGTGCGCAGCCACTTCGCCTTTGGAGACCGGGGCAAAGACTGCTCCACCTCGACAGCCACCGCAGGTGGCGGCGCTTCGCCCCCATGATTGTCCGCGCCACACCCTTGGTTCGCGATGCTGCCCACGGACACCTCGCCTGGAACCGCCTCCGTACTTGCTTCAAGGTCCGAATTGGCGTATTTCGTCGAGTCGAAATTAGCGTATTTCACCGAGTCGGAGTTGGCGTCCATTGAAAGATCACCCCCGGCAGAGTCGACACACTAGGCATGGTCGCAGAGGATCGAGCCCTCCGGCGAGACGGCAATCCTTTCCCCTTCACGTCGTCGCCTCGCACACCCGGTTTATCCGCCCTAGCTTTGCCTCTACGGTCGCAGCAGCGTGCAGGCTGTGCTCCTTGGCCTCATACGGTCTGAAGAACACAACCACCGCGCGCTCCGCATCCCCCAGGAGAAGTCCTACAGGCGAGAGGAGGCGGAGTTAAAAAAGGGTGAACAGCAGCGCCCCGCCAAGACTTACGAGGGTCGGAAGGCCTCGGCAGTGAGGACACGGACGGGCAGACATTGTCACGCCGAAGGCCCCCAGGCGTGATGCGCTACCCATCGGCAATCGGTGCCACACCGTACATGATGAACTCCTCGGTGAGGTCGCGCATATTGAAGCGGGCAGTGATCCCCACAAGCCTCCGCGCCCTCCGCCTGTCGTCGTCGTCGATCGGCATGTCCGGCGAAGTATTGAACGACACCGGCCAGCCCGTGCACTCGAGGCCACTGCCGCTCGCCACACGGTGGTAAAACCACCGTTTGATCCAGATCGGTTCCCACTTTGTCTAGGTCAAGTTGGTAGGGAAAATCTTCCCGCACTGCGACCGCAGGATGAAGTTGACGCTGCCGAAGATGGAAAACATCCCCCTCTCAGCTTCTTCACTGACACCGTGCATCGTGGAGAAACGCGAACAGCGAGGCGCTAGGCCAGAATGCCTCCGTCTGCAGGGCCCAGCTGTAGATGGCAAGGCGGGCTATCGCGTTCAGAGTTAACTGCGCCAGCTCCAGCCCGAAGGTTCGCAAGACAGCACCGACAATCATGGCCGCCAGGATGCGAAGCCCGACTTCAAAATAAGCGATGAAGACGGTCGCCTCCGACTTCTTCGGATGTGGTTCTGTCTCGTCACTGGCGGGCAACCGCACCTCGTGGCGGTCCGACAGCTTCCCTTCGCGCAGTAGGGTTCAGATCGCCTCCTCCGTCGCGAGCGTCGGGCCCAGGATGCGGGAGCAAGGACCCTCCATTTTTTCCGTCGCCACCCACCATTTGCCCACCTACGTTGCCTTGCGCCCCTTGAGCGTGTACTCCACCTCGATCGGCGGCGACCACCGGAATGAGGTGCTACCGCTGGCCCGCTGAACGCGTTCTTCGCCGTGAGCCATTGTTCCCAGGGAGCCAAACGGCGACGGCGCAGCACGATGGCAAAGAAGGCGAGAACGCAGGGCGCAAGAAAGCAAGGGACCAGGAGGTATAAGAAGGAGAGTGTCGGCGCGATGCCAGAGGGGGTATTTAAAGCCTCCTCACTTCCCACACCGCCGGTAAGCATAACCGGCAGAAGATGAACCGCTCGCCTCCCCCACGATCAGCAAACGTAACCGATGAAAGCCGAAGTGGCGTAACCGCCCATGCGCATACCGCCCTGTCAAAAACGGACGCACAACCGCGGTCATGCGGCAGCCTGACAGCGCACGACGCACCAATCGTGTCCAGCCACATGCCCGCCCCCTTGGGAATGAATGCAGTTCGCACGACGTGGCTCACCCTCTGCTGCGCGTAGCGAGTCGGCATGATTCTCGGGGCCATCAATGCAATGTCAGCACGCTATTGACCAGTTACTCTGACTTCAACTTCAACATGGACTCCGCCCCGGCGGAGCAACTCCGGCCTCGACTCTGGCTTCGACCCCACGAGTCTACACGGTGAACCCGAAGACCACCTCGACTTCAAGCTCGTGGGATAATTCCGGCGCCTACACCGACCCAAGTCCGCGGGGTCTAGCCGGGCCTCCGACTCAGCCCCGCACACGGGGGGCAGCTTCGTATCCCGCTTCTAACATTCTAAATATTTCACTTTATGCGGTTGACATTTTATAAATAATACCCATAGCGTGAGGTCAGGCGCAGGTTCGGCTTCACCTTGCTAGGCCGCCCCTGGTGGACGGCGTCCGGAGACGTGCAATCGCCGGTCTAACCCACAACGCCATCAGAGCACCGTCCTCGAGCCGCGGGATACCATGTGGCCCTCCGACCTCCAGTCCGCGCGAAGACTTCAGAGCCTGCTCTGATCGAACCCGCACAGCAACGCCGGAGGCCACCTCGACTTCGAAGACCGCGCGACAGCCCCACAGCCCCAACAGGTGGGGATCCAACCGTCTGCGCTCCCCACAATCGGGGAAGCGTGAATACTGATCTACGACAAGTTTTGACTTGTTCTCATAAATAGGTCACCTTCAGCCCAACAATATTCTTTGATATTAGCGCTAATTGGCGTGATCAAAGAACGCAGATGAACCAAAGAAGGCCTACTTGTGAGAACAAGTCAAACCTTGTCGTCACTTGCAGAAACGCGGCCCGCCCGAGCAGAGAGCAACAAAGCGAATAGCCAGGGATGCAGAAGGGCAATGTTGCGGTAGCGGCATATATATACCCAGCTCCCCCTGGCTAGGAACGGCCAAACCGGCGGATGGTCAATCGGTGGAAGATCAACCGATGGGAGGTGAGGCATTGCGGTCGAGGGTACGCACGACGCGATGCACCTGTCCCGCCATGCCGTGTGTCCCGCGCCCTCGGATAGACGCATACGGCACCCGCCACCCGGTCGCGTGCGCGTGCACGCCTCCTCCAAGGCGGCCCCCTGACAGCGCACGACATCCCAGTCAAGCTTCGCCACGTGTCCTGACACCTCGAGAAACGCGGGTCGAAGAGGCCCCGTCGACGCGGCGCAATCCTCGACACCATTAAGACACCGTCGTCGGGACGGCGGCCGTTGGGCTTGTACGTCCATGTCCCATCTGCAGGGTAACCTCGCCAATCGCCTCGGCGGTGGGTCCGCTTCAAGCTCGCCCCCATGGGGGGCCAACCCGCCCTTGGCTCCGACACCACGCATGTGGGGCCGACCTGCCCTGCGCCTCGATGACGTGTCCACCGAAGGAGCCTAGCTTTGTCTCACTTTCGACTCACTCAGACGGCCCCGTCGGCATCTCCGACTCCACGGCTAAAAGACTCCGAAGTCGAAGACGGCTTCAGTAACCAGCTCGACTCCATATCCTCGGTGCGAAGCTAGGCTACACCGGCAAACAAGGATTCTGCCTAAGCTCATTGAAGGTCACAGGCCGTAGGGACGGAGGGGGTCAAATGACTCGGCAACATGGCTTCGGCCCGTGAAGCCCTTTACCATGAGAGGCTCTTGTTGTAGGAGTGGCCCCCACCTAAGCCCAGTCTGCCTGTTAGGAGGTGGCAAAGCCCAAAGATGGGACATGTACAATGCCATAAATGCCCTTAGGAGGGGAAATTAAGTGTAAGGGTATAGTTGTAAAACACTCCCTATGTAACTATATATATGCCATCCAGGCCATGGGGAAACCCTAAGCATTGCTCACCTAACTCTCCACTACCATACCACTCTCTCTGTTTGGTCTGTAACCACAACAAGCACACAAATTCGCAGGAGGAAGAGAATGGAGGCAGTCAGATTCTTCACTCATAGGCAGTCAGATTCTTCACTCATACTCTGGATGTCTCCAGTATATATATAGATAGACTAATAACTGACATGATTAAAATAGTCATTTACCCTTTGATAACTAACATATTTAACCAGCCATTTACCCACTGGTAACTGCCTGTCATCAAACCCAATGAAGCCTTATTCAAATATTTGAATCTCATTCAAATAGAGAGAAAGAATGATGCATGGTTTTAACTAGCCATTTACCCACTGATAACTGTCTGTCATCAAAACCAATGATGCATGATGCATGGTTCAGCAAAAATGGGGATGGCATCACAAGTCACGTGATTTTCACGCGAAAATACGCGAATACGCGCACGCGCGTGCGTGCGTGCGTGCGTGTGTGATTAGCCATAGCCCTCCTCATGCCAACCCCATCCATGTTCACATGATTCAAGAAGTGGTAAGGGCTCCACCTTATAAATTGGTCTTATCCATCTTGTCTTAGTAATATGATACTAAACCGTGCATACTTTGGAATTAAAGAATTGGGTCTTGCTCACATGGGCCAATTTCTAACAGAAACTACATACATCATTGCATTGATAGTATAGGAAACTATTGTAGGTCAAATTTGAGTAGTTAAAGTCAACGGTATCAATAATTTGTGGACAAGATAGTAGAAGATTTTTGACAACTTATCTAAAAAGCTGAATCAACCTCTAGCTTTTCACAAGGATAATGTTATTCCCGATGATCCTAACAAGAAATTTTTATAATGTGAAGAGATCATCCACCTGAGTATAAGTAACATTGAATAGTGGATTTAGGCTTTCGAAGAGTGAGAATTTAATTGAGCCTAGGTTTTCACAAAACCACTGATGCGGCCCCAAGGACCTCTACTAATTTTCCTTGTGTTCCTGACTATTTATGCATGCAGCCGGAGCAAACACACAGGAACCACCACGGCGACGAGGAGGCCAAATTAAAGCAGCAATGGGCGTGCTGGAAACCCTAGCTCCCGGTCAGACCGACCATGCTAAAAGATCGAGCAACCCTAAGAGTTCGACCTACCAAGATCGATCCTTATCAACCAGTTTCCTCGTTGCTATCGTCAATAAAAAGCCAATGTTCTAATCCACTAGTTCTCATGTGTTGTGTTCATGATATGGTCATCTCTTCTTCATTTTTTTTTTTTTTTTGAGAGGAGATATGGGATTCTTTTTTGCTGCAGCTTATGGTTGTGACTTATATTTTTTAACCTTAGCACGAGCGTTTATGTAAACGAACTGAATACCAATAAACCGCTTCAAAAGACTATCCTGATAAACTGCTTCGAAACAACAACGGAGAAACCGTCCCATTTATTTATCTGAGAGAACCATAAGTCATGAACTATAAACCATAAACCGAAAAGAACTTAGCCTTGCAACCCTATGTCCTCTTGCTCTCCACCCAAACGCATTTCCCTTTTTCTTTCCTTCTCAATCCAAATCAACCCACCCCTTTATCTCCCCTCCAATGGCTGCACCTAGTGTCATAGGACACTGGGTCTTAAAAAACATTTAGTAGAAATTAGCGTCTTCAATCTGTGTGTGAACTCTCAACTTAAACTTGGTGCACCCACCAGCCAACAGCAGTCCACAAGAAGACAGACTCACGTCAGCCCATGAGGTAACACTCGACCCATACCAAAGGGCTAAGTGCGTCGTAGCCCTCCTCAACACATGTTTGTTTCATGCGGTCGTCGGAGCCAAGAGATGTGTGGCGCGCCTCATAGCTGTACCTAGCCACACAACAACCGCCCGCCGGAGAACGAGAGGAATCGGCCGCCGCCAGCCGCCCGTGCTTGCCATATCACCAAAGTGTCTCTTGGCCTCGATTCCCATTGCCTCGTGCCCTTGCTGGCCAAAGGAGGTTTAGACCCACCCAATTTGTATGTATTTTACTCAAAATTTCTCTTAACTCTTCTGATTTGTTTCCAAAACATCTCTACTCCTTAAAAAGAGGAGTTCAAGGTGATGGTACATCCTACACCTCTTCTGACAAAAAATACTCTATCTGACATATGACCCACACATCCCTCCTCACGCCCGTGCGCCCCCACCCCCACCCCCACCGAATCCGTGCGCCCTCCCCCTGATTTCTCCCTCGCCTCCCTCCTCCTCCATCGCCTTCTCCCTCCACTCGGCCGTCGCCTCCTCCCCCGCCCTCCGCTCCGCCGTCGCCTCCTCCTCACCCCACCCCGTGCCGCCGCCACCTCCTCCTCCTGCCCACACCGCGCCGCCGCCTCCTCCCCTGCTCCTCCGCTCCGCCGCCGCCTCCTCCCCCCCCCCCCCCCCCCCCGCGCTGCTGCCGCCTCCTCCTCCTCCCCCACTCCTCCCCTTCCCCTACGCAACCGCCCCCAGAAAAACCTCCTCTCCGCTGCACCGCCGCCCTGCCTCCTCTCCGCCGCCCCCTCCCTTAGCGCCGCTGCCCCACCAAACCCCAGATCTAGAGGCGGCGTGGATCTCTCTCCGCCTCGGGCTGTTTCGTCTTGCACGGGACCTGCCCATCGGTGGCGGCGTCCTCTGCGGCGTGCCCGCCGACGTCGAGGTCTGCCGCGGCAGCCCCGAGTGCAGCCGCCCGGTCTCCCCCGGGGCCGCCGCCGAGCCCTCCGTCTGCAGCTTCCAGAAGGTGAGGGAAGTGCTCCCGATTAGGGCAGGTGCTGCTTGCATGTCAATGGTAGACACCAAACATTGTCTTTTCCCATTTCATTTCTTTGCTACGATAGCAGCAAGGTGAGTACCACCACATTATCAATCCACTACAAGGTTTAGTCATGCAAGGCAACAAGTATTAATGTGAGGCTGCTCATTTCCCTTCATGGGAGCTCTGTTTTGCTAGGGATGTTTTCATGAATGCTCAAGGCAATCGGTCCTTTTTTCTTTCTTTGCCGTGTTGTGGATATAGTGTGTTTCCATGTGAAACCATAAGATCTGTAACTTTTCACTGGTAGTAGGTTTCAATCCAAGATCTGAAAATGGGTGGTAGTATTTCCTTCAGGTTCTAAACTCATTGCAATACTCAGTATCAAAGCTTAATTAGGGGATAAATTTCAAAGAATTAAAGTTGACCTAAAAACATTAGTTGAATGTAGCCATTCAAGCTATCCTTTTCTCAATGATGTCATGATAACTGAGCGTACCAACCATTTAGTTCAGATTTTGCTGGTTTCTTACTGTGTTTATTTCATTTTTCCATGTCTTTGTGAATTGTTTGCAATACAAAAGTTATTATTATTTTTAATGTTCTATTGAATATGCAATAGGTGTTTCATCTATCTACATGTGTAGAACCTCTTGTTTATATATGCATCCTCATCAGGTCTGCTTCTAAGTTTGTTTGATCCTATATATGGGTGTTGATCATAATTACTTGGATGTTCAGACCTGTCTGAAGTCTGTAGTGTTCTGAAACATGCCCAACTGTCATACTAAATGTGTAGGTGTTGTCAGACTGGGTGTTACAATTTTAATTTATCTCTTAGTTCATTCGTCATGCATGCACATAAATAAAAAAACATTCGATGAGGCAACGGTCACCTGGATCACATTGCCCGTTCGGCTGCTGAGCTATATACTGCCATGTTCATACAATCATACTAAATGAAAATCAGAATAATACATTGCCTTATATATACAACTCTCTTCCCTGCGCAGCGTAGCCTCAGCGAGGAATATTATTAATCAGATTTTTTATGTGTGCTTTGTTATTTACTTTGGCATCTAATTGTCGGACAAGAATTACCCTTAGCTCTGGTTTCTCATGTTCTGCAGCTGCTTCTAGAGTTTGGTTATCCATGAGTATTGCTTTCTTTTCATATTCTACTACTAACAGCTAGATGGTTATTGTTGACAGTCAGCTTGATTTATACAATTTGCCCAATACGGAATTGGCATATCAGAACACGATCAGGAGGGCAGGGTTATTACTTTGGAGTTGATGGTTTTTACTTGGTAAATACTTATGTCCCAACTTCTGGCTGTGGCTTATGCAGACTGGTAAGATTGATCTTCCTTTTCATTATAACTGTTGCATTATGTTTTACTGTTATTGCTTATATCTAATTTTATTTTTGTACATCTTGATCGTCAGAATTACAAGATCAATAAGTGGGATCCATGCTTTAGTGACTAGAAAAGTGTGTCTACTTACCTAGCTCTACAGTCTCATTAGCTACTTTATATGATCTATTGTTTTGCCTGTACATGAGGAATAGTGTTACGGTTCTTATCTGCAGTTCTACACCATATATCGTAGAACAACTTCACAATGTGATCCTTGCAAGACAGCTTTTCTATAGAGATGTTTTTGCTCCCAATGAAAGCACATGTCTTGCAGGTTTTGCGATGTGATCATAAGGACCAACACAATTTGCTTTACTGCATATGGATAGAGGAATATATGTCTTTATTGTGTTCTGAAGTCTGGCTATTTTGCAAATTGGATCTTTCGCATCCATTTCTTGATCATGAGAGATATAAAATGCGATTGGATCTCTTTATTTTCATTTGTGATCTGATTTACAAATGCTGCTTAGCACCATTTAGTTCTTATATTTTCACAGGTAGGTGCTCCTACATATAAGTTTAGCAGGCCCAAATACACAGGTAGGTGCTCCTCTTTCTTGTAGTTCTTTTCCTAAACAGGATGATGCTCCTACATATAAGTTTAGCTTTGATCATTGTAACAGAAACCTATTTACCTTGCAGTGCACATTTCATCCTTTCATCCTTCAAACCAAGCGCTTCTACACTATTCTTATTTGACGCAGGGTGCTCGCCTTCTTATGTGTAAGTGTCTCAACTCCCAATTTTTCTTACTTTTGTTGTAAGTAATATGCAGGTATCTTTCGTTTATGGTGGCATAACTTTAAATTGTCTGCATCTAGAATTCTAGGGTGTAAATCCATTTATTATAAGGAAATGGGTAACCAACAAGCAATAGTACCTGCTTGATTAAACTGACTGCAGTAGTGCCCTTACAAATGCTATCTATGTTTTGATGTAACTTAAGCTCCTTATCCACAATATTAAAAGCCTTTCGGAATTACTCTTTCCTTGTGTCAAAGAAGTCTCTATGTCAGCATACGATTCCAATTGAAAGATCTGTAAAAGTATTCTCAAGATATAAATGAGCATACGATTCCAATTGCAAGATCTGTAAAAGAATTTTCTTATACAATATTCTTTAAGATGCTCAAGCTCCATGTTCTGAACTTCTCTGGCCCTTCAACAATCATGTTCTGTATTGTCCATTGTCTCAATCGGTTTCATACAGTCCTGAAATAAAATAATCCTAGAAGCTATGCAAACACCAATCATGCATTGGGACTTTGATGCAGCCACTATTTTGATGTATGACCCATGCAAGGCATCTACTTTGCATGTAGTTTTTATGTGTGGGCATTGCCAGCTCCCAGCTGATAGTTTGTCCCACTTCCCCAACTGAAGACTTCCGTTGCAACTAAAATGTCATAAGATCTGTAAAGCACACCCTAAAGAAATATTGCAAAAAAGGACATCAGTACCAGAGCACCGAATAAAATTGGAGATCAGATAACTTGAGTGTTTATTGAAACAGAAGAGAGCTAAGCTACCTGAATCAGGGGAATCCCCATTGGCCTGTGATACAGGACTGCTGAGAAGATCAATAGGTGTACGGCCCTTGGTATCCTGCAAAGTGAGGGATGCACCAAACTGCATAAGAACACCAGCAGCACACAAGTGGCCAAAATGAAGTGCTCTGTGCTGGCTGCTCCAGCCAGATTCTCCATCCTGCAAGAATACAGTTTGTAGTGCGATTTACAGAAAATACAGTTTGGTTATCCATGAGTATTTCTTTCTTTTCCTATTCTACTACTAACAGCTAGATAGTTATTGTTGACAGTCAACTTGATTCATACAATTTGCCTTTCTGTTCACACATTAGTAGTTTTCATAGTACTAAAACTAATTTCTACCTAATGTTTATTTCTGTTCACACAGTCAGCTTGATTACATATTCATTTGTGTATGCTTGGAAACCTAATGTTAACACAATGTGAAATCGAGTTGTTTATATGAAGCTGGAAGTACACTTTATTTCTTTGCCTGAGATATCTAAATAACCGCATACAAGTGCCATGTTTCCTATGCAAAGTACATGCATTTCCTCTTTCTTGTAGTTCTTTTCCTGAACAGGATGATGCTCCTACATATAAGTTTAGCTTTGCTCATTGTAACAGAAACCTTCCCCTTTCTTCTTTTAAATTTGATGAACCCCTTAGGGTGAAATGTATTTTCTATTAACATAATACTAGGGTCATAAGGAATGGCTTGCGACCTTCAGTCATTAAAGTTCCTTGCTCATTTCTGCGCTGATATCATTTGTGTGAGATCTGTCTTGTAAGGGGGTGTAAATAATTGCAAATAGCACGAATGTAAGACTTGTGCAGTAAAAGAGACACCTTCCCCTTTCTTTTAAATTTGATTAACCCCTTAGGGTGAAATGTATTTTCTATTAACATAATACTTTCCTCTTTTGTGGCAGGTTGAATTAGAAATATTACGCCTTCTTTGCGAGAGGATTGCTAAAAGAGAAAAGGCAAAGGTAAAAATAATGTGGAAAAATACTGTGGAAAAGGCAAAGGCAAAGAGAAATCAGTTTCATTTTAAAATTCCCGTTAATATTTATGGCATGTCCTATTTATCAATTGGTTTGTTATTCTCTAAGACGGTCTGACAGTTATTTATGTATTAAAAATACTATGAAAAAATATTGTTTACTATCATTTTTGTACATATTGTTGTATGTGGTGCTTGTTCTATCATGCTTCACTAATATGATGCTGGATTTATTTACGAGTATGAATATGTATGTTTTGCTTGATACATGATGACGTAAGATAAAATTGATATTTATTATTCTGTTTGAGATCATATTTGATAGTATGCATCACTTTTATTTGGTTTTCCGTTGCAACGCACGGGCACCTTACTAGTAAGCTAAATTTGTGAGTTAGGGTTTCGATATGATGATTTTTGGTTTATATTTGTTGAATTGTAGGGTTAAAACTTAGGGTTTTAATTTGGGTTTTGGGAATATTAGCATAGTTCATTGTAAATCAGAGGCAAAGTTATAGTGATATGTGATTGTGATCCATGTGCTCATATTGGACCAAATTTTGCATTTGACTTAGAGTATTTGATTACAATATCAAGTAAGTAAACTTCTACATATATTTTTCTGTTATATTATTCTTGAACTGTTGAACATAACATTATCTAATTGAGTTTTCAATTAAACGGTAGGTAAATTTATGGAATGTTTTCTAAAAAGGAAGGCGTCAGATAATACTATTAACATTGGTAAGTATTTTGATCACTATTTCTTTGTAATCGTACAATGACATTGTTTATGTTGAATTATTAATGCTAAAATTACCTAACACAATACTATTTAGTGCAATGTTACTTGAAAATTATACATGTTATATGTACAATGAAGTGGTGGATCCGGATTATTTTTGTTCTAGCTCCGCCCTTACTCCTAACCCACTAGAGGACATGGTCAGCCCCTCTATCTCCGATTGCAAAGAAGCATATTTGGTGAGATGTCCAACAAACCCCCAGAAAGTCCCTTCAACTTCCAGGGCATTTTTCTTATGGAAGCCAAGGCAGTTTAGCTCGTTCGACCCATTCTCGCGGAAGCAAAGGATGCCCTCTAATGGATGCTAGGTTGCTCTGTGACCCGTCTCCAATGTATATTAGCCGCCATCAAATCGACGATCATAACTAGAGGGGCTAGGATTGTTCACTATTAGTGCTCACCAGGCACCAACAACCCTGGTCACACCCTCCGACGACTGTTAGTGCTCACCAGGCACCAACAACCCTTGTCACCCTCCGATGACCCATTGAAGCAACGTGTGGAGCTCCCAAAGCATGCTTCTGATACACATTGCCTCTCTTCCTCCACATCATTAAACTTATGGAAAAATCATAATATGTTATTTTTACCACTGAGGTCCACCTGTATATACAAAACGGTAGATACCATGATTTAAACTCTGCCGACTGAAGTGGTACTCACACATTTTCCGTCACCCTACCTAGAGGTGGTTCTCCTTTAATGATCTCTTTGGCTTTTTGACAAACAATGTAACACCTATTATCTAAGCAATGATTAACAAGTTTGACAAGCCTCAAAAATGTCGATAATTTGCTCTATGTTGCTAGTTCTTCAATAATACTATGCAAGACAATGCCCTATATTGGAAGAAAATACCAAGGCCCTGTTTGGATCGAAGGAAAAGTGGAGCAATTGCAATCAAAAGGAATTTTTTTTTCCTTTAGGGTTTTTGGAGTGGAGGATTAGCCTATCCCATTCCTACGTAATTTCTCCCTATTCCTATTCCTGTACTTTTGGTAGAAAGCAAAAAGAGGTAGGAGCTCATGGAAAATATTTGAAAGTTCTAATGTAAGCTCCCCCTCTCCCTCTCTCTCATCCATATGGATAATTTTCAAAGTTTTATATGTTTTTCCTGCAATTGATCCAAGCACCCTATTCATGTGGTTTCATGTATTTTGCATTCATGAGTTTGCACTTGCATTTCTATAGCTTTCCTAATTTTTTGTATTCTTGTGTTTTTTCTTTCCTGTGTTTCAAAAATGCCCTAAATATAAAAAGGGAATGCACAAGGTTTGATATTTGAGGCCAGCAAAAGCTGTCCAGCTGATGTCAAAAGCCACCTCGCAGCAGCTGAAAAGCTACACAAAGCAGCACCCTCAAGTTTAGTATCTTGACATCCTTTTAGTCATGGAAGCGTCGATGCATGCTCCCCAGACGAGGCAATCCAGTTCAGAACGAATGAAATCATATGCACATGTCTAGCCAGTGATTATAGCCACGCGGCAAGTAAAAATAATCATCCAACTAATTATTTTCAATATTCAGGTTTAGTTTTCGACTAAAACAGAAACCAAAATTTTGGTGTTTTACTCCAACAACCATCCCTACTTTTGCACAATGACGCCTTCTTTACGCAGCCATCCACTGTTGTATACTCCAATTTATTCCCTAAAAACATCCAAACCTAAAACTATAAAAGAATATAGGAGACGTATAAATTTTATTAGTGATCACTAGATGGGATGGATTCACTTGACCCCCTCACTGTTCGAAAGGGCACCCTTAAGTTGATCTGATTTGTTTGATAGAGATCAGAACGACTGGATTGTTTTGCATGGTCCTCGGACCTCGCTAGGAAGCTTTCTGTCAAAATGTGTTAATCGGAAAACTACCAAAACAAAAACGTGTTAATAGGAAAAGAACCAAAACAAACTCACAGACATCTAATGTACACTTGCATTTCGCTGAATAGCTACAAAATTTTGGCCTGTTTGGAATGCAGATAAGTGTCTTTGGGCTGTTCATATTGGTTTTTGACTTTCGCTTTTAGTTTTAGCTTATAAATATTAATAGCTTGTAGAGAGGGATATTCGCGTATAATTTTAGCCGATATAAATAAAATTACTATAGTATATATTACAATCAAGTAGTAGATTCTGTCTTAAAAAATACTTCGTTTAAAAGGTAGATACTTCTAGAAACTATTGTTGTAAAAAACGGTTTTTAGAAGTTAACATGAACAAGTTTATTAAAAAAGATCTTAACTGGAAAAGGCAGGCATAATTACATAAAAAATTACAGCAGATCTTAGAGTACTTTTGAACTGCTATGGTCTGCCGCGAATCATAAGTAACTTGTGCGAGCAGAAATGCCAACGAAGAAGCTTCAGCCTTGAGTGATCCTGTACTGCCTGTCGTTAAGACAACGTTATTCTGGACAGACTAAACTTATCCGTTACTCTTCTAGTGGGGCCAACTTTGTGATGCTATACAGATGATTAGGTACTAATTAATGAGGCAAGTCGGGTGGTGCCTGGTGACGTATAGATTCCAGCATTACTTGAGTGCTGGACGACGAGACAAATATGCATGTCGCCTGCAAGCAACGGTCTTTTTAATGCTTTAGTTGAAGCGTATGATTACCAAAAACTGGTTATGTATGCACGGGTTTTCATGCGAAATGATCCTTGGAGCATGCTAAGTAGAGCAAGATATGATGCAGGGACCAACGAATGCTAATTGTTCTCCCCACGACAAGTTTGTTTAGACCCCATTTGGCGTTGGAAATTTTGGGCATTTTTTATATAATTTGAAACTGTATTTATAAGAGCCGTTGTGGTCATACAAGAATAGCAAAAATAGCATTTTTATCGTTCAATAGCCGTGCGGCAGCCCTAGGGTACGACACGTCACCTCTGCCGTACGGCCACCATGCGACAGCGTGAAGACCGCATAGCCACCGTGCATGAGGTGGGCTCATGCCACTATGCATGAGGTGATTAAGTAGGGTAATTTATTCTAATTAGTGATTTCATTTAGATGCACTACTTATTTGATTTTTTAGATATAGCAAATGAACTTT
>CM029670.1:21715582-21952497 GCA_017311315.1 Dendrocalamus latiflorus | reverse complement strand
GGCAAGAAGAAGTTCCCCGACCTTGGCAAAGCCAAGAGGCTCTTCCACGTGTCCTCACCGTCTTCGATGACCTCGACCTCAGCGAGGTGGAGCGACGATGATGGGATGGAGAGCAAGACCCCAAGGGCGGCGACGACTTCTCCGGCATGTGCTTCATGGCCCTTGAGGCGAGATCAGCGACAGCGAGCTCTATTCCGACTCCGACGAGGTATACCCTTCCTACGACCAGCTAATGATGCTTTCTTAAGCTAGGGAAATTCCATGCTAGATCTAGAGCTAGGGTTAGCGAGTTGGAGAAGGAAGTAGAGAGCTTGTCACGGGAGCTTACTTCTCTTAGATCTGCCCCCCGTGACGATTGTGATGTATGTTCTGCTCTGCTTGGTGACATGGAGAAATTAAGGACCTCTCATGATAGTTTGTCTTCTGAGCTTGACATGCTTAAGGTGGAGAATGTTAGTCTTTTGGCTGAACTAGAGATGAGTAGGATTGTCACTCCTCCATCTACTGTTGTTGAGACTACATCTTGCACCTCATGTGAGGATAAGGACAATGCGTTTAAAGGTCTTTATACCATGTTGCTCGATCTGCCCGAGACTTGTGAAAGTTGTAATAATTTGAAGATGAACTTAAAACGGGCAGATCATAAAATTGCTGAATTACAAGCCTTTTCTACTTGAGCCTATTGCTTCATGTGTAAATTGTCCCAAGCTTACTGCTGAACTTGGAATCTGTTGCCAAATAGTTTTAAGAATTAGTTGATGATAATAACAGATTGGCCCAAAATGCTTCTAAGGACCCTGTTAGCTCACCATGCATTAATTGTAACAAACTAAAATCTGACTTGATTGCATGGATGAAAAGTGTGTGAAGCTAACTAAGGACCTTCTAGAGAAGCCACTTCCCGCTTGTAATTGTGTGCTGTTGGCAAGAAGCATGAGGGTTTGGTAGAGACGCCTAGCGACGTGAACCAATTGGCTAGCAGTAGGGACTGTCCCTTCTGAGTCGGCTGTGCATGCACAAGCCATTCGTTCCTCTGCTATTGGTTCTTCTTCTACTCTCTTACCTTCTGCTGTTCCTTCTTCCCCCTGCTCTTCTTGCACCTCTCTCTTTCGGGAGTGTCAGTACCTTAGGAACACTCTCGAGAGGTTTGTTGGAGGCAAAAGAAGCTAAATCTTATTCTAGACTAGTCCAAGATTTGTAAATTCAATCAAGTCTAGGATATGATTTTCTTGAGGATGTTAGGAAGCATCGACCTGCCGTGCTTAGACCCATAGCCGCAGGTGTGATCGAGGTCAAGCCCAGAACTGAGAAAGTTCAATTCAAGTCAGCGAGCTTTGTCCAAGGGATTTCTGATGCAAGGTGATTCCTCCTGCCGCTTCGGTCTCTTAGAAGGCGAAGCCTCTTCGTGCTACTTCTACCTCTCAGAAGGTGAAGTATCATCGCACCTTTTGTCAGAAGGATGGCACTAAAATTGAGCGATGCTTCAGGCGCGCCAAGATCGCGCATCAGAGACCGTGTTGAGGCTCTTAGGGGTATTCAGGGTCAGCCCCAGACCTTGAGTGCACCTAAGACCAACACGAGGTCTAGATTTGTTTCCGATGGGTTTGGGCAGCATCGAGGACTTGGTTTTTCTGAGTTTCTGGTTTTCGTCCTCATGCTTTCTTTGGTCATGACTTTCGCCATTCTGAGGGTAGATCTCGCTTCCCCCGTCAAGATGGCTACCCCGGCGTGATTAGCATGTTGCTGGTGCTCCGACTCGCTCTCCCATAGTAGTCGGACCAACAACAGCTTCAGGTCTGCTCGTGGACCTTCTGCTTCTTTGAGCGACAGAGAGCGTAGGGTAGATAGAGGTCAGTCGTGTGTGGCTACTTCTTCTACTCGACGTGTTACTCAGTATTGGGTGCCAAATCACTCTTGATTTACCCCAGTACTGAGACTTTACTCTCTTGTTGACTCAGGTCCGCCGGGCAGGGAAGAGAGAGGTTTGGCTCATTGACTCCGGGTGTTCTCGACACATGACCGGAGACTCTCGTTGGTTGTCTTCCCTAGCCCGTGCTCCAGGTGATGAGACGATCACCTTCGGAGACGCTTCATCTGGGCGCGTTATCGCCAAAGGTACAATGCGTGTTAATGAGTCTTTTATTTTGAAAGATGTTGCCTTGGTTAGTAAGCTGCAGTATAATTTGCTTTCTGTTTCTCAGCTTACCGATGACAGCTTTGAGGTGAGCTTTAAGAAAAACGCTTGCAAAATTCTTGATTCTTCGGATAGTCTGGTTTGTGGGATTTCTTGATACGGGAGGATCTTTCGTGCTGATTTTTCTGAGTCTTCTGGTGATCCTCTCCGGTGTTTAGTTGCTTCTGAGTCCCGTGATCTTACTTTCTAGCATAGGAGACTTGATCATATTGGATTTGACCATTTGACCCGAGTTAGTGGCCACGATCTCATTCGTGGTCTGCCGAAGCTCAAGATGGTTAAGATATTGTTTGCGCTCCGTGCCGGCACGGCAAGATGGTTGCCACTTCTCACCCTCCGGTCACAGTGACTATGACCGATGCACCAGGACAGCTACTCCACATGGACACAGTTGGATCAGCTCGAGTGCAGTCAGCAGGAGGGAAGTGGTATGTTCTTGTCGTGGTCGATGACTTCTCGAGGTTCTCTTGGGTGTTTTCTTAGCCTCGAAGGATGAGACGTTTACACATTTTTTAAGGTCTTTTTAGTAGGCTTTCTATTGAGCTCCTGGGTGCCTTACGAGCGATCCGCAGTGATAATGGCACGGAGTTCAAGAATTCCTACTTTGAGAGGTTTTGTGATGAGACAAGTGTAGAGCATCAGTTCTCTTCTCCGCACGTCCCACAGCAGAATGACGTCGTGGAGAGGAAGAACCGTACCTTAGTCGAGATGGCTAGGACGATGCTTGATGAGTATTCTACACCTAAGAAGTTTTGGGCTAAAGCTATAGCGACCGCGTGCTATGTTTCGAACAGAGTTTTTCTTCGGGCACACTTGCATCGCGCTTCCTATGAGTTGAGATACGGGCGAAAGCCCAGTGTCTCTCATTTTCGCGTGTTTGGTTGCAAGTGTTTCATTCTGAAATCCGGGAACCTATACAAGTTCGAGTCACGTTCTAGTGATGGTATCTTTCTAGGTTACTCGACTTCTTCGTGGGCATATAGGGTTTGGAACTGCGAGTCTAGTAAGTTGGTAGAGACCTGTGAGGTGACCTTCGACGAGGCAAGTCCGGGGACTAGGCCCGATATCTCAGGTTCTTTAGAGCAGTCCGAGCCCATCTTTGTGGATGATGAGGACGATGGAGATCAGGGTTGTCTACCCGATCCAGTTCATCATCCTCCCCTTGAGGTGCCTTCCTCCAATGCACCTCCAGGTGATCAGCCCATGCGTTCTGCTTCCTCTGGAGCTAGTGGCTCTGTTTTTACCTCATCAGCTCATGAGGTAGAGGCCACTTCTTCTCATCCAGGACCTCCTCGACATATCCAGAAAGATCATCCTTCCGAGCAGATGATTGGAGACATCTTTGAGCGAGTCACACGCTCAAAGTCTGGCATGTCACATTTCTGTCTCCACTCTACCTTTGTTGCCTCATTTGAGCCCAAGGACGTTTGTCATGCTCTTTCTGATGAGTCTTGGGTCAATACCATGCATGAGGAGTTAGAAAATTTCGAGAGAAACAAGGTCTGGTCACTTGTTGAGCCCACTCGAGAGAGACTAAGTGGGTGTTCAAGAACAAGCAGAGTGAGGATGGGGTTGTCATTCGGAACAAGGCTAGACTGGTAGCTCAGGGCTTCTCCCAGGTTGAGGGTCTAGATTTTGAGGAGACATTTGCCCCTGTAGCTAGACTTGAGGCCATTAGAATCCTGCTTGCCTTTGCAGTTTCTAAGGGTTTCAAGCTTTACTAGATGGATGTCAAGAGTGCCTTCCTCAATGGCTTTATTGAGGAAGAAGTCTATGTGAGACAGCTTCCAGGTTTCGAGAACTCCAAATACCCAAACCATGTCTTTAAGCTTTCCAAAGCTTTATGGACTTAAGCAGGCCCCTAGAGCTTGGTATGAGAGGCTTAAGTCCTATTTGTTGAGTCATAGTTTTGAGATGGATAAGGTGGATAAGACCTTGTTCATTTACCGGCACGACACTGACCTTCTGCTCATCCAGATTTACGTGGATGGCATCATCTTTGACGGCTCTTATCATACTCTTGTTTCACAGTTCTCGGATGTCATGAGCACCGAGTTTGAGATGAGTTGATACAGATGCGCATGTGCTTAGCACTTTTAAGTCAAATACATTATTTCACTGGAAAGAAGTATTGAGCTGCACTAAATATTGTTAGGTGAATTTGTTTCTTAATGAATTTTCTTCTATTCGTGGGAACGATATACTACCTTATGCCAAATTCTTGTTTATTATTAGGTTTGAATATTATGATGATTCCGGGGCCAAAGCAATGGAGAAGCACAAGGAGGGTAATCATATTTGCTACCAAGAACAAAAAGCTCAAAGCCCATGGGAATGGAAATAAGAAAGCCAAGCAGCCCATGCAACTGATCAAGAGGAAAGAAGCCCATGCTGTGGGAGAGCAAAAAGGGAGGAGCTCAAGGACTTAAACTACAAGTTTTGGATAAGATTTTCAAGCCAAATTCGGACTTCCCACGTGCTCAACCCAATTCAAACTCGTATTCAACTCAGAATTCAATTCGGATTCGGTTCAGGACAGCTTGACATGCAGTTACTAAAAATGCCATAACTTTCACAAACGGAGTCTGATTCAGGTGTTCTAGTACTCAGTGGAAAGATAATTTCAAGGGCTACGCAATGGATCTAGGCCCACCATCGAATTAATCACGGATAAAAAGGTATGACCGAAATAATATGACAGGAGGAAAATATAGTTTTCTTTTTGTGAGAGTTCGTATCTAAAACCATATAGGGTTGAGTTGTACTTGGTTTGGGGACAATATGGATGTCCCAAGGGGCTATATAAGCCTTGTATTGGTAGCCTTTAGGGCTCAGACCACATTTGAGAAAAATCAATCTACTACAGTTTTCGAGTTTTGCATTGCTGCCGGAATTCCTTATGGAATTAGGAGTATCTTCTTCAATCAAGATCGTTCAGCCTTTCCGTTGAGAATTGGGTGCACGATAGATCTTCGCTTGATGGTCGACGAAATCAACACAAGTGTGTTTTGGCAGATTAAAGAGTGTTCGTCCCTTGCATTAGCATTAGAGGATCATTACGATTCATCAAGACTCCCGTGAGTATACATCCTACGTCGAGAAGATCGGGTGACCCCGTATCATCTTGGTATCAGAGCGCAGTTTACTCGGTAGGATCTTATTCCTTTAAATTTCAGTTATTATTTGTTGTCCTATAGTCCATAAACCGAAAACACAAAAAAAATCCAAACCCTTGTTTCGCATCTGCTATTTTCGTGAGTTTTATTAAGTCTTGATCCATTAGAAAATTTGTTTACGTGCTGATCTTTATGTTCCTTCGCGTAACTTGATCTTGTGTCCCCATAAAAACAAAAAAAAGTAGATTCAATTTACTATTGAAGTTGAGTCCGTATCCGTAACTCCTCTCAGATCAATCCGAGCACAACCCTAGAATCCAAGTCGGTTTTGGCTAAGTTGTCCACTTCTAAATCCGTTTGGAAGTTGCCATCTGAAACCAACTCTAGGGAGGTGTTAGTGTTCGCGTTGGCTTCCTTGAACACCATACTGCCGAACACAACACATATGAGCTTCACTTATATCCTTTGAATACTTGAGACTAGTCATTGATATTGCATTGAGGGCTGCTCTTAAATACTTATAGCTGAACATTGGGTTTGTGCATCACCACTCCAGCAGATCAATAAAAATTCAAAGTTTAGAGAGAGAGATATTTATCCTTATACCCCTACCTTCTACAAAAAGTTTGTGACCCATATACCTTAATAGACTCAGAATAGTGAATTGAACATATTTGGGTGATTGGCAAGGTAGCAAAAAAAGTGAGCAAGAAAAAAAAGAGGGGAAAAAAGAAGAGAGAAGGCTGATTGGGTGAATGGTTCTAGTTCATATTTTCAGTTTGAGTGATTAAAATTCTTGAGCAATCCTGTGCCCTCTTTTCTTGTTATTGCAATTGGCTAGCGTCTCTCCTAGTACTTGATGCAAACGAGCTAATTTTCTTGATTGTTTCCATCTAGCTCATTCCTTTGTTGCATTGAGTCACATTGATCGTTGCGTGTGCGTTCATACACTTCACTTATATCTATTGGATCAGCACATAGGCAATATTTTCTAGCTTGGATTATTACTTAATTTTACAACATCGTGAAATTCAGATCGTGTAGGATAAAAACTTCATAACTGATAGCACTAGGGGTCCCAATCTTTCGATGAGAGTGGTAGATTCGATTGGGGAAGGAGATGATGTTGACGACCCGACTACAACCATCCAAGGACGTTGCGCCTTAGCGATCGATACACCAACTCCAGAGATTGTTCGTGACCTTGTCGGCGCGCGATCAACCTAACCACGAGGGTTCTTTTTCCTGCAAGCAATCGAAGAACAAGCAAGCACAAGACGAACAGCAACTCAATTGCAAATAACGATGTAAGATTCAATCAAAAATAGAAAAACGGTGGGGTTCCGAAGACAAGTATTCGGGCGGTCTAGCCGACACGCGCGAGTACAAGGCAAAGTAGCAAAAGCTAACTTAGTCTAAACAAAACCCAAACCCTAGAAGAGGGTGCGGCTGCCTATTTAAGGGACACGGAAGGTGGAGGGTCGGCCAAAACACAAGGAAGCCGAATAGGACTCGAATTACAAGGCCCAAGGCCCACTTTGACTCGGACTGGAAAAGTGATGTGACTTTTTTTGCAGTTTTTGACCGACTCGGATAGAAGTTGGAGGTGAGGCCAGATCCATCTGAAAGTAGACTTCAAGAGCTTTCCAAAGAGTACTCACGGGCCCCGAGAAACCTTCTGGATCAAAAGTTATGGCCATTTGAAGTAGATGCTGTCAACAAGGCCGAATCCGAGTCAAACTCGTGAACAGGACTTGGTTTGCCCTTGATGGTTCCACTTCTATACTTGAGCTCATGTGGTTCTTCCCCATGGTTCCTAAGGACAATTAAATCATCACAAGAATTAAGTAGTATTCCATTCTTTAAAACATTTGTATGCAAACTTAGGAACACATTCACCTGATGGTTAAGTTGACGTGCTCGCGCTCTAGTCATTGGTCCTTGTATCATAGTTTCAGTTTGATGTGGAGTCGGCATGGTTGTATGCATGGAAAGGATGTCCTCATCATCCTCCCCTTCTTGCATTTGAGTCGTCCGCGACTCAAGCTCATCTTCTTCTCCCAAGTATGGCTTCAAATCTGCAATGTTAAAGGTGGGACTAACCCCAAAATCTGCAGGCAACTCAAATGCAACCAAACTAAATCACCCGGTTGAAAAGTTAAATGCCTCCTTCCTTTACTACCAGCAAGTTTATATTTAGCATTCATGCGTTCAATATTTTCTTTGGTTGTCTCATGCATTTTCAACATCAAGTCAGCACGCTGTTTAGCATCAAAATTTAACTTCTCCGAAGATGGAAGTGGTAGCAAATCAATAGGAGCACGAGGCACAAAGCCATAGACAATCTCAAAAGGGCACAACTTTGTAGTGGAATGCAGCGAACGATTATAAGCAAATTCAATATGAGGCAAGCATTCTTCCCACATTTTAGTGTTCTTTTTCAAAACAGCCCTAAGCATGGTAGATAACGTTCTATTCACAACTTCAGTTTGCCCATCAGTTTGGGGATGACATGTAGTCGAAAATAACAGCTTAGTCCCCAATTTATCCCATAAAGTTCTCCAAAAATGGCTAAGGAATTTAGTGTCACGATCAGAAACTATTGTATTTGGCACACCATGCAAACGAACAACTTCACGAAAGAACAAATCAGCAATATTGGTAGCATCATCACTTTTATGATATGGTATGAAGTGTGCCATCTTAGAAAATCTATCCACAACAACAAATATGCTATCCCTCCCCTTCTTTGTCCTAGGCAGTCCTAAAACAAAGTCCATAGAAATATCTTCGCAAGGCACACTAGGAACAGGTAGAGGCATATACAAACCGTGAGGATTAAGTCGTGACTTAGCCTTTTGACACGTAGTGCAGAGAGCAACAAAACATTCCACATCACGTCTCATCTTTGGCCAAAAGAAATGACTAGCAAGTATGTCTTCCGTCTTCTTCGCTCCAAAATGCCCCATCAGCCCACCTCCATGCGCTTCCCGTAACAACAACAAACGAACGGAGGTAGCTGGAATGCATAGTTTGTTAGCTCTAAACACAAATCCATCATTTAGAACAAATTTATTCCACGTTTTTCCCTCTTTGCAATTCAGCAACACGTCTTTAAAATCATCATCATGAACATAATGCTCCTTAATTGTTTCCAATCCAAAAATTTTGAAGTCAAGTTGTGAGAGCATGGTATATCTTCTAGACAATGCATCAGCAATAACATTCTCCTTTCCCTTTTTGTGTTTTATGACATAAGGAAAAGACTCTATGAATTCAACCCACTTTGCATGCCTACGGTTCAATTTTGCTTGACTTCTAATGTGCTTTAATGACTCATGATCAGAATGAATGACAAATTCTTTGGGCCATAAATAATGTTGCCATGTCTCTAAAGTTCGTACTAGAGCATATAATTTCTTATCATAAGTAGAATAGTTCAAACTAGGCCCACTCAATTTTTCACTAAAGTATGCCACAGGTTTACCTTCTTGCAACAGCACACCACCCAATCCAATTCCACTAGCATCACATTCTAGCTCAAAAGTCTTACTAAAATCTGGAAGTTGGAGTAATGGTGCATGTGTTAACTTATCTTTCAATGTGTTGAAGGTGTCTTCCTGTGCATTCCCCCAAGTAAACGGCACCCCCTTTTTAGTGAGCTCATTCAATGGTGCAGCGATGGTGCTAAAATCCTTCACAAAACGACGATAGAATCCAGCAAGTCCTAGAAAACTTCGCACCTGCGTGACCGTTTTAGGAGTCGGCCAACTCTGTATTGCCTCAACCTTGGCTTGATCAACTTCAATGCCCTGTGGAGTAACAACATACACTACAACAAAACATCCGTGGGGAGACATCATATTTGTAGGTTAGAGACGTTCTATTTCGTCTCCCACAGACAACTGAGGCGCTTTTATAAAGCGTCATAGAAACGTCTCTACATGAACCGTCTCAAAAATATAGAGACGCTCTCTAAGGCATGCCTATATTATTTGAGACGTTCATTAGAGACAGCTACACTGTATCCCTATAAAGTTAGAGACGCTTTTATAAAAACGGCTGCACCACGTCTCAATTAATATAAGCACGTGCGTTGAGAAGACGTTATGTGCCGTCTCAAGATGTCCTATGTAGTATGTATTTTTATTTTGATTGGTATATATTTTCTTCTATACACACAAATACGTATCCGTATGAGAATATAATATTCCATATATTTATTATATATACATGTATATATAATAATTTTATAGGCAACACCATAATATTAAGTACATATTTTATAAAATATAAGGAAAGGGCGTAGCACAACAGATATACTGTTATAAGAAAAGCAAACCAACTACAATTGGAACCAAACCACACCCCGGGTAAACCATTGGCAATTGACAAATTCATCACCATTGCACCCTCCAAACCCCAAAGAAGTTTACATAAGAGAGGTTTACAAATAATTATAGCATCCATTTAAATCAACAGAGTTCACAACTAAATAAAAATCTAATATGCGATAAACACATGTCGGTAAAACATCCTCCAATTTGACACACATCTTTTTTTAAACTGCTATAATAAATCATCAGATCTATTTCTTCAATCAGAAAATTGTGCATCAGGTCTTCCACTCTGCATTTCTTTTCATAGTCCTCCATATCCTGCAAACATAGCAATATATGTAACAGTTGATTCACTTGAAAGAGCAGCACATATGTACGAGATTACGAGTACAGAGTACCATACATAACATAAGTTTATCTTGCCATAATAGAAACACAAAATAACAATAGTATAAGCTCATAGCCTCAAGCAGATAACACCTGAACGCTCAAAGAAGGAACCGGATACATGTCCATTGCAAAAAAAGTAGTCAACATATCTTTCAGACTCTTAAAATCCTAACTTCCATCAATACAAAGCCTATATCTAAGATCTCAAATCAACTAAAAAGAAAGGGAAACAAAAGGAAAAATGAGCTTACTAGTTATTTTAAGCACATGGTTTGATTCCCTCGAAAGCTCAATGACGGACCCCTTTGGTAATTTGTATTCATCCTTGAAAAGTGAAACAAAACTGTGGAAGATCAAGATGTCAAAGTGACAGGACAAAATTAGATACTCATAATTGAAATTGATGAACAGAGCACATGCTAAGATTGGAGATATGCTTTAACACAAGTACACAACTAATGGAGCAACATTATTCAACTAAAGTGGCACTAACACACTTAAAGCAATACAATATAAGTATTTCAGGACCAAATTAGAAGATTAATAATTGTTATTAGCCAACAATTGTTGCATGTGAGAATGGAAGCTCCTTAGTTCTGTGAACAGAATAAGCAATTGTTGTCACTGTGAAACTTCATAAACCTGATAAGACCTCGTTTTGGTATCTAACAAGCCTACATTCCCACAGGATTATTAAAACCAGCAGTTGGGATCAAGGCCCACACTGTTGCAATTCCACTAACACAAACATATTAGCCTTGAAGTTCGTTGCAATAAACATTAGATTAGTGCCTCTAATACGAAAATAAATTGGAAATCAGTGCACCGACATCTATTAGCTCTAACGTCAGAAAAGCAAGCACCAAACAGCTTGCACAACAACTTAGCATTACATACAACCTAACAAAAAAGGTTCTATTTTTCTATAGATTCATTTAATGAGCGTCCTGACTTTTTTGTAGATCCAGTATGAAACTAGATGCATTATGCATGACGCATTTCCTCAGTTGAGCCTAACTCAACTGACACTAAACAGTATTATGGTAAGAAATACAATCAAATGAAATGTGGGATAAAGAAAGCATTGTAGGGGATAAAGAAAGCATTGTAGCAAACTCGTCTACAATAGCGAACTGGTATCAATGAGGTTTCCATGTATGTCTGATGAAAAACACTACATCAAGAACCAGAATTACAGTTACCTCTGAAGCAAATATTCGGCGTCTGGTCCACCAAACTTCTGAAGCCTGTTCCCTACGCTCTTCTCAAAAGCTTTTGGTACTTCTCCCTCAGCTGTTTCAGATCGCTATCATCCGCATACACACCTACACAAATCAACAATTCAAAACTTCTTCTTGTAGCAGTTTTCTTTCTACGGAAAGATTAAGGATGCGATTATTAGTGCGTTACCGGCTGCCTCGGCGGGGATTGCGGAGCCAGTGCGGGGCTCCACGGAAGTGGGGGCGGCGACGTCGGCCAGGGAGAGGGAGGCAAGGGGGGCGGGGTGTGTGAGCGGCCGGCCGGCGGATTTGGCGGTGAGGGTGAGGGTGAGGCTGGCGGCGGCCGCCGCGGCGGCTGCTACTGCCGTGGCGATTGCGGCGGCGATGGCGGCGCGGTTGGGAGACCGGGGAGGGGGAGACCGGAGGGTGGTGTACTGTAGTACAGTGGTAGTGTGGTGTGGCGGATCTAGATCTCCGCTCCCCTCCGCTCGTAAGAAGAGGCAGAGATGGGGGCGCTCCGGTGGGAGGACGGCGGCGATGGAAAAGGGCGAGGGGTAGGGCTCGGTGGTGGGATGCCTCCGCGCTCGCCCAGCTCCTAACCGAATGGAACTCGACTCCGGTGGAGGGGAGGGAAATGGAAGAGGCGGCTACGACGGCGAGGGGGATGCAGAGTTCTGGCTGCAGCGCCGGCGGCGGCGAGATCGGCGGGTGGGGAGGGGACTAGGGGAGGAGATGACGAGGCGAGCGCGTTCTGCCGTCTCCCGTCTGGTGTGGGCGTGTGGCTGTTTCCGTGTTTCTCGTGAGAGGTGGGCCGTGGGCGTGACCGCGTGAGGAGGTGGGCCGCGCGCTGCGCCCTGGAAGAGATCGGATACATATTCGGATTTTAATCGGATATTATCTCCGAATACCGAACTTATTCGGTCGAATATCAGCTATACCGAATCCGCTATCGAATCCATCAACACATATCCGTATCCGAAATCGAATCCGACCAGATACCAACCCAGTTTACCGAATTTGCTACCAGCCGGATTCGGTACCGGATCGGTCGGGAAAAACCCGACCCGTTTTCACCCCTAGTCTCAAATGATAAATAAGACATCTAAAATTTCGTCTCTATACATGAGACGTACTCCAAAACGTCTCATCAGCCGTTTTAATAGAATTTAATAGCGTGCAACCCTTTAGAGCGTCTCAAACTGCGTCTCTATTTCAATTGTGGTTCTAAAAAGAGAGACATGATTCAAAGCGTCTTAAACAAAACGTCTTAATATGTTCATTTCGTTGTAGTGATAGCCAAGAAAAAAGACTCGATCCGTGCAAAATGTGCACTTCTCAACGTTACCAAATAAACGTGCATTACGTAAAGCATCAAAAACAGCACGTAAATGGCAAAGGTGTTCCTCTAGTGATCTGCTATATATCAATATATCATCAAAATAGACCACTACAAATTTACCAATGAAAGCACGCAAAACCTCGTTCATTAATCTCATGAATGTGCTAGGTGCATTAGTTAAACCAAATGGCATCACTAACCACTCATACAAACCGAACTTAGTTTTAAATGCTGTTTTCCATTCATCTCCCAATTTCATGCGAATTTGGTGGTACCCACTACGCAAATCAACTTTAGAGAAGACAATAGAGCCACTTAATTCATCAAGCATATCATCTAACCTAGGAATAGGGTGACGATATCTAATGGTAATGTTATTGATCACTCTACAGTCCACACACATACGCCATGATCCATCTTTCTTAGGCACTAAAATTACCGGAACAGCACAATGACTAAGAGACTCACGCACATAGGCTTTATCAAGCAATTCTTGAACTTGACGCTGAATCTCCTTAGTTTCTTCCGGATTGGTCCTGTATGGCGCACGATTGGGCAAAGATGCCCCGGGAATCAAATCAATCTGGTGCTCAATCCCTCGCACTGGTGGTAGCCCTGGTGGCACGTCCATTGGAAAGACATCCATGTACTCCTGCAAAAGATTAGTGACAGCAGGAGGCACAGAAGAAGGTACCTCCTCGAATGAAAATAAAGCTTGTTTGCAAAGTAAGGCATAGCAAATAGAAGTACTAGCATCCAGCTCAGTCACATCAGACTTAGTAGTAAGAAAACATGCACCTTTCAATTTAATCTCATTTTTCATCTCATGAATAGATTTAGAATTTTTCTTTTTATGTTGCTCAAGTTCGCTTGCAACAATATGATTTTCACTCCTATTATGCTCCTGATTTTTCTCTCTACTAGCTCTAGCAATCTCATCTTTGAAAATAGCTTCAGGAGACATAGGATGTAACACAATTTTCTTGTCATGATGCACAAAAGAATATTGGTTTGTCTTACCATGATGCAGTGAATCTTTATCATATTGCCACGGTCTACCTAACAGCATAGAGCATGCTTGCATAGGTACAACATCGCATTCTACAACATCGTGATAAGAACCAATAGCAAAATTTACTCTCACCATTCGTGTTACCTTCACCTTGCCGCTGTTATTGAACCATTGAATGTAGTAAGGTTGTGGGTGAGGTTTGGTGCTCAACGCAAGCTTCTCCACCATATCGGAGCTCACCAAGTTGTTGCAGCTCCCTCCATCAATTATCACTCGGCATGAGCGTTCCTTCACGACGCACTTTGTTTGGAAAAGGATGTGCCGCTGATTTTGCTCCGCCCTCTCCATTTGTGCACTCAACACACGCTGCACAATGAGGCTCTCATAGCGCTCTGCATCTTCAGCACCAATGTGCTCTTCTTCTTGCTCCTTCCCACTACCTGCATGGTCAGCTGCAAGCATAGCATATGTATCCTCATCCAAATCACTAGCAGAAGAATACTCACCATCATCTCTCACAATCAGAACACGCTTGGTTGGGCACTCACTCCTCACATGGCCATACCCCTTGCATTGATGACATTGGATATCCCTCGTTCGTCCCGTAGATGCAACGGACGAAGAGCTCTTCGCATGTGCTTGGGCTGTCCCCTTTGTTGCTTCGGATGCCCGAGATGCCGAATTTGATGATGAAAACCGTGGCTTGCTGTTGGAGGAAGAAGGTGCGGGGGTTGGCTTGATGGTGCGGCAGATGCACGTTGAGACCAAATGTTTCCACGACCTGCAGAAACGTTAGTCCTAGTGCTCGCGCATCGTCCCTGTACTTCTCTTTCAGCTTTACAAGCAAGATGAAATAAACGAGTGATAGAATTATATTCCTTGTAAGCTAAGATATCCTGAATTTCCCGATTCAAACCACCCATAAACCTAGCCATAGCGGCTTCCACAGTTTCCTCTAAGTCACAACGCAGCATGCCTGTTTGCAATTCCTGAAAATATTCCTCTACGCTTTTACTACCTTGCCTCAATTGTTGCAACTTATGTAACAAATCACGTGCATAATATGAGGGAACAAATCTAGCTCGCATGATTCTTTTTAATGCATCCCAAGTTTGTGCTATGGTGAAAGGATTTTTCTTACAATATTCACTCCACCAAACCGACGCAAAATCAGTAAACTCACTAGTAGCAGCCCTAACCCTTTTGTTTTCAGGGAATGCATGACAAGCAAATTTCTGATCAACAGCCAATTCCCAAGTGATATAAGCATCAGGGTTATATTTTCCATCAAAAGGTGGCATAGTGAACTTAATCTTACCAAGCGATTCATCATTCTCACGTACCTCATTTCGGCGTGGTTGATGATGACGGTGAGCGTCCTCATCATCATCAATCTCAGTGTCAGCCGCATATTCGTCTCCACCATTTTCGTCCACCCTGCTGCCCAAGACACCAATATTGGCACGAGTACGCTGAGTTGGTGCAGTGGGAGATGTACGGCCCCTCTCATCAAGATGATGTGACCACGCCACAAACACATACGACAATCGCGCCCAATATCAAGATTGAACTAAAGGTGAATTCGTTTCTTCAGCCTTCATATGTTACTGAGAATAGACCGCTACCTAATACAAGTGATTTAATTGTGCTTAGGAATTTGGGAAAGGATGAAGGAAAGGGACATGGAGTCCTGGACATGCATGGAAGGAATAATGGAGGTCACCACGTCACTTTGAGACCAAGTCAAGCACGAATTCGAGTTGGACACGTTTTGGAATCAGACTCGGACTGCTGCAATGGTGCAAGTTTAAACGGACGTAACTTTCTCATACGGACTCCGTTTGAGACGTTCTTGGACTTGATGGAAAGCTTATCAAGTCTACTTTCTAAAGGATTCAACCCCATCTTCAAATTCTATCCGAGACAGCCGCAATCATCAAAAGAGTCCGTGTTGGTCACGTACTGGAATCAGATTCGGACTGCTGCAATGGTGCAAGTTGAAACGAACGTAACTTTCTCATACGGACTCCGTTTGGGACGTTCTTGTACTTCATGGAAAGCTTATGAAGTCTACTTTCCAACGGATCCAACCTCATCTTCAAATTCCATCCGAGCCGGCGGCAATCATCAAAACAATCCACGTTGGTTTTTGAGTCCGAGTCAAAAGGGTGCTGCGCCACCACCAATTGGGCCCATGGGCCTTGTAACCCTAGAGCATGCACTTTGGACGCCCCTCCTGGTTGTTCTCCCTATAAAGGAGCCGCCGCCTCCCTTGTTAGGACTTGGATTTTGTTGAGTTTAGGTTTAGCTATTATGCAAACTTCTGTTCTTCAGTTGTGTCGGACGACCACCTGTCAAGACAGCCTTCGGAATCCCACCTTTTGATTTTAATAAATATTTGCAATTTCAGATTGCTTGTTATCTTGTTCTTGCGTGTTCTTCGGTTGCATGCAGGAATAGACCTTCGTGGTCAGGTCAACCGCGTTCTTGGCACGGTTGATAACAACTTGGAGTGTGGTTCAGCGATTGCTAAGGCGCAAGCGACGTCGTTCGGTTGTAGTCGGATCGCAAGGGTCGCCTCCGCCAAAATCGATAGTTATCATCCTATCGGAAGATCGGGACCCCATCGCCTCATCAGTTGGTATCAGAGCTTCAGTTGACCGGTAGGAATTTCTTGTATCCTTAGTTAGTAGATTGATTTTTATTTCCCATAGTCCAGAAAAATTGCCCCACAAAAAGAGTTAATTTCCGCTGTCCAAACCCCGTTGTGCTTTTCAATCTGTTAGTTTTGGTTTGCTAAATTGAATTTGTGTCCGTTTTAGCTTTGTCTAGTTGCTGGTCATATCTTTGTTCCAAGAAAAATCCAAATAAAAAAAAATTCCCCCACCCCAAACCCTAATTCCAATTTCGGCTGATCTGTCCTTTCTCTGCAGCCGCCACCAAAAACGCCATATCTTTTGATTCCGAGATTATTTTTGAGTGAGACCACCGCCATTAGATTCAAAAATTTATCATCCATCTATCTGTAAAATTTCACGTCATTCCAGCAAGGCAGTTAAGAGATATCTGCGGTGGAAGTTGACCCAAAATTCCAGATTGAATCTGCAACAGTCGGCACTTGTGAATTTTGTGCGAATTTTTAGGTCGGTTTCCAGACCTTGGCCCAAAAACAAAAGTTGTAAAAAAGCCGTCAGAAAACGGAGAAAAAAAGAATCATTGAAAAAAAGGCAACTGACAAAAAGTTACGGCCGAAATACCGACGCGCTGTCCAGTGGACAGAAATCTTCAGTTTCCAAGTTTTGGAACAATCCTTGTGTTCTTCAATTCCAGATTGCATTCGATCGAATTATCTTGTATTTACCACTCCCATACATTGCCATACACTTATTTTAGCCTTCTTCCATCTTTGGTTGATCAGCAACATAGGCTAAGTGCTAGATACGAACTATAATTCAATTCTGTGCAATTTCTGAAATTAATTGATTGTTTTCCTTTGCTACAAAATACATAGCCTATCCAAGCTCCACTTTTCTACAACCGAACAGGTCTCGCTGTACCTTGCAATCGCTATACTCATCACTTGAGTTAAGTTATCACGAACCAGCCACCAGTTGCACCACCTGTTTTGCATTGGTAAGAACTTGTAAGAGCTTGGTAAGAGTTCGAGAGATGTGTGACTTGCGAAGCTCCACCTCCTAGTAGTTTATAGGGACTTACATAATTCTAGTGTATTTCCTTGTTTTCTACTAACCATGACAGGTTCAAGATCACATTGTAGCAATTTTTGTGAGACCAACAACTTGTTGGATCGTATTAATAAGACCCTCACCACCATCAACAACAGAATTGAGGGATCCAATGATCACGACCGTTGTCGACTTCGACAAAATCAACAAGGCACAGGTAGGTTAACAAGAGAGGTATGTGATGATGATGCCAAGTTTACAATTCCGCCATTTGCTGGTAGATATGACCCTGAAGCTTATCTTGATTGGGAAATACAATTAGATGGAAATTTTGCATGCTATGATTTTCCTGATGATGAAAGAGTTAGGGCTGCTACTAGTGAATTCACTGATTTCGCATTATTTTGGTGGAGGAAACAATGTAGACTACCACATGTACCTAAAACTTGGAATGTTTTGAAACGAGTGATGAGATCTACATTTGTTCCTTCATATTATTCACGTGACTTGTTAAACAGATTGCAACGTTTAGAACAAGGTAGGAGAACTGTAAGTGAATACTATGAAGAATTGAAAGCTCTTTTGTTGCGTTGTGGCTTAGAGGAACATGCTGAAGCTACAGAGAATAGATTCTTACGTGGCCTTAATAAAGAAATTCAGGACCTTCTCATTCACAAAGAATATAATTCTCTCCCTCATTTGTTTATACTTGCATGTAATGTTGAACGTCAGATTGAGAAGAAATTGAGAGTGCTTGATGATAAGAAACATGAGAGCAAACCCATGTTTGTGCCTTTTTCTGTGACTAACAACTTGCAGGCAGTTGAGAACCATGTCAAAAAGGAGCATGAGTTGATTGAACCATCGATTCCATTCGTTGAGAACGAAGATGAGGAGATGGATGCACCTACATCATCTGAGGGGAGCCAAAAAGGTAAAGATCATGGTGCTATCATCACTCACGGTGAGTATGCTTGTGAAGAACAACAATTATGCACCGTTCATGCTATTTTAGAGCAAACTTAGTGGAAAACAATTCTGACATGCCCATATTTCAAGTAGAGAATTCACACTGCATTGATTTGAGTGTTGAGAATACGTTGAGTGCACCTTGTCAAAAAATAATTGAATTGCCTACTGTTTTGAGTGATTCATGTGATGAATTAATCACATACAATGATCATGTGGCTTTGGTTAGACATAAAGAAGTTTTAACTAGAATTTCTCCTGCCAATTCATTGTGTTACATCATGTTGGATCTTCCTATGAAATTGTCACATGCTTTGGAGAAAGTTTCTGAACTTACATGTTCAAAATTCTTGTTTAGTGCCTACACCCCTGGGTATAAGTTTAATTTGATTGGAGATTATGGTGTAGGAAATCAATTTCTTGTATATCGAATATGCATAACTTGTGACCACATGGATGAATTGCAGCTTGTTGTTTTGAACAACAACTCTTGTATGCTCAATCTTGTTCATTATGAAAGAAAAATAAATTTTAGTGATCATTCAATGCCTATGTGTTCTTCTCTTATTGAACCATCTAACATTGGCAATCTGAATAATGAAATTGATGTATGGAAGAACTTGCAAATATTTTCACCCTTACTAGATGAATTTGCTATTGCTCAATTGAAATCTGATTATATGGATAAACTTTGTTTGATTCCAAAAGTTGTAGCTTTGCCTATATGTGCCACCACAACAAGTTTACAACTTCAAGGATTTGAATTGCATAAATGCTTCACTTACATTTGCAAAACAAGTTGCGATAATTACTGTGTGAGAAATTTTGATTTGTCATTAACATATATGATTACTTTTGGGTTAATAATACAATGAGCTTTTATGATTGCTGCTGTGTTATAACATTAATTGTGCAACAACGAAGAACTGTTAAAACAGATGACATATACATATACCATGCATACACCTTGGCTTCTTTGTTACCATACTTTCAGTTTATCAAAAGCCGAGGACGGCTTTGTTTTCAAGAAGGGGAGGATGATGAGGACACGACCCCTATGGATACAACCATATTTGCTATGCTTGTTGTTCCAATTACAAGAGCTCCTACGCATCACTTAAATTATAAGGTGAGCTCGTTTCAAAAAGGTTTTACTTTGTGTGATAAAGAACGTATGATATTACATAATGAGAGTTTGTTGCGTTTGTTATTATGTACCGAGATTTATGATGAAGATCATGCAATACGTGAGGCTACACATATGCTAAAACCGAGGACGGTTTTCTATCAAGAAGGGGAGGATGATGTGACCACGCCACAAACACATACGACAATCGCGCCCAATATCAAGATTGAACTAAAGGTGAATTCGTTTCTTCAGCCTTCATATGTTACTGAGAATAGACCGCTACCTAATACAAGTGATTTAATTGTGCTTAGGAATTTGGGAAAGGATGAAGGAAAGGGACATGGAGTCCTGGACATGCATGGAAGGAATAATGGAGGTCACCACGTCACTTTGAGACCAAGTCAAGCACGAATTCGAGTTGGACACGTTTTGGAATCAGACTCGGACTGCTGCAATGGTGCAAGTTTAAACGGACGTAACTTTCTCATACGGACTCCGTTTGAGACGTTCTTGGACTTGATGGAAAGCTTATCAAGTCTACTTTCTAAAGGATTCAACCCCATCTTCAAATTCTATCCGAGACAGCCGCAATCATCAAAAGAGTCCGTGTTGGTCACGTACTGGAATCAGATTCGGACTGCTGCAATGGTGCAAGTTGAAACGAACGTAACTTTCTCATACGGACTCCGTTTGGGACGTTCTTGTACTTCATGGAAAGCTTATGAAGTCTACTTTCCAACGGATCCAACCTCATCTTCAAATTCCATCCGAGCCGGCGGCAATCATCAAAACAATCCACGTTGGTTTTTGAGTCCGAGTCAAAAGGGTGCTGCGCCACCACCAATTGGGCCCATGGGCCTTGTAACCCTAGAGCATGCACTTTGGACGCCCCTCCTGGTTGTTCTCCCTATAAAGGAGCCGCCGCCTCCCTTGTTAGGACTTGGATTTTGTTGAGTTTAGGTTTAGCTATTATGCAAACTTCTGTTCTTCAGTTGTGTCGGACGACCACCTGTCAAGACAGCCTTCGGAATCCCACCTTTTGATTTAATAGAAATATTTGCAATTTCAGATTGCTTGTTATCTTGTTCTTGCGTGTTCTTCGGTTGCATGCAGGAATAGACCTTCGTGGTCAGGTCAACCGCGTTCTTGGCACGGTTGATAACAACTTGGAGTGTGGTTCAGCGATTGCTAAGGCGCAAACGACGTCGTTCGGTTGTAGTCGGATCGCAAGGGTCGCCTCCGCCAAAATCGATAGTTATCATCCTATCGGAAGATCGGGACCCCATCGCCTCATCACAAGACGTCTCAAAATCTCAGCAAGTGAAGCGTTGACGGTGCCAACGGAAGGCTCCAATGTTGCAAGCGTAGTGTTGGTGTCGATCTGCGCGGCCTCCAATTGGTCAAGGCGTTCGTTGGTGACCCTTACATCCTCATCAAGTCCCTCAGTGTGCAGCTTCATTTGGCGCTCAAAGTGTTGTATGATGCCCCTAGTCCGAGGGGAATGTGGCGCTGCCCGCAGGTCCACTGGTTCTCCTGACATTGTTAGAAGACAAGAACAAACCAAGCAGAGAAAAAAATAATAAAACTACAGGTTATGCCCTCACAACTACTGAGATGTGGTTAAATCAAGTCGCACACTCTCAACCTGTTCTGTCAAGCTCTTACAAGTTCTTACCACAGCAAGCAGGAGGTGATTGCAGCCGACAAGACAAGGCAATATCTCCTGGAAATTGGGTGTATCGCTGCCTTGGTCGCTAGTCCCTGTGAGGTAGTAGCCAAATCTGTGGAGCTATGGGTGGGCTGAGAGTGAACAAAGGATAACTAGAACCACATTAGTCAAAGCAAGTTGAATAATCGCTCATCGACGACACCGTGCTGGTCCTAGGCTAGACCGTACTAGAGACGCGAGCCTAGAACACAAACGAAGACACACCGTGCAGAAAGAAACTAGATGGCGTTGCACACGGAGTTCTGGAGCTCGAAAAAGGGTGCCGTCTTCACAGGGGACCTTAGAATCACGTGCAGAAGGGCTCTGTCAATTTTGAGCAAATTCTGAGAAACTTGATTTTTTCCTCGGTTTGCGGGGCCCGTTTTGAGGCCCTAAACGACGTTTTTTGGGGTCGAAGTTGCCGCGTGTGTGCCTGATGGCTTACGCAGATCTAAAATCTCCTGATTTTCCAGACTCTATCTTCCGATTTCCTTTCCCACGGATCAAGAATCGCCTCAATCGGAGGTCGTATGCAAAAGTTAGGTTTTTCTCTCTCTTCTGTTTTTTTTCTTCTTTTTTATGCCGCGGCTCTTCTAGATGTGGCTGCCTGTTCCTTCTTGTCTCACTTTTTTCTTCTCTTTTTTTTCTCCCTTTTTTTCACACGCGATGCAGTTGAATCCGAATTCGTGTCCTACTCCAAGACCAATTAGGGCAAAGTCTCCCTACCAACCGAGTCTTCCTCCTTTTCTACCCTCCTATGACAGTTCGGATCTAACTACAACGGTGAGTCCAAAACATGAACAGAACTCGAAACTCTAAGGAACTAGACACTAAGACCAGCAAAGAACGTGACGATGCAACCGAAGACTCAACAAACAAAGACTATGCAGCAATAGCGTAAGGCTCAAATTGTTTCAGATTTTGGGGAATAGATCTGATCTGCTATTTTTTTTGGGTTTCTGGACTGTAGGTAAAAATTGCAAAGACTAGATAAGATCTCTCACCGATCAACCTGGCTCTGATACCAACTGATAGCACTAGGGTCCTAATCTTTCGATGAGAGTGGTAGATTCGATTGGGGAAGGAGATGACGTTGACGACCCGACTACAACCATCCCAAGGACGTTAAGCCTAGCGATCGATACACCAACTCCAGAGATTGTTCGTGACCTTGTCGGCGCGCGATCAACCTACCACGAGGGTTCTTGTTCCTGCAAGCAATCGAAGAACAAGATGAACAGCAACTCAATTGCAAATAATGATGTAAGATTCAATGAAAAACAGAAAAACGGTGGGGTTCCGAAGACAAGTATTCGGGCGGTCTAGCTGACACGCGCGAGTACAAGGCAAAGTAGCAAAAGCTAACTTAGTCTAAACAAACCCAAACCCTAGAAGAGGGTGCGGCTGCCTATTTAAGGGACACGGAAGGTGGAGGGTCGGTCAAAACACAAGGAAGCCGAATAGGACTCGAATTACAAGGCCCAAGGCCCACTTTGACTCGGACTGGAAAGTGATGTGACTTGTTTTGCAGTTTCTGACCGACTCGGATGACATTTGGAGGTTGAGGCTGGATCCATCTGAAAGTAGACTTCAAGAGCTTTCCAAAAAGTACTCACGGGCCCCGAGAAACCTTCTGGATCAAAAGTTATGGCCGTTTGAAGTAGACGTTGTCAACAAGGCCGGATCCGAGTCAAACTCGTGAACAGGACTTGGTTTGCGTTTGATGGTTCCACTTCTATACTTGAGCTCATGTGGTTCTTCCCCATGGTTCCTAAGGACAATTAAATCATCACAAGAATTAAGTAGTATTCCATTCTTTGAAACATTTGTATGCAAACTTAGGAACGCATTCACCTGATGGTTAAGTTGACGTGCTCGCGCTCTAGTCATTGGTCCTTGTATCATAGTTTTCAGTTTGATGTGGAGTCGGCATGGTTGTATGCATGGAAAGGATGTCCTATCAATAACCAAGCTCCACAAAAATATCCTTTGCCGTGCAATTGTGAGTCACTTTTAAATCCGCTTGATCATCACTTGTTATTGTAGCCACCACCAAGTGTAAGTTCTTTTGGCCTCAATTCACTTCGGAAAGGTAAGAACTTTACTTGCGAGAGAAAATAGTGAGATTGAGTGATTTCCACATATATATGTTGCATAACTAACCATGACAAGATATTCAACAATTCGTTTCTCTCGGTGTGAACAAATAGGAATGAATCTTCAGTATTTCATTCCTCATGGTGCGATTCCAAACCCAACAATTTGTCTCTTCCGTTCTATGGAAGTGAAGATCCAAAGGAGTATATTGAGTGGGAATGGCGATTGGAGAAAGAGTTTTGATTTCAGAAGCTTCCCAAAGACCAAGAAGTGATGCGAGCCACTATACAGTTTAAAGACTATGCTTATAGTTGGTGGCAACAATTATCTGGAAAACGATTCATTAGATCTTGGTCAAATTTGAAGGTGATCATGAGAAATGAGTTTGTGCCATCCTATTATGAGTGGGGATTGCTCCATCATTTGGAGAGTATCACACAAGGGAGTAATACTGTTCAGGATTATTATTTTCAGCTGCAAGATGCGTTCCGTCGTGCAGGAGTCACTAGTGAATTAAAAGAGATGGCATACTTCAAAGGAGGCTTGGATTCTGAGATCACCGCTGCACTTCAACATAAATATTTTAGTAGCATGCATGATCTTGTGAATTGTGCTATTAAGGAGGAGAAGAGACTTATGGAGAGACGTACATCATGGTTCAATCCATGTCCATACTTCAGCTCTTATGGTTCCACTAGTGTGACACATGAGAAGATGACCGAGCTGGGACTTTCCCTTCGGTAAAGGAGACATCTTGTGCTGCCCCAATGACACATACAACAATTCAGATGCATCAAAACCCATGTGAGAATGAGAGCCACATAGCCAAATTGAGTGAGAATGTTAAAAAGAGTGAGCTGTGTGATTTTACCATATGTGAGTTTGAGAGCATCCAAATTGAAAGTGTGAGAGATACACCAAAAGAAAAGAGAGAAGTAGAAGATAAACAAAGTGAGGTTGATTTTGAAAACTAACACATTAATATATACTTCTACTGTTGTTTCTCATATTGTGCAGGTTGAAATTGAAGATGAGGAATTAAACATTCAACAACTGGCATCATTGGAAGTCAAAGATGAGGAGATAACCACAGTTGAAGATGAAGTACTTGCTGTCCCGTTGTTACATCATGATGATTTAGTACTTACGACATCTACATCAACTGAGGAGAACAATAAAGGTAGCAATATTGGTGCTAACATTAATTGTGAAATGGTGAGTACTTGTGAGAACTCATATGTGCGAATGAAAATTCCATGTTTTGAAATTTCTTTGCTCAATTACATAATGTGGAATTGATTACTCATAAGGAAGTTCTTACTCGAATATCTCCTAGTGATTCTTTGTGTTATATCATGTTTGATGATCCTAGAGAGCTATCTAGTGTGATTGAGAGTGTTGCTGAAATTTCATGTTTAAAATCACTAGTTAGTACCTATGCATATACATATAAGTTCAATTTGATTGGAAATTATGGTATAGATGATAAGTTTTATGTTTACCGAATATGCATTACATGTGATAAGCTTGCTGAATTGAAATTGCATATTTTGGATAAACAAACTTTTGTGCCATATCATGATCACAATGAGATGAGTTTCAACAATAGTGCTTCATGCTTTAAAAGATTTCTTAAGCCTACTTATTCATCCTTTAACGTACAATCATGTACAAATAATCAGAGTAGCGCAGTTGAAGCATGGAAGAAACTAAAAATTTTCTCTCCAATATTTGAACAACTTAATTTGGTTTGGCCCATTAATAACTTGTCCATGTGTTTAGCAAAGTCGAAGACGACTTTTTCTCATGGGAGGGAGAATGATATGAAAGACAATATTGCAATGTATACATCTTATGGTTGTTGTAACATTAACTGATTTGTGTGGAACAACGAGAATGACACAATAATTGATTCATACATATACCATGCATATGTGTTTTTCTTTTTATCTACTACGCCTTCAGATGTTCTTGATATGCTAAGCAAAAGAAGTGTCGATGACAAATATATATACCATGCATATACGTTGTATTCTTTGCTTAGTACAATTTCAGGCTACCAAAAGCCGAGGACGGCTTTTCTTGAAGAAGGGGAGGATGATGCAGATACGCACGTGCTTAGCACTTTTAAGTTAAATACATTATTTCACTGGAAAGAAGTATTGAGCCGCACTAAATATTGTTAGGTGAATTTGTTTCTTAATGAATTTTCTTCTATTCGTGGTAACGATATACTACCTTATGCCAAATTCTTATTTATTATTAGGTTTGAATATTATGATGATTCTGGGGCCAAAGCAATGGAGAAGCACAAGGAGGGTAATCATATTTGCTACCAAGAACAAAAAGCTCAAAGCCCATGGGAATGGAAAGAAGAAAGCCAAGCAGCCCATGCAGCTGATCAAGAGGAAAGAAGCCCATGCAGTGGGGGAGCAAAAAGGGAGGAGCCCAAGGACTTAAACTAAGTCTTGGATAAGATTTTCAAGCCAATTTCGGACTTCCCACGTGCTCAACCCAATTCAAACTCGGATTCAACTCAGAATTCAATTCGGATTCGGTTCGGGACAGCCTGACAGGCTGTTACTAAAAATGCCATAAGTTTCACAAACGGAGTCCGATTTAGGTGTTCTAGTACTCGTTGGAAAGATAATTTCAAAGGATACGCAATGGATCTAGTCACACATTCAAATTCATCACGGATAAAAAGTTATGACTGAAATAATATGATGGGAGGAAAATATAGTTTTCCTTTTGTGAGAGTTCGTATCTAAAACCATATAGGGTTGAGTTGTACTTGGTTTAGGGACCATATGGATGTCCCAAGGGGCTATATAAGCCTTGTATTGGCAGCCTTTAGGGCTCAGACCACGTTTGAGAAAAATCAATCTACTACAATTTTCGAGTTTTGCATTGTTGCCAGAATTCCTTATGGAATTAGGAGTATCTTCTTCAATCAAGATCGTTCAGCCTTTCCGTTGGGAATTGGGTGCACGATAGATCTTCGCTTGGTGGTCGGCGAAATCAACACGAGTGTGTTTTGGCGGATTAAAGAGTGTTCGTCCCTTGCATTAGCATTAGAGGATCATTACGATTCATCAAGACTCTCGTGAGTATCCATCCTACGTCGAGAAGATCGGGCGACCCCGTATCATGAGTATGATGGGTGAGTTGACATTCTTCCTTGGCTTCCAGATCAAGCAGACTCGGGAGGGTACCTTCTTACATCAGGGCAAGTACACTCGTGACCTCCTGAGACACTTTGACATGAGTGATGGCAAGCCAGTGTCAACTCCCATGGCATCATCCGCCACACTTGACCCAGATGAGGGCGGCGAGCCAGTTGATCAGAAGGAGTATCGCAGCATGATTGGCTCTCTCTTGTACCTCACTGCCTCGAGACCGGACATACACTTTTCTGTGTGTCTTTGTGCTCGGTTTCAGACTTCTCCTCACATATCTCACCGCCAGGCGGTGAAGCGCATTTTTCAGTACCTTCGAGCTACCATTGACTATGGTATCTGGTACTCTTCCTCTTCTTGTCTTTCCTTGAGAGCCTACTCGGTTGTAGACTTTGCTGGCTGTAGGATAGATAAAAAGAGCACTTTGGGCACCTGCCAGTTCATTGGCACTTCTCTCGTTTCTTGGTCTTCGAGGAAGCAGTCCGGTGTTGCACAGTCCACCGCAGAGGCCGAGTACGTTGCTGCAGCCAGTTGCTGTAGCTAGGTGCTTTGGATGGTCTTGACCCTGCGGGACTTTGGTTAGTTATCGACAGTGTTCCACTCTTTTGTGATAATACTTATGCGATTAACATTGCTAAGAACCCAGTGCAGCATTCTCGGACTAAGCATATTGATATCAGATATCACTTCCTTCGAGACCAAGTGGAGAAGGGTGACATAGTGCTCCAGTTTGCAGAGAGTGACCACCAGTTGGCTGATATCTTTACCAAGCCTTTGGATAGCTCTAGGTTTTCAGCCTTGCGGAGAGAGCTTGGGGTGGTTTGTCCTTATGGACTGTTGTGAGGGGGAGTTTTGTGCTTCATGTTTTATCTTGTATATTATGCTCTTACTCCTTTCTGTTGCATTGCATGCGGGTGCTTGGGTTAGTCCTCCTAGCATAGATTAGAGTGTTTCTCACGTCTAGTAATTCAGACTTCTTCCTCTCATCTTGTGATTCTAGGATGCTGCTTATTAACTGTTTCTCTTCTCACTAGGTTGAGCTCACTCACTACTTATAGGTTCTAGCATAGATTAGGTAGACAGGGTACGTGTTTGCTCCTTAGTGTGTTAGATGATCAGTTGATAGTCCTAGAGTCTCATGGGGTAGATGAGAGTCAGTCTGAGCCATAGTATTCTCTATATCTTGTCTATGCTTTAAGGACTGCCTTTTTCTGATTCCCTTGCCAGCTTCTCGTTTTTATTGCTTTTGTTTAGGGGGAGTTCATTTGGGAGCTTCTAGATCTTAATTTTGTCATAACTCAACTTGAACTAAAGTTGCACCTCATGTTGAGGGGGAGCTGGATTTTCTTGCATTTCAGCATTCTGCATTGTAATATAACTAGATGGAGCCTTGATTATTATCTTGTTATGACATATTTATAATGAATTACATCTTGCCATGATCTGTGCTTACTTGCTAGATCTATCATGACTTTATATGTGTAGTCAAGTCTTTGCCATGATAGGTTGATTAAAATGCTCAACTTGAACTAATTCATGTCATGCTAGCTTTTTGAGACAAGTCTCTCTTTAGTTATCCTTTTATGATTCATGCCATGTCAAATAGGCTGAGTTGAGTCTTGAATCTATATTGAGCTTTAGATTGAGCTATGCTAGTTTCTTGATGAAGCATGAGTTAGTACACCCGTTTATGAAAGCAAAAATATCTCTTTTGTGCGAAAAAACTGATCTCACCAATTCTTTCTCATGAGACGGCTTGCCATTGCACTAGGCATGAACTCAGGGGGAGTTTTGGATGACCAAGATCATCTCCTTAAGCTTCCTGCTTGGAGTGGTCGCATAAGGCTTGAGATCTAGCACATGTCTAAAAATGTTGGTTGGAAACAATCATGAGCTTTAAAAGAAAAAAAACTTATGTCAAATGTGCTCAATTTGCTTAATTTCACATAGAACAAGTACTTAAACAAATGTCTCATTCTTGAACTTGTAGCACTCTAAATTGGCTCAATACTAGCTTCTTGGTTCCACTAAGACTATTGACATGATTTGCATCATCTTTGGATACCTTTAGCTAGACTAAAATCATGGTTGACTTGACATGCGAAGAGATTCGACTAAATTTCAGATTGTGACTTATTTGGCTTAGCTTGATTATACATGTCTTGTCATGATCTTGATAGCATACTTATGTGTTATGGCTTGATGTAATGCTCATATGGTCATTTTGGATAATCTTCATGGCTTTAAATGCTTAAAATAAACAAATTTTAGCCATTTCATCCTTTATCGTGACTTATTCTCTCTTTTGCATCCTTGATGTGTTTATTGCCAAAAGGGGGAGAATAGTGGGAGAAAAGGCCATTTTGGGAGACTTGAGGAAAACTTGCTCTTTCTTTTGCTCCTTGTGTCAACATGGTCATTAGCATCATTTTCTTCTTTAGACCATGTTTGACTTCTTTTCAAACTCAACTTTATGCTTTTTCTGGGTTTGTCAATATACTTATCAAGGGGGAGATTGAGAGACCATGTGGAGGTGACCACATGTTTATGATGAGCAATTGACAAGTATGTTGCAAAGATTGAGTTTGGTTTGAGTGATTTGTGCCAGGACGGCATTTGGCTCAGTCGGGTTTGGTTAGACGGACTTATTGCATATTATTCTTCCCGATTGGTCGTTTGGGCAAATTCTTGCCTAAGTATGGTTCATTCATACTATTTATGCTTACATGTGTCGAGCGGTGCTATTTGATGTGTTTCTTGTCTGTGATGGCTGCAGGACGTCGAGGCGGAGTCGTGGCGAGGCACGGAGTGACCGGACTAGGCACAGGCGGTGTCGAGGTCAGAACGGTTGGATGTGTCGAAGACGGCGAGGACTCGAGGTGGTTGTGAGGCTTGGATGACAAGGAACGCGGAAGCTTCCCGGAAGGTGCAGGAGGGGCGTTTCGGTAAAACGTAAAGCTGCACAAATGGAAGCGGTTCTGTTCGGGATTTAGCGGGCATAACGGGTTGGAGGCCCGTTAGCCAAAGGCTATAAATAGGAGAAGGTTCCTGGTTGTATGGATGGATTCTAGGGCTTGAGGGGTTGTTAGGGTTTTGCTTTAGTCAAAATGGCCTTTCGAGGGTTGTTTTGCCTTTAGGCTTTAGTGGTTGAGAGAGGGCAGGAGGTTGTCTCCCGTAGGTTCTCTGTGTTCCCTCTCAAGCATGTGTGTTCTTAGTTTTCTTGAGACTTGAGAGAGGGAGAGGATGAGTTGATGCCTATGTAATCATTCCTCTTGTATCCAATCGCGTATGGGGACTCCTTGTAATCCTTGATTGATTGGACATGGATATTCTGAAGTGTTTCTTCTGTTTGTGCCTGTTTTCCTTCGATGTCCTCTCTGCTTGATTTCTTGGTTTTCTGTTTTTGTGTTGATTCTTGCTGAGGCATACCAAAATGGGTTGCTCTGTGATGGAGTTGCATTTCTAGACCCTTTGGTCAGCTAGTTCCAAGAGCAAATTGTTTTGAATCGCAAGAATCTCTTTTTCCCTGTTCTATGTTCTTGAGCCCCCCTGTTTTCCATTTCTAGGGTTTTGGTGTAGTTCGTGTTTCCCTTCATGAGATGACATGAAACTTGGCATGTTAAGTCCTGAGGCTATTAAGTAGCTATCCTCAAAGTTTCATGGTCAAAGGATCAGAGATTAGATGGGAATTTGAGTTTTTGTTGCTGCTCTCTGTAGTTTTCAGATTTTGGCTCAAATCTGAAATTCTTCCTTTTGAGATGGATTCAGTTGATTCCTAAGGCTCCTCTGGTTATTTAAGTTGTAGTATTGCATTTCTGGGCTGAGAAATCCAGAGGGAAGTCTCAATTTTTGTTGCAGTTTGCAGTTTTCTTTTTGTCTAAAAATTTTAGGCAGCTGTCAGTTCTGAAATTCGATGGGCGGTCTGACCGGAGTTCATTGGGCAGTCAGACCGGACCGGGCGGTCAGACCGGCCACTCAAGGACGGCCAGGGTGCGGTCTGACCGGCCCTCAAGTGGCGGTCTGACCGGCCCCCCTGGCAGCTTGTGTTGTCTCCTGTTTTTGGTTAAGTCTTGGTCCTTTGATTTCTTCGTTTGCTGTGCCTATCTCCTCTGTGTGTTCAAGGTTCCAGTGAGTATGAATTGACTCCTTCATAGCTCCTCATAGCTATTGGAGAGGAGATTCATTAAGTGGAGACTTTAGCGGGTAATTTTAAAGAAGCGACATTCACCCCCTCTGTCGCCGAATTCGATCCAACACCTATAGTACAGAAAATATTGCCCCACAAAAAGATTTAATTTCCACTGTCCAAACCCCGTTGTGCCTTTCAATTTGTTAGTTTTGTTTGCTAAATTAAATTTGTGTCCATCTTAGCATTGTCTAGTTGCTGGTCATATCTTTGTCTAGTTATCATCCTGTCGGAAGATCGGGACCCCATCGCCTCTTCAGCTCGCGTCTCTAGTACTGTCTAGCCTAGGACCAGCACCAACCGGTGTTGAACGATTTTTCAGCTTGCATTTTCTGAATTGATTATTGCTATCCTTGCTACCAAACTTGAGCCTTCCCAGCTACACCTTTTCTACACCGTACAGGCTGAGCTTCACCTGGCAATCGCTCCATCCAATCTTCCTAGATATATTGTCATCACTGGTTGCCGATCGTCCCTGTGTGCTTGGTAAGAATTGGTAAGAATTCGATAGAAGGTTTGAGTGTGAGCGACTTTTGAACCACCATACCCTAGTACGTGTTAGGGACATATTCTTGTGTTTTTGCTAACAATTGCAGGTCCTAGAGAGTTTACAGATCAGGATGCATCTCATACTCCTCGTACGAATGGAATTATACAACATTTCCAGCGCGAAATGAATCTTCATACGGAGGGCCTCGAGGAGGATGTCAGGGTCATAAATGAGCGACTTGCTCAACTCGAGGGCGCCCAGATTGAGACAAACGCAACGCTCGCTGCGATGGAGAGAGCACAAGGTGTCACTAACACTTTGGCAGATATTATGGCGCGCCTTGAGGAGATTGCCCAAGGTTCGTCTGCTGTTCCCCCTACTGCGACGGTAGAAGGACAAGACGAATTTGACTATGTGAGTGATACCGAGGCCGAGGGCAGGGCTAACCACAATAATGATCGAGCTCATCGACAATTGCGTTTTAACCAACAAGGTATGTGAAGAGAACCCCCACGACGTGAGGTACGTGACCATGATGATGCTTTTGCTAAGGTTAAATTCACTATGCCCTCTTTTAATGGTAAATATGATCCTGATGGTTATCTTGAATGGGAATTAGCTGTTGATCAAAAATTTGCTTGCCATGACTTTCCCGAGAATAGACGAGTTAGGGCTCCTACTAGTGAATTTACCGACTTTGCTTCTATTTGGTGGAAAGAACATTGCCGTCAATAACCCAACAACATACCTAACACTTGGGAGGGTTTAAAATTGCTTATGCGCCTTCGATTTGTTCCCTCATATTATGCTCGTGATTTGTTAAATAAACTGCAACGCTTACAACAAGGTGTAAAGTCTGTGGAAGAATGCTATCAGGAATTACAAATTGGTATGTTGCAATGTGGGTTAGTTGAGAATGAGGAGGCATCAATGGCAAGGTTTTTGGGAGGGTTGAGTTGAGAAATTCAGGACATCCTTGATTACAAAGATTACAACTCAATTACTAGATTGTTTCATCTTGCTTGCAAAGTTGAACGTGAATTGCAGGGACGCCAGACGAGAACACGATCTAACCCTTCTGTAGGTCGTACAAATTCATGGACCGCACACCTTCTGCCTCATCCACTGTGGCGCCCCCACCATTACCCTCCAACAACAAGCAGCGCCCTACTACGTCAAATTCAGAGCCACGAGTTTCCGAAGCACACAAATCAGCACCACAACTTTCTGCAAAAACTTCCTCTTCGGTTGCTTGGACAGGACGAACGAGGGACGTTCAATGCCATCGTTGCAAAGGCTATGGACACATGATGCGGGACTGTCCAAGCAAGCGTGTACTGATTATACGCGATGATGGTGGGTATTGCTCTGCTAGTGATTTTGATGATGAAACATATGCTATGCTTGCAAATGACGTTGTAGGACATGATAATGAATTTGATCATGAGGAGGATAATGAATCCAATCCAGAAGAAGCTAAAGAAATTCAGCGCCAGGTTCAAGAGTTGCTTGATAAAGGGTATGTGCGCGAATCTCTTAGCCCTTGTGCTGTTCCGGTCATTTTAGTACCAAGAAAGATGGTTCATGGCGCATGTGTGTGGATTGTAGAGCAATCAATAATATCACCATTAGGTATCGTCATCCTATTCCTAGGTTAGATGATTTTCTTGATGAATTGAGTGGCTCTGTTGTCTTTTCCAAGGTTGATTTGCATAGTGGTTATCATCAAATCCGCATGAAATTAGGCGATGAATGGAAAACGGTATTTAAAACTAAGTTCAGGTTATATGAGTGGTTAGTAATGCTTTTTGGTTTAACATTACCTTCACGAGACTAATGAACAAGGTTTTGCGTGCTTTCATTGATAGATTTGTGGTGGTTTATTTTGATGATATAATGATATATAGCAAATCATTAGAGGAACATCTTGACCATTTATGTGCTGTTTTTAATGCTTTACGTGGTGCACGCCTATTCGGTAACCTTGAGAAGTGCACCTTTTGCACCAATCGAGTCACATTTTTTTGGCTATGTTGTTACTCCACAGTTTGTCTATGAAGTCCATCAGTTTGAGAAGATGAGCATGGCAAGGACGGCACTGATTGGTGATGTTCAACATTGGTGGTCGAATCTCGAGTTCCACTACATGTACACATGGGAGGAGATGAAGAAGAAATTGCGACGTCGTTTTGTATCTCCACCACCCACGGTCACATGTGAGGTGCAACTTAAGGTAACTGAAAATGCTGACATTGTTTTGGCTCCTACTCCATCTACAGATACTGCTGAGATACTTGAAGAGATGAAGGATGATCTGGTGCATCTTATGCCGTTAGAGGAGAAGTTTGAGGTACCTATGATATCTGATGAGGACGATAATGACAAAGGTACTGATTTGGTGCTACCACAAGATATAGAGCAACCTTGTGAGTATATATCTACTGTAGTGCAATCTTTTGATATTCCTTGTTTACTTGAATGAACCATGTGCTGATCTAAATTCTCATAATTTTGCATATGTCAAATTAATTACACATAAGGAAGTATTTGATAGAATATCCCTGCTGATGCATGATGCTATATCATGCTTAATGAGGCCGCTAGTTTGGAATCTGCTATGAAGAAAGTTTCTGAATTTGCATGTTCGAAATTCTTGTTTAGCGCCTACACCCCTGGGTATAAGTTTAATTTGATTGGAGATTATGGTGTAGAAAATCAATTTCTTGTATATCGCATATTCATAACTTACGATCACATGGATGAATTGAAACTTGCTATTTTGAACAACAACTCTTGTATGCTCAATCTTGTTCATTATAAAAAAATAAAATTTAGTGATCATTCAATGCCTATGTGTTCTTCTCTTGTTGAAACATCTAACATTAACAATATGAATAATGAAATTGATGTATGGAAGAACATGCAAATCTTTTCACCCTTATTAGATGAATTTGCTATTGCTCAATTGAAATCTGATTCAAATTGAAATTTGCTATCTTTCTGTACGAAAAGATATCACCGAAACAAGTCAGGACTATTTCTGAATCCGAGTCTAAAGGTGCTGCGCCACCTCCAATTGGGCCCCAGGGCTTTGTTATTTTTCTTAGGGTGGGTGTCCAACCCTAGGACGACCCTTGGCCGCCCCTCTCTCTTCTCCAACTCATATATTCACCCTCTACCCCCTTTGAACTCTTTGGATTTCATTGAGTTTAGGTTTAGCCATTATGCAAACTTCTGTTCTTTAGTTGTGTCGGACGACCACCTGTCAAGACAGCCTTTGGAATCCCACCTTTTGAATTCAATAGAAATATTTGCAATTTCAGATTGCTTGTTATCTTGTTCTTGCGTGCTCTTCGGTTGCATGCAGGAATAGACTTTCGTGGTCAGGTCAACCGCGTTCTTGGCACGGTTGATAACAACTTGGAGTGTGGTTCAGCGATTGTTAAGGCGCAAGCGACGTCGTACGGTTGTAGTCGGATCGCAAGGGTCATCTCCACCAAAATCGAAGTTATCATCCTATCGGAAGAACGGGACTCCATCGCCTCATCATTACGAGCTCATCACTGCCAACCAAAGTCCCAATTGCATTTATAAAAGATTGATTACAGAGATTCGGTGATTATATTGGCCAAGAGCTAATATTTACAAGCGCCTTCTAGTGCCTAAGGTTGCTACTCGTCCGGCTCCACCTTAATGTACCTCCACGCCGAAGTCCGAGTCACCCAGAAGTCCCGGGCTTCCTCCGCCCACGCCCAACGCTGAAGTTGCCGTCGAATCATGTGGTCCGAATGCAGTAATGGGCCCCTATCAAATATCTGCCCAGAGCAAAAATAGCACACGTCATAAGAACCCTCTGGTCAATTCCACTTTATTCACACAAAAGGGCGGGGGCCATAGGGCGCCAGTTTACAAAAAAGTGGATACATTGCAACGCACGCCTGCACGCCACACCCCGGCATCACACCTGTGGGTTCGCGCCATGCCCCGAGATGGCGGCACCGCCCCCGTTGCTCCGTGGAACTTCGTTGAGCCATTCACCGAAGTTCCCCTCGCGATGCAGAGTCCACCACAGAGCCACCTTCACCGTAGCCTCCCCAATGTAGTCCCAGATCTGGTCATGGAAGGCCCGAACGGTGGGGCGGACGGTGCGCATGGCTTCCGACATCACCCTGGCTCCGGCTGGCAACTCCAACTGGGGGTCGTCCAGCACATCGACATGCTGGCATCCTCGGTGGTGGAGCACGGCGAAGGTGATGCGGGAAGTGACGAACGAGCAGTGGTCGCCGAAGGCCTTGGCGGCGCGGAGGGCAAGGTCGGAACCTTCTCCGGTACGCCGAAGCGTTTGAGTCAGGTCCTCGAGACCGAACGTCAGGGGCGGCACGTCCACAGAGAGGTCTTTGAGGACGTCCTCCAGAGACTGCATGGCGCCTCAGGCCGCCATAGAGGCGTCACCAAGAGTCCAATCCCTCTCTCCAAGGGACGCGGCGAGCTGGGCCTTCTCCTCCTCCAGTGTTGCAATCTGCTGGAGTAAGCCGTCGAGCTCTTCGGCTGCGGCATGCTGGGCCTCCGCCGCTGAGTACTGTGCCTCCGCGGTGATTATCTACGCATCGGAGATCGCCTTCGCAACCTCCATCTCCAGAAAAGAGATGCGCTCGTCCTTGGCGGCGTGGGCCTCTTCGGAAGCTTGAAGTCAGCCCTCTAACACCTTCCGCCCATGGACGTGTGCCTCCTGCAGGGCCCGACTGAGGACAAGGGTCTGCGCAGTGCGGCTGTTAGCAAAGTCCCAGACAGCGGCATAAATCGTGTAGTCAAGCATTTACCCTCATCTCCGAGGCCTCCAGCACACCCTCCAGCAGCTCTGGCCCGCACATCAATAGCGCCCGTCGATGCACCATGGAGTCGGCGTACTCTGCGGCCCCCTGGAGAGCCTGTAACATCTTCGGCCGCGGGATAAAGTCGGAGACGCTTGGCCGTTGAGCCTCCGCGCCGATGGCTTTGACAGCACAAAGCGTCGATATCACGTCCTGGGCAGGAAGACTGGGGACTTTGTGGCCGTCTCCGTTGCTCGATCCTTGGCCGTGTCCGGGAGACCTTGTCCCGCCTGATGTTGATGACGGAATGAGTGAGCAGATCGGAGAAAGCTACGCGAAGTCACGGGGGGAGAAAGAGTTGCGCCTACCTTCGGTACCCTCAGGTGAGGTAAGGGGATGTGTCCGCCCCGCCTTGACCTGAACCGTGGCACAGGGAGGTGTTCACTCCGCCTCGGTCTGGGCCACGGGGGCTTCATCTGCGTCAGGAGCGGCAAGTTCCCTCTCGGGCCAGACGGCTTCCCCGTCGGACCCCGAATCCTTGAGGACCCCGACCGCCACGTTGAACCCCTTCTTTGGTCGGGTGAGTGATCGTATCCGGGGGCACTTCGCCCTCGGGGACTTTGGTGAAGTTTCCTTGGCCTCGACGGCCGCCGCAGGCAATAAGGGTTCGGTGGCCGGTAAAGGCGAGGAGGCCTCACCCTCCCGAGTGTCGAGGCCGTGGCTTGTTTCCTCGGTGCCGCCTAGGGCCCCCTCGTCGGGGGCAATGTGCTCCGCCTCCGCCTCCAAGTTGGACCCAGTGGCGGTTGTGCCCTCAGCTTCGGCAGCAAACACCGGAGATGCAGCCGCCAGGCTGGATACGACAGCGTCAGACCGGGCTCTACGTCGAGAAGGAGACGCCCCCACCTTGCCGTCGCCATCGCGGCGGCGAGTCTGGATCGATGCCGGCGTCACGTGCTCTGGCACGGGGATGCCTAGAGCCTCGCATACTCGGTTTATCCGTCCCAGCTTCGCCGAGACGGTCGCGGCTTCACGCAGCTCATGTTCCTTGGCCGTGTATGGCCCAAGGAAGGGAACCACCGCGCGCTCTGCATCCTCTAGCAGGAGCCCTACAGGCAGAGCGAGGCATCGTTCATACAAAGTCAAATACATGCACATATAGATTTGTACACAGCATATGGCCGAGGAACTCACGAGGGCGGAGGGCTTCGGAAGAGAAGACATGATCGGCTGAACGCCATCCTGCCAGACAGGACCTCGCTGATGCTTCCATCGGCTAGAAAGCGGCACCACCCCGTACATAACAAACTCCTCGGCAAGGTTGCGCATGTTGAACCGGAAGGTGGTATCGACAAGCCTCCGCGCCCGCTACTCATCGTCGCCTTTGGGCCCCACACTTGGTGAAGTATTGAAGGACATCGGTCGTAGAACCACCGCCGCGTCCAGTCGGACTCCCACTTCCCCCGAGTCGAGTTAGCAGGAAAGATCTTCATGCATTGCGACGTCAGCACGAAGTTAACGCTGCCGAAGTTTGAGACCGCCCCCTTCGAGCCTCTTCGGCTAGCAGCGCGCGTCATGGAGGATGGAGAATAGTGTAGCGCTGGGATGGATACCTTCTGTCCACGCAGCCTAGGTATAAACAGCCAGGCGAACTATCGCATTCGGGGTCAGCTGCGCCAGCTCTAGTCCATAAGTCCGTAGGACCTCGCCGACGAAGAGCGTTGCTGGTATCCGGAGCCCAGCCTCAAAGTACGCGATGAAGACAATGGCCTCCGCTTCCTCCAGACGCGGCTCCGTCTCGTCACTAGCAGGTAGGCGAACCACAGCACGGTCCTCCAACCTTCCCTCCCGAAGGAGAGACTGAATCGTCTCCTCCGTCACGAGACTCGGCCCTAGCACATGGGAGCAGCGACTCCCGCCTTCGCCCGGGCCTCCAATCGCTTGTTGGCCTGCGATGGCTCGTGAACCACTAGAGAGTATTCCATCGAGGCCGACGACGAACCGCGCTGGTTGGGCGAGGCGTTACCGCTGGGCCGGTGAACATATTCTTCAGATGAATGGAAGCAGAGGCAGATCACGGCAGCAGGCGAGGAGAAAAGAGAGCAAAACAACGACAAGCGAGCAAATGGAAGAATGGTCGCGTGCCGGTGAGAAGGGTATATAAATCCTCTTCACCCCCACAATGATCAGGATGGCAACCGGCGAGAGCCCAGCGGTTCGACTCCCCACGATTGGGAAGCGCAACTGGTGGTAGTTGGAGGCGCACAGTCGCAAGCCGCCTGACAGCGCACGACGAACTAATAGCATCCCGCCATGCGTTCCCCTCTCTCTCGGGAACAAGCGCACGACCGCGGTCGAGCGACCGCTGACAATGCACAACGCGCCAATCGCGTCCTGCCACGTGTACCTCTCCATCGAAACGGCACGTACGAGCACAGTTGTGCGACCCTGACACCTCTGGGTCGGCACGATTCTTGCCGCCATTAAGACATCGACTTCGGGCTGTGAGCCATCGGACTATACATTGTCTTTCGATCTACAGGACAACCTCATAAATCACCTCACCGGCGTCTCCGCTCCGGACTCATCTCCGCGGGACATGCTCGCCATCTGCTCCGACCTCGTGCACGTGGCGCGGACCCGCTCTGCGCATGGACAACATGTCCGCAAGATGAGCACGACCTCGCCTCAATGGCTCCGCCGTCCACTTCAACTCCACGGCTGAAGGACTGCGCAACTGAAGACGGCTTCGCAACCGGTTCAACTCCGTATCTTCGGCGTGAAACGGGGCTGCACCGGCAAATGCATGTCTACCCAAGATCACGTAAGGTCACAGGCCGCAGGGATGGAGGGGGCCAAATGACTCAGCAGCATGGCTTCGCCCTGTGAAGCCCTTCACCATGAGAGGCTCCTGTTGTTGGGGTGGCCCCCACCTAAGCCCAGCTGGCCTGATAGAAGGATGTAAAGCCCAAAATGGGACATATGTAATGACATAGATGCCCTTGAGAGGGATACTTGGGTGTAAGGATATAATTGTAATACGCTCCCCATGTGAATATATATATATATATATATATATATATATATATATATATATATAAATAAGCCATCCAGGCAATGAGAAGGGCCAAGCATTGTTCACCTAACTCTCCACTACCATACTACCATCTCTCTGTTTGATCTGTAACCACAACAGTCACATCGACAGCAAGCAAGTTGCTAAAAATCTTATGAAAGTGAGAGAAACACTCATCCAAAGATTTTCTAAGCCTCATCTCAAACTTCAGATATTCCTTCTTGAACTACTTCTAAAACACTTCCTTAATGGCAGTTGAACCCTCATGGTAATCACATATGGTCTGCCAAATGTTGTGTGCCGAATTGAGATGAGACCAAGATCAAACTCGTTTCTATCGAGTCTCTGAATCAGGAGGTTTTTTCTTTCTTTTGTTTGCCTCTACATCTGATACATTTGCTGGGGTGATTTGATCATCGGCAGGGACAACATAGGAACTCTTGACCTTCTCCTAGATAGCATGGCCTTGGACCTGAATGTAGGTGGTTATCCTCACCTTCCAATATGGGAAGTCAACACATCGAAGATGAGAGGCTTGGTGGAATACTTATCCGATACCATGCTCTAAGACCAGTCAAGATCTATGAGGAAGAGGGACTGATACTGGCAATAGGAGGGGGAATGATTGCGAAAGCTTTTTGGATTGCCCCAATATTCTAAATCTTCACTCAAATGACTATGAGAGCCATCAAGTTCAGATTACACCTCCTACTTAAGAAGCACAAAGATCTGGAATTAAATTGAATCAACTACTTGCCTTCGATAGCAGGAACAGTAGTACTACCAGCGTGCCACCAGCCACATGCTGGTATGACTGCAATGGTATACTGGCAACTTGAGGCTGGTATGACCACCTTGTGGTACTACCGCTCAGGTAAGCTAGTATGATCGCTGCGGTACTACTTCCATAGTGAGGCCGGTACTACCGTGTGCCTTGATCCCAGGCACAAAACCATTAAGGCAAAAACAAAATTTGAGGACCTTGTCCAAATTCCACTAAAATTTGTATGGAGATAAGAAAGGATGTCAGAAAGCAAATCAAATCAAATCAAGAAATACAAAGTTCTTAGACTTGATCCCATTCAATATAAAATAATTGTATTCTAGGTCACAAGAACACACCAAACCCTAAAAACCAAATTACTTCTTGCTTGTGAGGATCTAAATCATGAGACTTTCCATATCATCTCTCAAATGTCCTAGCAAGGTAATCTAATCACAAGTTTGGGTGAGAAAGGACACAATCACAAAATCACAAATGTTTGTCAAGATAATGCAAGAACCAGGCAAGATCATGATTCTTGCTATAGAGTGATCTAGTTGGGCAAAGATTGATCCCAAGGACCAACTAGTGCCTCTTACACATCATGGATCATAGCAGAATAAGACGAGCACAAAAAGAACCAAATCGCTAAGGGCAAGCACAGGAACTCATGCAAAAAGAGACAATAACATAAGGATTGCAAGATCTTGATCTATTGCATGGAGAGAAATGAGTCTTACTGCTTGCTAGTTGACAACCCTCCACAAGTCTCACTCTTACTCACACCATGAAGGAGAGGAAGCACTAGCCTAAGCCAACAACTCAACTTTTTCCTTGCAAACCTTAGAACCCCTCACCCTTCATCATATAGGCTAAACTAGCCCCTTGGTAGGTCTAGACCCGCTAAGGATTGGGGAACCCATCAACCCTAACGGGTTTTTCCCTAACCCTAAACCACTTTGCTTGCATCTCCTGGCACCATAGTTTTGGAGTAAGCCTCAAGTCTAGTATTTGGCATTTTTTTGCAATGCCCTTGATGAAGCTTTCGGGCACCTTCTCTTGACTTTGTCTTCATATTGTTGTGCAAGCCACCATGCACACCACATGTAGGTTTATCAGTGGCTTCTCTCCCATCAGTAGGTCTCTCATGTTTCTGGCTCCCACCGGAGTACACCTCACTTGAACTGACGAAGGCAACTTGATCCAACCCATTACCTGAACCTTCCTTTAACCACATTCCTTGACTTTGTCAAGAGCCATGTATTCCAAATGCATGCTGAATTAAGTTAGGCCACACATAAGTCCATTTGTGTTTGGCACTTCATTTCACTTTAGGTTTTGATTTTTTTCCATCCCGCCGCAATCCATCGTGGAGGAAAGTTTCATAATAACTCATATGGATTCTAAATGCAAGATGAAATGGTCTAGGCCACATAACATATCTATTCGGGGTGTTGGCACCACATTTTATTTCTTGTTTTGATTTTGTCCAGTGGAGCTTATGGGTACTCGTCATAATTCATTGTAGTGGAAAGTTTCGCGCTGACTCATATGGATTCAAAATACATGCCGAAATGAGATAGGCCACATAAGATGTCCATTCAGGGTGTTGGTACTCTATGTTTGAGAGACCATGTGGAAGTGGCCCCATGTTTGTGATAGTTTAGAGAGATTGAGTTTGATTTTTGAGGCTTGTGCTCTATCTGCGAAGTCTTAAGCCATTTCGCTTGGTCAGAAGGTGCTTTACGACCACGTTGTAGTGGTCGGCAGTGGCATTTACGACCACGTTGTCGCAGTGGATTTGATGAGGCAATAGGGTCCCAATCTTCCGATAGGATGATAACTTCGATTTGGAGGAGAACGACTTTGACGATGCAGGCTTCCAACCGGCCACGACCTGAACACCAAGTAATCACTAAACCACACTCCAAGTCGTTAACAACCATGCCAAAAACGCAGTTGACCTGACCACGAAGGTCTATTCCTGCATGCAACCGAAGAACACGCAAGAACAAGATAACAAGCAATCTGAAATTGCAAATATTTTTATTGAGTTCAAAAGGTGGGATTCCGTAGAGCTTCTTTACGGTTGGTCTAGTCATCACAAGTGAAGAACAAGAGTTTTCATAATGGAAAAACTTAGCAAACGAAATCTAAAAAAACTAGAACGGTGCAGTCTCCTTAAATAGTGGAGGGAAAGCCGTGCAAAACTAAAGAATAAGGGGTGGTACTATTCATGGTACTGTTTATGTGAACAGTACACCTGTGAACAGTACATGCCTAGGAGGGGGCACCTCCCCCTTGGGCCCAAGCATTACAAGGCCCAATTTGAACCATATAGGTGATGCAGCACCTTATTTTAATGATTCCGGTTTGTGCAGGAGGAATTTGAAGTTGAAACTAGATCCATTGGAAAGAGGGCGAGAAAAGCTTTCCAAAAAGTACTCGTGGAGCTCAAACGGACTCCGTATGTGAAAGTTATGCACATTTGAAGTTGGGCCTGTCAGGCTGAATCCGAATTGATCTGGAGGCCGAATTGGATTCCAAAACCTGTCCAACTTGAACTCTTGCTTCAATTGGTCCAAAAGTGATGTGGTACTACAAAAATATATATTTTCATCATTAGGTAGAATCATATTCTCATTTAAAATATGTTCAAGCTGAAGGAACGAATTCACCTTTAGTTCAATCTTGATATTAGGCGCTATGGTTGTATGTGTTTGTGGCGTGGTCACATCATCCTCCCCTTCTTGACAGAAAACCGTCATCGGTTTTAACATATGTGTAGCCTCACATATTGGATGATCTTGATCATAAATCTTGGTACATGATAACAAACACAACGAGCTCTCATTATGTGATATCAGAAGTTCTTTATCAAACAAAGTAAAACCTCTTTGCAACAAGCTCACCTGATAATTTAAGTGATGCGTAGGAGCTCTTGTAATTGGAACAACAAGTATAACAAATATGGTTGTATCCATAGAGTTCTTATCATCCTCCTCTTCTTGCAAACAAAGCCGTCCTTAGTTTTTGATAAGCTGAAAGTATGGTAACAAAGAAGCCAAGGTGTATGCATGGTATATGTATATGTCATCCGTTGTAACAGTTTTTCGTTGTTGCACAATTAATGTTATCAGACAGCAACGATAATAAAAGCTCATTATATTATTATCCCAAGAGTAATCATATATGTTAATGAGCAAATCAAAATTTCTCACACGGCAATTATTGCAACTAGTTTTGCAAATGTAAGTGAAGCATTTATGCAATTCAAATCTCTGAAGTTTTAAACTTATAGTGGTAGCACATATGGCAAAGCTATAACTTTGGGAATCAACCAAAGTTATCCATATAATCATATTTCAATTGAGCAATAACAAATTTATCTTGTAAGGGTGAAAAGATTTGCATGTTCTTCCACACATCAATTTCATTATTCAAATTGTCAATGTTAGATAGTTCAATAAGAGAAGAACACATAGGCATTGAATGATCACTAAATTTTATTTTTCTTTCATAATGAATGTGATTCAGCATACAAGAGTTGTTGTTCAAAACAATAAACTTCAATTCATCCATGTGATCACAAGTTATTCATATTCGATATACAAGAAATTGATTGTCTACACCATAATCTCCAATTAATTTAAAATAGTAGGTGTAGGTGCTAGATAGAGAATTTAGAGATGAAAGGTCAGAAATTTTCTTCATAGCTCATTCCAAACTAACGGCCTCATTAAGCATGATATAGCACTGTCGTAGGGGTGGCCCCCACCTAAACCCAGCAGGCCTGTCAGGAGATTATAAGGCCCAGAATAGGCCATGTGTAATGACATAACTACCCCAGAAGGGATAACCAGATGTAAGGGTATAACTGTAAAAGCACTCCTCATGTGCATATATATATAAGTGCAAGCCATGGGGAGGACCCAGGCCATTACACTTATCTTCATCACTCTCCACTACCATCTCTCTCTCTGTTTGGTCTGTAGCCACAACAGTTGGCGCCGTCCGTGGGGAGGACGAAGACAAGCCTGAAGACCGAAGAAAAAGATGGCACCGAAAAAAGCTTCCTCAGCGGCGGCGAAGGGAAAGAAGGCGGCCGGGCCGGAGCGTCGTATGGGTACCAGAGCTTCGGCATCGGCAGCGGCGGACGCGGGTGGCGAGGCAGGCGCGGTGGCTGGAGACGTCGACGTTCGCGCGGTGACGACCAACCCCGTCACCGGCACAGCGAAGACCAACCCCGCCACCGGCGTTGCGAGGACGGACCCGGCGGTCGAAGACGCCGACACGGGTGCGGCGACAACCGACCCCGCCGACGCGACGACAGCCGACCTCGCCGCTCCCACTGCAACCCTCGCCGGCGGTGCGGACCGGGCGGTCCGAGGTAGCCACGACGGAGCGACCGGCAGCTCGGGACCCCGCGATGCGGTCGTCCCCGCGCCGACCCGCCCGTCGGAAGCACCGACGACCCCGCCCGCACCGGGGATGGAAAGCGCCCTGCTGGCGGCTCTCAACGCGTTCCAGCGGGAGCTGGGGGACCTTCGCGGAGCCGTCAGAGATATACAAGAGGCTCGAAGTCAGCCGGCTGCGCCAGCAATCGCGTCCGAGCCCGCGCCGGAAAGGGCGGACAGTCGCGAAGCCCCCACGTCCAGCCGCGTGCCGCTGCGACGCGTGGATCCGGAGTCGCCGCTCTCGGCGGGGCTGCAGCAGGCGGCATGGCCTGAAGACTTCAAGTTCCCTAGCGCCATCGACTCGTATAAAGGCGACACGGACCCCCGTGAGTTCGTGCGCGTATACGAAACCGCGATCGAAGCCGCGGGCGGAGATGACACCACGAAGGCAAAGGGACTCCCCCTCGCGCTGCAAGGAGTGGCGCTCTTTTGGTTTTTTACCATAGAGCCGGGCTCCATCTACGCGTGGGAGCAGCTCCGCGTCCGCCTCCACAACAACTTCCAAGGAAACTACGTCGACCGGGTCGATGCGGACCAGCTCTTTGCCGTGAAGCAAAAACCCTCGGAGAAGCTCCGGGACTACTTCAAACGCTTCGCCAAGATTCGATGTCAAGTGAAGGACGTCAACGAGACCACCATCGTCAATGCAGCCATACAGGGCCTTCGCCCGGGCCCGATGGCTGAGTACAATGCGCGGAAGCCGATCAAGACGGTGGCGAAGCTCTTCGACAAGATGGAAGAATATGCCAGGGCAGAGGAAGACGCGCGGCGAAGGCAAGGTGACGACTCCGACACTAACCAGGCCGGAACCTCGGCAAAAACCGAAGATCCGTCGAAGGGCGGCTCTTCGAAGGGTAAGCGTAAGCAGGAGTCGTCCAGGGACGCGCCCGACCGCAGGGACAACTCGCATAGGGAGTCGTCGGATCAGCCCAAGCGCGGCCAGCAAAGGTCGAGGCGAAACCGGTACGTCCTCGACATCGAAGGCGGGTCCGACGAGGGTGCTCCAGCGGGCCGAGGCGGCCCGGGGCGCCGTGGCCGGGGCCGCGGCCGTGGCAGGGGCCGCGACGATAAGGGTCGTGGAGACTACGACGACCAGCATCAGGGACTGTGGTGCTTAGTCCACGGCCGCGGCAATCACGATACCCGTAACTGCACCTCCATCACGGCGCTCCGCGACAGCGTCGCTAGGGACAGGAACCCGGAGGCGCGCCCGCCTGCGGTGGCCCACGTCCAATTCCCATACGAGGCCCCCATGCAGGTACAGGCGCAGGGGATGCAGGTACAGGCGCAGGGAATGCAACCCCAGGAAGGCACCTTGCGGATCCAAGCTCACGTACAGCAGCCTCGGGAGGGCCTCCTGTCGTTGCAGGCCCCGGACGCAACCTACCGCAGGGTCATTAATGTCATATCCGGCGGCTCTGCGCTGGAATTCACCTCGGCGCGGCAGCAGAAGGCCTACGCGCGAAGACTACATCACGTGGCGGCATACCCAACGCAAGCACCGCCGGAATGGGCGCGGCACGAGGTTACATTCACACCTGATGACGCCCAAGGTGTGGACTTCCCTCATCAGGACCCCCTGGTCATCCGGGTCACCATCGCGGGATGCGACGTGGGGCGCGCCTTGGTGGACGGGGGTAGTTCCGCGAACGTATTGTTTGCGGCGGCCTTCGACCAGATGGGGATCCCTCGAAGCCGCCTGGGGCCCTCGGGAATCCCACTGCAGGGCTTCGGGGGACAGCCCCTGCGGGCGCTGGGCCAGATCGGCCTCCAAGTCTCCTTCGGCCGAGATGACAATGTGCGGACCGAAGATGCCACCTTCGACGTGGTCGACCTCCCGTATCCCTACAATGCCATACTGGGGCGCCCAATCCTCAACTCCTTCGACGCGGTGCCACATCACGGCTATCTGTGCATGAAGATCCCGGGTCCCCGGACCGTCATCACCGTCCGAGGCGACCAGGATATGGCTCGGCGCATCGAGCCAGGCACCAGATGCCCGCGTCGCGAAGCCCAGCGCCGCTCTTAGAGCCGGCGCCACAGCGCGAAGGTCCGCGGGGTCGTCCATAGGCGCCTGCGCGGGCCCTGCAGATGTCTAGCGACTAGAGGATGCGGCAGCACCAAGGGCAAACGGTCAGTATATTCACCCTTTGTAGTCGCTCACCCGTGCAAACGGGGATATAATGAAGATCGCCGTTTGCCGTTAATTTTTCTTCGTCACATGCAAGCACGCGGTGAGGGCGCGCGCCGGCTTGGCCAACGCGCGCGCCCCCGCAGTATAAATCAAAGACGCACGTTCGCGTGTGCACTCGCCGTCGCCAGGGAGGGCGGGACTGAGTATAAACCAAAGACGCACGTTCGCGTGTGCACTCGCTGTCGCCAGGGAGGGCGGGACTGAGTATAAACCAAAGACACATGTTCGCGTGTGCACTCGCCGTCGCCAGGGAGGGCGGGACTGAGTATAAACCAAAGACACATGTTCGCGTGTGCACTCGCCGTCGCCAGGGAGGGCGGGACTGAGTATAAACCAAAGACGCACGTTCGCGTGTGCACTCGCCGTCGCCAGGGAGGGCGGGACTGAGTATAAACCAAAGTCGCACGTTAGCGTGTGCACTCGTCGTCGCCAAGGTGACGGGACTGAGTATAAACAAAATACGCACCGGGGGGACGCCCTCGCGCGCGCAAGTCTCCGGACTATAAAGAAGACGTAGCGTCGAGCCTAGCTCCGCACGCAATAGTCCACGGACTCTAAATAAGACGTAGCGTCGAGCCCAGCTCCGCACGCACAAGTCTCCGGACTATAAAGAAGACGTAGCGTCGAGCCTAGCTCCGCACGCAATAGTCCACGGACTCTAAATAAGACGTAGCATCGAGCCTAGCTCCGCACGCGCGAGTCTCCAGACTATAAAGAAGACGTAGCGTCGAGCCTAGCTCCGCACGCAATAGTCCACGGACTCTAAATAAGACGTAGCGTCGAGCCTAGCTCCGCACGCGCGAGTCTCCGGACTATAAAGAAGACGTAGCGTCGAGCCTAGCTCCGCACGCAATAGTCCACGGACTCTAAATAAGACGTAGCGTCGAGCCTAGCTCCGCACGCGCGAGTCTCCGGACTAGACGTAGCGTCGAGCCTAGCTCCGCACGCAATAGTCCACGGACTCTAAATAAGATGTAGCGTCGAGCCTAGCTCCGCACGCGCGAGTCTCCGGACTATAAAGAAGACGTAGCGTCGAGCCTAGCTCCGCACGCAATAGTCCACGGACTCTAAATAAGACGTAGCGTCGAGCCTAGCTCCGCACGCGCGAGTCTCCGGACTATAAAGAAGACGTAGCGTCGAGCCTAGCTCCGCACGCAATAGTCCACGGGCTCTAAATAAGACGTAGCGTCGAGCCTAGCTCCGCACGCGCGAGTCTCCAGACTATAAAGAAGACGTAGCGTCGAGCCTAGCTCCGCACGCAATAGTCTACGGACTCTAAATAAGACGTAGCGTCGAGCCTAGCTCCGCACGCGCGAGTCTCCGAACTATAAATAAGACGTAGCGTCGAGCCTAGCTCCGCACGCAATAGTCCACGGACTCTAAATAAGACGTAGCGTCGAGCCTAGCTCCGCACGCGCGAGTCTCCGGACTATAAATAAGACGTAGCGTCGAGCCTAGCTCCGCACGCGCGAGTCTCCGGACTATAAAGAAGACATAGCGTCGAGGTTCGCCTCCGCACGCAATAGTCCACGGACTTTAAATACAACGTAGCGTCGAGCCTAGCTCCGCACGCGCTAGTCTACGGACTCTAAATAAGACGTAGCGTCGAGGCCTGCCTCCGCACGCGCGAGTCTCCGGACTATAAAGCAAGGCAAACCACGAAGGTCTGCCTCCGCATACGTCAGTCTGCGGGCTGTCCGTTCTACGGAACCCTGGCGCAGCTACGTCGCCAACGGCGGCATCAGCAGACAGCACACAACTTAAAATGCCAGGAGGTCTGCTTACCGGAAGAGTCACATATACAAAGGCCCGCCAACATCCCGGCCGCTCTAAGCCGCTACCCCGCGGGTTTGTCCTTAACACGCGCCAAAGTCGGGGCCTCGCTCGAGGAAGGCCGGCTCGCCCAAAAGTCGAGCGAATCTTCGGCCCTTCGCCAGCGTCGAAGGCGTCGTCGGGTGGAAAGGTCGGCCGCCCGAAGCCGGCCCCAGCAAGGAAGCTGCCCGGGATATAGGTGAACATCAGCATGCATGCAGAAAGTGTGCGCTTTATTAGCAAAAACAAGGGACAGTACAACGCACGCCTACACCTAGGCGCCGCAGCATCAGACCTGCGGGTTCCCGGCGCCTTCGGAGGGCCCAGCGCCGCCATCATCGCGTCGAGGGACCCCGTACAGAAATTGGCCGAGGCTCCCCGTCCCGTAGAGCGACTTCCGGAGCTCGATCCGTACAGCTTCCGCCCCGACGGGATCCCAGATCCGGTCGCAGAAGGGCCCAAGGGCACGGCGAGCGAAGCGGACGGCGCCGGACATTACTCCGGCCCCGCCAGGCATCTCCAGCTGGGGGTCATTCAGCCCGGCGACATGCGTACAGCCGCGGTGCTGGAGGAGCGCGCACACCAAGCAGGCCGAAGTGTACGCGCAGTGGGTGCCGAAGGACGTCGCCGCGTCGCGCGCGACGTTGGCGGCATCCCCGATCCAGCGGAGCGCCCGAGACAGCTCCTCCGGACCGAAGGCGCGTCCCGGGACCTCCGCCACCAGCCCTTGAAGATGGCTCTCCAGCGCTTGCATGGCGTCCCAGGCAATCACTGAGGCGTCGCCCAGCGTCCGGTTGCGCTCCGCTAGAGCCAAGGCAAGTTCGCCTTTCTCCTTCTCTAGCGCGCCGACCTGCTCCAGGAGCCCGTCCCGCTCCGCCGCGAACTTCTGATCAGCAGCTGCTGCGGCTGATTCCTGTGCCGATGCAACAAGCCCCTCGGCGTGCGCCCTCGCTTCGGCGCATTCCGCTTCCAGCTGGCGGATGCGGGCGTCCTGGGCAGAGCGGGCGCCAGAGGCTTCGCGCAGCTCCCCCTCGGCGGCCCGCAGCCTATCCTCGAGCGCTTTTTGGCTACGAGCATAGGCCGCTTGCAGGGCCTGCCCCAGCACGAGTGTCTGTAGAAGGGAAAAGACTTAGCAAACTCAGCTAAACTCGGGCGTGGTCGCATGAGTACTTACCCTCACCGCGGACACCTCGAAAGCATCCGCGAGGCGCCCCGCACCGTAGGCCTGCAACACTTGCGGGTCGACGCTCGTGGCCGCATCATTTACAATCCCGCACCACGCCCTCAGCGTCTCCGGAGGCGGCACGAAGTCCGCAGGGCTCACATACTCAGGGGCCCCGTGTTCCGTCGGGTGCTCCCCCTCTGGAATGAGCAATGCTGCAAACAAGGATACGGGTGATCGGACGGAGATGACACCACGAAGGCATAAAAGCATACACCAGAGTAAGCTAAGTCACCATACCTTCGGTAGCAGAAGAAATGGTCCCGCCGTGAGCGGAGGCCTCCGCGTTCGGGGAGGACGACGGCTGTCCCTGCGCGGCGGGCGGTGTGGCCAGAGGGGCAGAAGGCGCATAGGCCACGGGGCCCCCGATGCTTGCGCCGGAATCCCACAAGCTTCGGATGCCCGTAGCCACGACGAACCCCCGTGGTGTCCGGTGGAGCTCCGGCCGCACACATGGCCGTTTGGCCGGGGCAGCTAGCAGCGCCACCGCCCCCGTAGCCGTGGCTGGGGAAGACCCCGCGGCTGCTACGCCCGGGGGCGAAGGTCCCATGGTAGCAGTCGTCGAAGGGGGCACCTCAGTCCCCGCTGCTGCTGGCAAGGACAGCACGGCTACGTGCGCCCCCGCGGAGGGCGCCTCCGACACCGCAGCGGCCGCCGTCGAGGCCTCCACCTCGGCATCGCTGGTCTGCACGGGATCCGCCTCGGCGACTTTGGCGGGTGGTGAGGCTTCCCCCCTCCGGCCGCCCGTGGCAAACCCACCGTCCGGGACGCCTGCCGAAGACACCTCACCTTCGGCGCCTGCGCCACCCAAGCCCGAATCGGCGTACCTCGTAGAGTCTGACTCCGCGTCCGCCGCGTCCTCGGAAACGCTAGCAGCAGGCGCGACAGGTGCCCCGCTGCGGCCCCTCTTCCGAGACGAGGCCTTCTTCTTCTTCGCTCCACCATCGGCTGGAGCGACACGGTCCGGCGCGGCAAGGCCCAGGACCTCGCACACGCGGTTTAGTCGCGCTGCTCGTGCTCCCTGGCGGTGTACGGACCCAGGAACACGCGCACGGCTTGCTCCGCCTCCTCCAAGGGAATCCCTGAAGCAAAGGAGAATAGCATCAGCATACAACGCATTTCGCGTCAACAAAGGAGGGGCGCAATCGAGGCTTACGGGGACCGGGCGGCGCCGGTAGCAAGCAAACCCACGGCGAAACATTGTCATCTCGATGCCTCTCGGCGGCAAGATGCCAGCCGTAGGCAAGCGGGGCCACGCCGTACATCACGTACTCTTCGGCAAGGTCGCGCATGTTGAAGCGGGCGGCCATGCCTACGAGCCGTTTGACCCTCCGCTTGTCCTCATCATCGAGCGTTCGGCCGGGCGAAGGCTTGAACGCGATCGGTCGGCCCGCGCACGCGAGACCGCTCCCGCTCTCCACACGGTGGTAGAACCACCGCTTCATCCAGGAGGACTCCCACTTCCCGCGAGTTGAGTTAGCAGGGAAGAGCTTTTTGCAAGACGAGCGGAGAGTAAAAGAGACGCTACCGAAGCTCGTCAGCGTCCCGCCCCTCCGGCCCTTCGGCTGGCATCGCGCCTCGTGGAGATAGGCGAACAGCGACGCGCTGGGCCAGCACGCCACCGAGCGCAAGGCCCAGCTGTACACCGCGAGCCGGGCCACGGCGTTTGGAGTCAGTTGCGCCAGCTCCAGCCCGAAGGTCCGCAGCACGTCGCCCACCACGCTCGCCGCTGGGATCCGGAGCCCCGCGTCGATAAAGGCAACGAATACGACCGCCTCCGACCTCTCGGGATGCGGTTCCGTCTCGTCGCCGACGGGCAATCGTACGTCCTGGCGCCCGGACAACTTCCCCGTGCGCAAGAGCCCTTGGATCGTCTTCTCGGTCACGAGCGAGGGGCCTAGCTCGCAAGAAAACGTGCCTTCCTCCGCCGCCAGCCGCTCCTGGTCAGCCGCCGCCGGGTCGCGCTCTTGGAGCGCGTATTTTACCTCCAACGGCGAGGATCGCCGGCGAATGGCAGGGCCACCAACCGCCTGGCCGCGCTCGCTGCTGGAGGCCATCGCTTCCCACGACGAGACTAATACGGTGAAGATAGCGCGAATGTGGGGAAGGCCGAGCAAACAGGAAAGAGGGCGCAAAGGTGCGGGGACGCTATTACGGGGGGGCTACTGAAGCGTCGCAACGATCCGCGTGCAGGATGCAACCGCAGCGGTGTAAAGGCCCGCCCCGCACGCTTCCCCGTAATTGAAAGCGAAGGGTCGCGGAGGTCCGTGCATGAGGCGCGACCGCAGTCGTATAAGCGCCCGTACAGCGCAACGCCCCACCCAACGCTGGAAGGTCACGACCACAGGCGCCACTCGCTGACCGCCCCGTGTCCCCCTTGCCTAGGGAAGAGGCGAGCGGCTGCAAACACGCAACCGTCCACATCCCGCCGCCCAGCAGTCATAGGCCGCCGCGTGCCCCGGGCGCGTCGGGTCGCACGGTATGGGAACCTAACCCTGTCAGGCCAGGGACCGGCGTGATTCAAGGAACCTGTATAGCGCAAGGCCGCATCAAAGAGCCCAAGTTGCGCGCGCGTCTACTTCGACTAGGCGCCAGCTTCGCTGCCACCCATTCGAAGGGTAGGGGACGGAGCGCGCGCGTCTACCTCGACTAGGCGCCAGCTTCGCTGCCACCCGTTCGAAGGGTAGGGGACGGAGCGCGCGCGTCTACGTCGACTAGCCGCCAGCTTCGCTGCCACCCGTTCGAAGGGTAGGGGACGGAGCGCGCGCGTCTACCTCGACTAGGCGCTAGCTTCGCTGCCATCCGTTCGAAGGGTAGGGGACGGAGCGCGCGCGTCTACGTCGACTAGGCGCCAGCTTCGCTGCCACCCGTTCGAAGGGTAGGGGACGGAGCGTGCGCGTCTACCTCGACTAGGCGCCAGCTTCGCTGCCACCCGTTCGAAGGGTAGGGGACGGAGCGCGCGCGTCTACTTCGACTAGGCGCCAGCTTCGCTGCCACCCGTTCGAAGGGTAGGGGACGGAGCGCGCGCGTCTACTTCGACTAGGCGCCAGCTTCGCTGCCACCCGTTCGAAGGGTAGGGGACGGAGCGCGCGCGTCTACTTCGATTAGGCGCCAGCTTTGCTGCCACCCGTTCGAAGGGTAGAAAACGGAGCGCGCGCGTCTACTTCGACTAGGCGCCAGCTTCGCTGCCACCCGTTCGAAGGGTAGGGGACGGAGTGCGCGCGTCTACTTCGACTAGGCGCCAGCTTCGCTGCCACCCGTTCGAAGGGTAGGGGACGGAGCGCGCGCGTCTACTTCGACTTCGGCGCCAGCCAAGAACGGAGAACAGCACACGCCACCACCATAACTCGAACAGGCAAAGGTCAATGTTGCGGCAAGAGCAGACATGATCTCGTAGGCAGATATGAATCGCCACACCGGCATATGCTCGTGCGCACGAGCAGAGCTTACGGATGACTCCATATCTGTCTACGAGAGCAAGTTAGGCCTTGCCATTTCCGCATCAAGCGGCGAAGCATTCCCACGAACGGAGGGAATCTGGTCCACCGGCGCTCGTAGGCATTGACGCCGGTCGACGCAGTCACCAAACACAGGTGCACAAAACTTTTCCTGCATACGAGAAATTAACCATGAACAGGTACGGGATGTCCAGCAAAGGATGTCTAGGCAGCGGCCCCTGGCGCCAGCATATTTATACGCAGCCTCGCTAGGTGAGGAGTCGCCAGCGTGGAGGCATGCCAACAGACGGAAGCACAAGCGCAAGGCGTCGGGCGGTGCAGCTACCAGAGGCGCGTAAGAGCAGCCGTCCACACCCCACCGCGTGCACTCCGGAAACCGTCGCACGCTCCACTTACAAGAAGGCACGCTGCACGATGCGACAGCCTGCCCCCTGGCAAGCCAACCATCGGTAAAAAGCACCCAACCAGGCGGCAAGGTCGCAACGATTGCGGAACGCGCGCCTCAGAAGTCCAGATGCCGGGAGTCCGCCGTCACATTGATGCTCACGACGCTTCAAGGCCCGCACCGCGCCGAGCACGCTTCACCACATGGACGCCCGCAAGAGCACGCATCTGCTTCGGCCGCAGCACAGCCCCGGGTCAAGTACTGGACAGGCTCACAGGCCGCGGGACGGAGGGGGCCAAAGGACTCGACGACATGGCTTCGGCCTTGTGAAGCCCTTTACCATGAGAGGCTCCTGTCGTAGGGGTGGCCCCCACCTAAACCCAGCAGGCCTGTCAGGAGATTATAAGGCCCAGAATAGGCCATGTGTAATGACATAACTGCCCCAGAAGGGATAACCAGATGTAAGGGTATAACTGTAAAAGCACTCCTCATGTGCATATATATATAAGTGCAAGCCATGGGGAGGACCCAGGCCATTACACTTATCTTCATCACTCTCCACTACCATCTCTCTCTCTGTTTGGTCTGTAGCCACAACAAGCACAATGCATCAGCAGGGGATATTCTATCAAATACTTCCTTATGTGTAATTAATTCGACATGTGCAAAATTATGAGAATTTAGATCAGCACGTGGTTCATTCAAGTCAACACAACGAATATCAAAAGATTGCACAACAACAAGTATATACACACAAGGTTGCTCTATGTCTTGTTGTAGCACCAAATCAGTACCTTTGTCATTATCATCCTCATCAGATACTGTAGGTACCTCAAACTTCTCCTCTAAAAACATAAGATGCACCAGATCATCCTTCATCTTTTCAAGCGTCTTGACGATATCTGTAGATGGAGTAGGAGCCAAAATAATGTCAGCATTTTCAGTTACCTTAGGTTGCACCTCGCTTGTGACCGTGGGTGGTGGAGGTACAAAATGATGTCTCAATTTCTTCATCTCCTCCCATGTGTACACGTAGTGGAACTCGAGATTCGACTACCAATGTTGAACATCACCAATCAACGCCGTGCTTGCCATGCTCATCTTCTCAAAAGGATCAAGATCCTGTTTTTCAAAGTAGCTATCCAACATAGTAACCCACAAGAAGTAGTCTGACGACGTACTCTTAGCGATGAGTGGCAAGATGTATACCGGTAGTTGTTTCCCTTTGAGTTCAAATCTGCCCACGATGACATCATAATCTACCCATTTTCTCAAGCCTGTCATTGTTAGTAGAAAACAAGGAAACAAATCACAAGTAAATGTTCCTATCAACAACTAGGATATGGAGGTTCAAATTGAGTCACGCATCTCTCAATCTCTTACCAAATTCTTTCAAGTTCTTACCAAAGTAAACAGGTGGTGCAACCGGTGGCTGGTTCATAATAAATCTGACTTAAGTGATGAGTAAAGCGATTGCAAGGGGCAATTCGACGTGATCTGCTTGGTTAGTATAATATATAACTTGGAAGGCTCGATATGTAGCAATGGAGAACAATCAGTTAATTTCAGAAATTGCACAGAATTAAATTATAGTTCGTATCTAGCTTTTAGCCTATGTTGCTGATCAACCAAGGATGGAAGAAGGCTAAAATAAGTCTATAGCAATGTATAGGCGTGGAAAATATAAGATAATTCAATCGAATGCAATCTGGAATTGAAGAACACGAGGATTGACCCAAAACAGAAAACTGAAGATTTTTGTTTATTGGACAACACGTCAGTATTTTGGCCGTAACTTCTTCTCAGTTGCCTCTTTTTCAATGATTTTTTTCTCCATTTTCTAACGGCTTTTTCTACAACTTTTGTTTTGGGGCCAATTTCTAGAAACTGACTGAAATATTCACACAAAATTCAGAACTGCCGACTGTTGCAGATTCAATTTAGAAATTTGGATCACATTTCACCACAGATATCTCTTAACTGCCTTACTGGAATGATGTGAAATTTTACAGGAACATGGATAATGGAGTTATGAATCTAACGGTAGTGGTATCACTCAAAAAAGATCAAGGAATCAAAAGTTATGATTTTTTTAGTGGCGGCTGCAGAGAAAGTAAACAATCAGCCGAATTGGATTTAGGGTTTGTGGTGGGGGAATTTTTATAGGAATAAAGTATGACCAGCAACTAGACAATGCCAAGACGGACACAAATTCAATTTAGCAAACCAAAGCTAAAAGATTGAAAGGCACAACAGGGTTTGGACAGTGGGAATTACCTCTTTTTGTGAGGCAATTTTTCTGGACTATAGGAAATAAAAATCAATCTACTAACTAGGGATACAAAAAAATTCCTACCAGTCAACTGAAGCTCTGATACCACCTGATGAGGCAATGGGGTTACAATCTTCCGATAGGATGATAACTTCGATTTGGAGGAGAACGACTTTGACGATGCAGGCTTCCAACCGGCCACAACCAGAACATCAAGCAATCGCTAAACCACACTCCAAGTCATTATCAACCGTGCCAAGAACACGGTTGACCTGACCATGAAGGTCTATTCCTGCATGCAACCGAAGAACACGCAAGAACAAGATAACAAGCAATCTGAAATTGCAAATATTTATATTGAGTCCAAGAGGTGGGATTCCATAGAGGTTCTTTACGATTGGTCTAGTGGACACAAGCGAATAACAAGAGTTTTCACAATGGCAAAACGTAGCAAACAAAATCCAAGAAAACTAGAAGGGTGCGGCCTCCTTAAATAGGGGAGGGAAAACCGTGCAAAACTAAAAATAAGGGGTGGTACTATTCATGGTACTATTCACATAAACAGTACACCCTTGAACAGTATGGGCCTAGGAGGGGGGCATCTCCCCCTTGGGCCCAAGCATTACAGGGCCCAATTTGAACCAAACAGGTGATGCAGCACCTTATGTTAATGATTACAGTTTGTGCAGTAGGGATTTGAAGTTGAGAATAGATCCATTGGAAATAGGATGAGAAAATCTTTCCAACAAGTACTCGTGGAGCTCAAACGGACTCCGTATGTGAAAGTTATGCACATTTGAAGTTGGGTCTGTTAGGCTGAATCCGAATTGATCTGGAGGCCGAATTGGATTCCAAAATCTGTCCAACTTGAACTCTTGCTTCAATTGGTCCAAAAGTGATGTGGTACTACAAAAATATATATTTTCATCATTAGGTAGCATCATATTCCCATTTAAAATATGTTGAAGCTGAAGGAACGAATTCACCTTTAGTTCAATCTTGATATTGGGCGCTATGGTTGTATGTGTTTGTGGCATGGTCGTAATGGATTTTACGACCACGTCGTTGTAGTCGATTTTACGACCACGTTGTCGACAGTCGAGTTTACGACCACATTATCGGCAGTCTAGTTTACGACTACGTGGTCGGTAGTCGTAGCTTCAACTGGTTGTGGTTGATAGTCGTAGCTTCGAGTGATCGTGGTCGATAGTCATAGCTTCGACTGGTTGTGGTCGATAGTTGTAGCTTCGACTGGTTGTGGTCGATAGTTGTAGCTTCGACTGGTCATGGTCGATAGTCGTAAATTCCACTGGCTGTGAGCGATGGTCGTAGAGCTCTATCTGAGTGGTCGTAAGTCGTAGCGCCCAGGTGTGATAAAGTCGTAACCGCTGTGAGCGATAGTCGTAGCATCTGTTACATGGTCGTAGCTTCTAGCGATGGCTGTAGCAGTTGTCTTCATAGTCATAGCGAGCTGTGTGGTGGTCGTAACGACCTGCTGTGTGGTCGTATGTAGCTGGGAAGTCTTATTGGGCTACGACCACTTCTTGTCCAGTGCATACGAGTGATCGTAGGTGGTTTACGACCAGTTGTTTTGCTGTATTTGCTCACTGAGATACTTTCTGATATGCAAATTGATGAACCTGTTTGTAGTGCAGTGCTATGTGATGTTTTGCTTGTCTGTGATGGTCGCATGACTTTGGAGCTAAGTCATGGCGAGGCATAGAAGAGTCGAAACTAGGCACAGGAGGTGTTGAGGTCCAGAACAATTGGGGAGATGCCGAAGATGACTAGGCTTGCAAAGTGGTTGCACGGTTTGGACAACAAGGAAACAGGAAGCTTCCGAGAAGGTGGCAGAGGGGCATTTTGGAGAAATGTCCAAAGTCTGCAAAAGAAGCTACTCTTTGTTAAAGCATGTGTGAAAAACTCAGTGTTAGGTGGGGTTAACGGGTTTCCCCCGGTATCTAGAGGCTATAAATAGGGATGCAGAGCACGAGTCTGCTAAGTCTATAGGGTTTTCTGTTCTTCTTGCGTACATTCGTGTATTCGGTGTTGGAGCATGTGTACTCCTGGTCCTCCTGATGGAGTGGCTGTAAACTCTTCTCCAGAAGCTATATATATCATCATGTTGATCTATCTGTATATGCTTGTATGCATGGAGTTGAGTTGGTTCTGTTCGTTTGTTTGTTTGCTCTCTGGTTTTCGGTTTTGCTCTTTCGCTTCTTGATCTAAGACTTTGTTTTCGGTTGTTCCGTGATGATCTAACTTGCCTAGTGTTGGAAAATCATACTCGAAGCCTATGTGGCCCTCCTATTCCCACTTGCATGGTCAAATTACCCTCTTCTCTTCTCAGTGTCGGTTTTGCACTCATTTGTTAAAATCTACTGAAGTTTCTTTTGTCTTGATAAATTTTCAATTAAAGTTCAGAGCAACCTCCTGAGATCTGATTCTTGTTGTGTGCAAAGTTTCTTGGTCATTTGATCTTTAAGTCGAAAGTTATTTGAAATCTTGGCTTGGTGGCTGTGCGCCTGACTGACCCTCCTCTGTTTTCCCAAGAGTGCTTTCGACCTCATTTTTAGCTCTATTGGCCCTCATACTTCATTTGCTTTTAACCACAATTGTTCTTCTGGTTCCAGATGATCTCGACTGCGTTGGTTGTTCGATCATTTGTTGGCTTTCGACTGCGTCAGTCACAACCTCGATGCTGTCTAGCATCGATCATGTTGTTTGTTCGACCACCTGTTGGCTTACGACAACGTCGACTTTAGCAGCACTCATTCCAGTCGTTGGTCAGGTCTGTGTGGTTATCGACTAGGTCGGTGTTTGACCACGTTGTCGGTTATTGACCGCATAAATGAGTTACGACCACATGGTTGTCCATTGATGCGTTCTTTCTATCGTTCTGTTGGTCTCGGGTTTTATCGCTGTCGACCACATTGTTGAGGCTTACGACCACGTGGTAAGTCTCATCTACACAGTCAGTTTCTGACCAGCTCAGTTCTCCTTGTTCTGCTTCTCTCTTTTCTGAGAGACTTCAACTCTAGCCTTCATAGCTCAGTAGCTATTGGAGAAATGAGTTAAGTGAATACTTGGGGTAGAATTTGAAGGCACCATTCACCCCCCCCTCTGTTGCCTGTCCAGTCCTACAATTTTATTTCGTGTTTCAATTTCATGCTATAGAGCTTATGGGCAGCCGTCGCAATCCATTATATAGGAAAGTTCATACCAACTTGTCCTTGGCCCCAGGTACATCCACATTGGGTGTGCTCATTTCTTCAGAGGGCTAATACGATGTGTGATGAAGTCTTTCACCACGTGCCAGCTAACAAGCCCCTTTTCCCTTAAATCTTTGATGGCTTGGATGTGGGGGATATCTGAGTTAGGCCTTTGTGAACCGAGTTCCAATCATCTCAGCACCCTTCCCGGCGAAGGAAATGTTGTCTTCACTAGTCATCTCCTAGTAGAACCATCTCTTTTTCTAGTTTGGCCATGACGACTGAGTAAACATTTGGATGTATCGCTCTGTCTTGTTATCGTAAAGTTTTAGATGACAACTTCTGCCAATTCCGGTTTGTCTGCTCATCTCGTAATAATACTGAAAGAGTTCTAGATCTGGAGGAATTCCCAGATAGACTTCGCATAGATACACAAATACACTCAACATGGTAATCAAATTGGGAACCAAGTTCACCAATTCCACCCCAAAGTGTTGAGTATGGCTGTGAACAAGAGGTAAGTGTCAAGTCGAAGATCGTACTCACAGTATGCTTGCAAAACTGAAATCTGTCCAACTTCCCCTATGGCAAATTTTGCCCATCAGCCTAAATCCACCTCATAATTTTTCTTAAAAGAATTTTCCCTACTACATCCGAAGCTTTCATCTTCGCCTTATCCATCTCCGACACCGGCCAATTGGAAGAAGATTTCATCATTTTCTCTAAGCGATTGGTTTGGATTTGAAAGAAACTGGGAAAAGAAGAAGGCTTGATCAGTGGTGGAAAGCACGAAGGGGATTGAGGCAGATGGGGAAAGTAGGAAAAGTTACCTCAGGGTAAGTTTTTATAACCATACAGGTCGGTTATTAACTCTTTGGAATCGTTCCATATGGACAGATTACGAGGATATAACCAGTCCTCAAATTATTATTTATCTGTAAATGATATGATTACGTCATTATGCTCCTCGAGTATACCTCTTATCTATATGGGAGAGATTTCACTAGGTAGTCGTAAGCTCTTCTACGACTACCCTTTAGTCATAAACTCTTCTACGATAACTCCTTAGTCGTAAGCTCTTCTATGACAACTCCTTGGTCATAAGCACTTCTACGGCCATCCTTTAGTCGTAAGATCTTCTATGACAACTCCTTAATCGTAAGATCTTCCATGACAACTCCTTAGTCATAAGTTCTCCTACGACCATAGCATAGTCGTAAGTTATGCTGCGACCATATTATGGTCGTAGATCCCCAAATGACTAAGCCAAACTCCGACTGACTTGTTTACGATAACCCATTGCATTGTAGGCCTGTCTAACAAGGTGGTTAGCATGAGTATTTATTCTCTGTAATACATGACCATAACTTCACCCTGGCAGAAATTGCCGCATGGTGAGTGAGATATCATGTCTCTAATAACTCCCATCAGATAGTTATCATTCAAGATGTTAAGGTGTCTTGTGGCAAGGAGAAACTACCACTGCCATGCAAGCTACTATATAAAGGTGGATGTCAGGGAGAAGAGTGGGAGGATCCGGGATGGGCTACACCTAGCTTAGCCTATCTAATATCTGATTCAAAAAGAGCTTGGGAAAAAAGCAGTAGAGCAGGCTTTTTTGCATTACTTTCTCATTATAATCAGTTCATTGAGATATATCTACATAGGAAGTATGGTTGTTATTCTCGCTGCAGAAGGCCCGAACCTGTATAAAAATCAATGTGTCTTCTCTCCTCATGATCGTAGCCAGGTCTTTAAGAGTTCCCCAAAACCCAAACAAATCATACGTAAGATCGATATTGAAACATCAACAGAGCTAGGCCACATAAGATGTTCATTCAAGGTGTTTGGTACCAAATTTCATTTCTTGTTTTGATTTTGTCCAGTGGAGCTTAAGTGTACCTATCACCATCCATCATGGAGGAAAGTTTCACACCAACTCGTTGGGAGTCTAAATGCATGCCAAAAAGAGCTAGGCCACAAGAAGATCATTTGATGTGTTTGGCACTCCATTTCATTCTATGTTTTGATCTCATCCAATAGAGTTTATGGTTTTAGTTGCAATCCATCATGGAGGAAAATTTCACAACAACTCATATGGATTTCAAATGCATGCTGAAATGAGCTAGGCCACAAAAGAATTCTATTTGGGGTGTTGGCACTTCAATTCATTTTGTACTTTTATTCCATCCAATGAAGCTTATGGATACATGTCGTCATCCATCGTGGAGGAAAGTTTCACACCTACTCATATGAATGCCAAATGCATAACTAAATGAGCTAGGACACATAAGAAGTCTATTCGGGGTGTCTGGCACTATATTTTATTTCTTGTTTAGATTTCGTCTGATGGAGCTTATGCATACCCATCACAATCCGTTGTGTATAAAATTTTCACACCAACTCATTTGGATTCAAATGCATGCCAAAATAAGTTAGGCCACATAAGAAGTCTATACGGGGTATTGGCCTCATCGCAATGGAGCTTATGGGTTTTAGTCATAATCTACCATGGAGTAAAGTTTCACATCGACTTGTACAGATTCCATGCGTATGCCAAAATGCCTAGCTCATTTTGGCATTTATTTGAAATCTGTACCAATCAGGTTGAAACTTTCCTCCACGACGAACCGTGACGGGTACCCCTGTAACATCCTGAAAATATGAACTTAGGAAATGTGTAGCCCTTGAGTTGTTTTGAAATGTATTTTGTTGATATTTGGATATTTTGTGCATTTTCCTTGGTTTTGTGATTGAGGTTCCAACAAATTAAAAGTGAAATATGAAAAATAGAAAATAAATAAAAAGAGCATTGGGACAAATTCTGGCTAAGCCCAGTCGGCCCTTTTTCCTTCCCCTGTTTCAACCACGGCCGAAGCCGTTCTCTGCCTCGCCAAATGGAAGCCACAACCCACTTTTCCACCACAGCCCGGCTTCACGACCGCACCTCCTTCGGACCGGCGGTCGGAGGCATGCCTCGTGCTCGCATCACATGGACCCACCCTTCCTACTCTCGACGACTGCGCACGTCCTCGCCAACTGCCCGGCAGTCTCACCCCGTCGTGTCGCCCTGCCACGGAGACCGACTTTTTTTACCGTGCAGTCTCACTGGTCAGGCACCGAATTTATCGCCACCAGCTCCCCGTCTCTATTCCCGTGCCCTGCGTCGCCTACTCTCTGACCCAAGGTCGAATCCCCGGCGCTGTAGCCACTCGACCGCCATGCCTTCGCTTCGACTGCTCAACTGCCCCCCATGTTGCCACTGCTTTTCCTGGCTATAAAGCCTCGCTCGGGGCTCCTGATCACTCCACACCAACCCACTTAGTCTCCCACTCCAAGGAATTAGCCCCTCGAGCACCACAGCCCACCAGCGATCCCTTCTTCCCTAAGACCGGCGAAAGAGCCTACCATCGATTGCCGCCGCTGCAGTACAATTCCTTTCCACGGAGGCATCTCCGGAGCATCTCGACGCCATCGCCGCCCTCGACCAGACCTTCTGTCACCTAAACTGCGCCAGCACCCTGCGACCTCTTTGACCGCCGCCGTCCCACGTCACCAGCTCGCCACCGACTTTTCCGAGCTTAGCCGACCGTCGAGGTAGACTCCTAATCCCACCTAGATGTTCCCCCTTTAGTTAATCAGACTCTTGTGCCATATGTTGTCACCGCCGTCGTCCCCTGTTCACCGCCGCCTGCGCGTGGTCGAAACTCAGTTGTCGTAGGTCATAGTAGTGGTCGAAAAAGTGCTGTAGCAGCCCAGGTCGAAGAATATGTGGTCGTAAAAGAGACATGATCGTGAAATGGTCATTTACGACCACGCGGTCGAAGCAACGACCATGCGGTCGAAGTTACGACCACGTGGTCGTTCCAACCACGTAAACGAATTCACGACCACGTCGCCCTTTACGACCATGCGGTCGGTCACCCGGTCACGCTTATGTTTCGTAGTCGAAGCTCCCCTACGTCCACTCAGAAACACCCTACGACCACTCAGAAAAACCCTCCGACCACTCACACCGTGGTCAAAGTACCCACCGACCGATCACAACGTGGTCGAAGCACCTTTCGACCACGTTCATTTCTACACCATGCGGTCGTAACCACTCCCGACCACTCTATGCCGTTTACAACCGCTCCAGAGCCATTTACGACCACTATGTGATGTTTACCACCGCTCAATATTGTACACAATCACTCACAGCCGAGCTATGACCATGTGGTCGAAAACAACCTTGCAATCGAAACCAACCATGCGGTCGGTACCGACGTCGCGGTCAAAACCGACCACTCGGCCGCTACGACCACGCAGTCGTAACCGACCACGCGGTCGTTACCAACCACGCGGTCGAAGCCACGACCACGTAGTCGTTTACGACCGAGCGGTCAAACTCACAACCATGCGGTCAGATTTACGACCACACAGTCGTTATGACCATGTTGTCGTCCCGACGATCGGCCATGGGTCCCCCTGTCAGACTTTCAGCTCTTTCTCGAATTTATTCAAACAGAGAGATTCAAATGGTCATAACTAATTCATTTTAACTCCGAATTAAGTAAAACAAATTTCTAAATTTATCTAAACTGAAAATCTAACCAACGGAACCGAGATCATGAATTTTAGAGTTCATTTGAATTTTTCAATGAGGATTTGTTTGGTTTGTTGATTTTTATCCGAACTTTTCACACACGTTAAAATAGCATACGAGGCTCAAGAAGAAGCTGAAGCAGCTGCTCTAGAAGATCAAGAACCAGTTCACTGTGACTAAGGCGAGTCAATACTTTGATCGTGTTGAACCTACATTTTCTACAAATTACTTTTGTTTAAATTATCAAATTGCATGCTGTTATTTTATACGCAAATATGTGTTTGATTTAAGATTCTAGTTATATGCCCATTGTTTAGCTGAATTAATATTACACCTCATTTGGAATATTTGAACATGTGAACCTTGTCACCCTAGCAAAAATATAATGGTAACCTTTCTGTAGGATCGAAAACGGCAACAGAGGGGGGGGGTGAATGGTGCGTTCAAAAATCGCCCCTGAGTATTCGCACACAATCTTCTCCAAAAGCTACAAGAGCTATGAAGTAAGTAAATGCAAGCTCATTGGAACTCTAAATGAAACACTAGCAGAAACAAGAAAGAGACAATGAAACATTCCAGAGAAGAAGCTTCAGACTTGCTCTACGACAAAAGCACTGAAATATCTGCCTAAAAAACAGAAGCTACTGAAAACTGAGTGCTTGCAGGCTAAGAAGCAGACACAAAAAAAATGCACAAGCTGAAAAACAGAGAGGCTGCCAAAGAAAAAACAAAGGACTAGCAAAACTGAAAGCACAAGAGAGGCAAAAGAAAAGAGAGGGGCAGTCTGTCTACAGCAGCGATTTTCTAAAATTCTGCTGATACAGTAAATACTATGGACTGCCAAAGAACCGAGAAAACATAGAATGGACCTAGAGCTTCTTAGATCAAATACACAGGATTAAAGTCTAAATACTCTACCTTCCTCAGGGAGAGAAGGATCAGATCAAAAGAGTGACTCAGCTGAGAATTAGACAAGGTGAACCATTTCAACCAATATGACTGACCTTCTGAAAATCAAACTGGAAATACCAAAAATCAGCATTCGATCAAGAGTAGACAGGACTACCAAAAATGAACAATCGGCAAAAGCATTTCATGACTGCTTAACAAAGAAGAAAAAGATTGATCCCAAGACCAAAACGGGTTGACAGAAAAAGAATCAGAATACTGCAGTAAATACTATCGACACAGTGAGTTAGATGCTATCGGCACAGTGTATACTGCAGTAGGCATCCGAAAACTGTAAGCAGCATTTGCACTTATGTCGGCACAGTGAATACAGACCACACCAAGGACCGGATCAAGGATAGATCAACCGAAAACAGATGTCACTGAAATTTCTGCGAAGATGAACATAAAACAGAGAATAAGCTCATGACTACCGAGTCAAACTGAGAATCAATTATTCAGGAGAAATTGCCCAGCACAGCACTCAGAAATAAACCGAAGATAGAACAGTGAAACCGAAAAAGATTGATAGCCGAACACAGGTCACTGGCTGAAAACTGAAAACGCTGCCAACAACAGAGCAGAACTCAACACCCAGACAGAACAGCTTATAATTTCAGATCAAAACGATTGAGCGACTTTTCTCAAAACAAAACAGCAACTTCTGAACTGAAGAATTCAAAGATAAAAACACCTCGTTGCTGTGATTGAAAGGATGTTCATGAATGAACTCAAAACAGAGGGCATATGCAGAATTTGACCGCAACATTCAATCTTCCGAGAACTTTCGACTTCTTGAATCTCTTTGATACAAGACTTCAAACACTGCATGACCACAACCTCTAAAGACGAAGATACCAAAAGAAAACAAACTCCTCAGCTGAAATCAACAGGAACCAAAATTCCTTTGCTTGCGGTAACAGTAAACCCTAGGCAGGGGAGAAAACAGATCGGGGAGAAAAGCGAAAAACTGAGAGAGGAGAAAATCACTTGAATCTGCATTCTAGCAAAGGATTTCCTGCTAATCAACCAATATTCTTCACTGGAAATTGTAGGGACCCGGGTTTTATAATCCGGAATCTACTGTGTCTAGCTGCACTATTATCTGGATCAGTAGATAGTGCACACAATTAGAGTAATGGACATCAAATTACATATCATGCGGAAGCATAAATAAAATAGTAGACTTACTCATGGGTCGATTAGGCCAAAATCAATAAATTGCAGTAGCGGAAGAACGAAGCACACAGATGGGACCTTCAGGACATGCCCACAGGCAGCCAACTGGAGGTTCGCGACCTAGCCCTTGACATCTTCATCTTTTCTGCCAGCTTGTCCAATCTTGTTGCTGAGGCGAGGTGATTTGATTCCTGATGCTGAATTTTGTCGCAAAAGCGAGTGTGAGCACTCCAACCCCATGCTCCACGAGCCAATACACAGAATGCAAATAAATAGTATGCATGGCTTAACAAAGGAGAGGCTCGGGTTATTTTATTTGCCAAAAATCACTTTTGGTAGCATTATTATTATTAAATCATAGTGTTGTTGTTACTGCCTAAACTTCACACGGCGATTGCCATAATTGACTTAATCCACCAGGGACACACTTACCTTACTGATTGCTGTCTAAGACACCAAACAGCGAGTGTCATCATTACTTAATCCACCGGATATACTTTTTCTAAATTGATTGCTGTCTAAGACTCCAAACAGCGAGTAACATCAATTATACGATCCACCAATCAATTGCTCCCTAAAATCTCCGAACAGCTAGTGCCATCATTTATCTAATATCATTTAATTAATCCACCGAACACACACTTTCCATATTGAGTGCTGTCTAAAAACTCCAAACAGCTAGTATCATTAATCATTTTGAATCCACCAATATCTTCTGTGTTCTAAATTCCTAATAATCCAATCTTGAAATTTCTATTCATCAACTCTTCATCTCTAAATTCCAATGATTAACTAACACCATTGATTTTAAATCCACCGAAATCATTCATATTCAATCCTTTTTGTTATTGACCCAAACCATAATTCCTTCTAATAATCAATCTCATTTTCCATTATCTATCACTAACTAATTCACTAGTATGCCTCCACTTATGTACATTAATGATCAAATCTACGACTCACTAGTATAAATCCACCGAGAATACACTTTATCAAGATTATAATCCACTACTTATTATGACTCCTCCAATATTATCAGAAATTCAATTCATCCATCTAGTGTATAATCCAATCCTGTTAATTTCCATTATCGCCAATATCTCCCAAGAATTTTAAATTATCAGTGTCATAATCCAGCAAATACCTTTGCACTCCCTAATTCTCCAAAAATCATTTAACTCATCTATCTAGCCTATATATTCATTTACGCTCCACCCATTTATTTCTCCTAGACTCCACACTAACATTATCCCTCTTATGATCAATCATGAATCCACCAACTTCTTTATGTGATTACCATAAACAGCCATCTTCCCTTCTTACGACTCTATTTATTATTCCTGACGTTTTATTTGTGAGAAATGTTACCATTATTTAAAAATATAATACATAGAAATTTCCTGAGACCTAGCAGTTTTGAACAAAAGCATAATGTTCAAGAAAATGCAATAATAATAGCGATCCAGATTCCATCCACCGTTACATGGCATCTGCACCATATGGCATCTTTCAGCGTTATAGCTGCTTAACTTACCACTGGGACGGCACCCAGGACAATTCAAATCAGGGCTTTCCACTGCCCTCCACTTTTTCATTTCCACCCACAAAGGTTTTTTTTGTAATAGAACTATATCTGGTTAAGTTCCCATGTCCGCCCTTAACCGTGGGCACGACTATTCGAATAGTTTTGACTCTGCAGAGTTTGTACACTTTCACCACAAGAGACAGTTTACTCGTTGCCCCGCACAATTCCTTAGTTGTGCAGTTGAGCGAACCATCACAATAACCGTTCAAAGTACCTCGCCCCTTCCATCATCTCACCCCTATGAGCTTGGCCCGCTTGCGACAGGTCTCATAGGTTGTGCGGGATGTTCTCCTTCTGAACGCCTAGCAGCTGGCTACCCACACTGCTAGCACGCCACAGCAGAACTTCACCCTCCGCGGATGCCCCATTCAAGTCGTCTCACAGACCGCCACTTGCACTACCTCACCTCCTCCACCTATGACGATGACTTTTAGGGTCCGGTAATTCTACTAGGCCAAGTTGTACTTTACAGACTTGTGGTTGTACTGTTTTACACAGGAGGTCATGACAAGATTCAGTCCTTAGGGTTATCTGGGCGGTTCTACCACAAACCACACTCTCGTGCACACCTGCACCATACCCCCGAACCATCCGCCCAAATAAATAAGCAATTTGAGGTTTTTGGGAATATAAAAATAACCTTTTCCAACATACACCAGTCATTACCACCATGACTGCCCAACCAAATTTTCTTAGGATTAAAGTGATGCTTGGGCGCTCTCGCACCCATGAGTACCTAAACAATACTAAGCATGGCATATATTTAGGCACCTATTTTCGAAATGATACTATTATAATTTTTGCTAGGGCGACAAAGTTCACACATTCAAATATTCCAAAGGAGGTGTAATATTATTCAAGGTAAACCATAGGCATATAACTAGAATCTTAAATTATCATGTATTTGCATATAAAATAACAGCATGCAATTTGATAAATTTAAACAAAAGTAATTTGCAGAAAATATAGGTTCAACATGATCAAAGTATTGACTTGCCTGGTGCGGTTTACCGTGGTCTTGAGCTCACACAAGGCTTTCTTTTGAGCTTTTGGTCTTTATCTTCACCTTGAGCTTGATCTCGCTTGATCTGAGTCTTCACGACTTCCAATTTCTAATTACGCTACAACCGACTGAATCCAAATAAAAGCAAATAACTCAAAAAGATCCAAATAAATATGAATAAACTCAGTTTAATTTTATCATGAGTTAATGGGTGATTTGGGTTATTTAGGGTAAGGTCGATGGTAGAATACGATGACTTGATCTTTTTATTAACAATTTCTTTTATTATTTTCGTATTTATCAAGGAAGTTTCATGAGTTAAGTTAAACGTATGAATTGGTGTAATTTGTCGAGTGCTAATGTTCAGGGCATATGCTTTATAGAAGTGATATGTATAATTTTTAGCTACCCGAACTAATCTTTAGAGTTCGAGTTTGTAGTGTTTTGTAGTATGATGCTTTATGTACTCTTAGTTAGTACTAGACGTAACTTAGTTTGAGCTAGGATCCTTTTATACTTTTATTCATCTGAGCAAAGCTCGTCATATAGGGTTACCTTACTATACTTACCACGTATATCTAGACATTTCTACTTGAAAGGTGCCCTTTTGATTAAAGATTGTTATCCATTTAGATACCTTTTAAAGATATAGAAACGACAACCGTATTTTAGACTACTACACTTTATACTAATCAAAGGTACCACTTAAAAGAACATCTAGATTTGACGTACGATAATCCCAGGCGGCATCTCTATTTTGCATGAATCTTAATGTTAGGGCTTAACTTAATTTATCCTTACCTCATATTTTATTTATTATATATGCTCATATGTGCACACATGGATATGTGTGTGTGTGTATATATATATACACACAACATTTCATGGCCCAAGCTTGCTGTTCATACTAAAGGATTTAGTATACACCCCTATTGCTAACCCCTCTCACTTGACAAAAGGTTAAAAGAATTACTCATGTTATAACTATATCTAGGTGTTGTCCTCTAACACATGATAATTATCCATGCTCAAAAATCCCTAAGTACCCTTAATTGGAATTTGTAAAAATTAATACTCAGGGTCTAAATACAAGATCTTTGCTAAAGATTTACAAAGGGTTATCCATTATATATATAAACATATATACACATATGGATATATGTATATATATATATATAATTATAAATGACATTTTATTGCACATGCTTTCTATCTATCCTTGCCACAGAGTTAGCATGCACCCTCACGGTCGGCTGGGGTCACTGATGCATGGTAAAAACAGCAAAAATTAAATATCCAAAAACCCACCCGGCGCGGCGGAGCGGGGCTCGAACGCGCGCTGCCTGGGTGCGTTTTAGTGCGGACGCTACTAGCCAGGTAACCTCTCAGATGTTGCTTACTTGTATATAGCGCTATTACCTCTTAAGGTATGCAGTAGCAGAGGCCAAGGTACAGGAGTTCGGGGCCGGAAAAGGCGGCGGGCTCGTCGGCGGTGGGGGGTCGGGGAGGCTCGGGTGACGGGCAAAATGGAGCACCGGTGTCACGAGGAAGCCGTTGGTGGGGCCGGCGGCGGACGGGAGGCGCCGGAGGTGGGTCGGCGGCATGCGGTGGCGGCGGTGCGGGAGGGGTCCTCGGTGCCGGCGATGTATGGTCTTCGGAAGGCGCGGAGGAGACCCGGAGTATGCTCGCGACGTTCTGGGGATGGTGTAGGTGGCGGTAATTGATCTTTAATGGCGGGAATCGGTGGGGAGGTGGATGCTGGAGTTGGGGAAGAAGATGGGTGCGGCGGCGATTTGGGAGGTCCAAATCTCGATTTCTTTCTTCGGGAGGGAGTAGGTGAGATGGGGAGTCCGTAGAGGTCCTCGGGGGTTCTTGTAGGGGCGCGAGGAGGGATGCCCTCGGGAGCTTGTCCGCGCGGTCGCATCGGAGAGCGGCGAGGCAGGTGATGGCAGGCAGCGGAGGATTTGGGGAAAGGATTCGGCATGATGGCAAACTCTGGCGACGCGCGTGGTGTGGCAGAGAGCTTGGGCTGCGCGCAAGAGAGACGGTTCGGCAGCGCGGGGAAGAAAAAGAGAGCCATGAGACCAGGCACGGTGGGCAAGAAAAAGAGGCGGCGGCAGCGCGGACAGGTACGGAGGATGGGATCGCTGTCCAAGCGCGGGCGGTGCGGGCCGGGCTGCGGAGGTGGAGCGCGAGAAAGTAGGGGCTGCGGCCGGAGAGGGAGAGTGCGGAGCAAGGGAGCTGCGACCCGGAAGAGAGAGCGGGTGGGGTGGAGAAGATAAACAGGGGCCGTGAGGGAGGCCGCTCGGGCAGAGGAAGGGAAAAGGAGGTGGGCCGCGTGCTATAATGGGTAAAGAGTGGGGTTGGGCTGGGCCGGCTTGGCCTGGTTTGACCCCCTCCCTTCTATACATATTTTTATATTTTTGTTTAGTGTACATATATACATATGTATATATACAAGTATATATATACATACATACAATATATATATATTTTTACTCATTTCTATTTTTGTATAGGCACCTATATATTTATTTTATTTATTTGTACATTCATTTTGTATACATGTATATATATTTCTTATGTCTATTTTTGGTATACATATATTTACCCATTTTTCTGTTATACTTTTGTTTACCATGCTAGTCCCTTTTGGTATATATATATTTGCATAAGTTTTGTTTATTTATTTTTGGTTGCCCTTTTATAATACTATTTTCCACACGAAGTTTTATACTTCAATTTAAATCTCGCCCTCCTTACGTTGGATTATATTTTCAGCTTCTGAATTCAAGTTTATAGATTTCTTTTACTTCCACATTTTCTTTTATGGCATTTTTAATTCTAGTCTTATTATTATTATCATTATCGTTATTGTTATCTCTGATACCTTCTTTGGAATTTAAGAAGCACCTTAAAAGTCCAATTTCAAGAAAATTTTTTGCGCAAATAATTCAAAAGCTTTTATTTTCAAGATTTAAAATTTTGGGATGTTTCAGAAATGAAGAAAGGCAGAGAAGAACATCAACCAGCAAAACAAAACAGAAACCATAACAAAAAGAGATAGACCATCAGATTATTTCAAACAGCAGGCATCTTCGATTGATACAAAGACATACGTGATTACATATGTAGGTTTTCTACAGCCATCTCTCACATCAAAAAAACACACACAAATCCAGAGAAGAACAAGAACACCACTCTACTCAGGACTCTCACGAAGACATGGTAACAGAAAGGCAAACAACCCTGCTCTCCTCACCAACTCCTTAACAGCTCATGAAAGAAAAGCAAAACAAACTCCCCTAAAGCCTAACTCCTCTCACAAGACATGCAGCCACCAGGAGACATCCCTCCTTTTTATAGCTTTTGCTTACCGGGTTTCTCACTCGCTTTACCCGCTAACTCAAAAACCAAAACCCGCTTCCTCATGTAGCTTTGCGCATTTACCAAAATTCCCCTCCTGCACTTTCTGGGAAGCTTCCTTATTTCTTGCCGTCCAAGCCTCGTAACCACCTCGAGTCCTCACCGTCTTCGGCACATCCCGACCGCTTTGACCTCGGCACCACCTGTACCTAGTCCGGTCATCCCGTGCCTCGCCACGACTGCGCCTCAATGTCCTGCAGTAATACTCAAATACTGTAATCACACATTCGCATCAGTAGTAACACTCAAACACAAACAAGCCCAAACCGGCTGAGAAGAATAAATGACTCAAGCATGTTCGACCTAGTTCGGCCAGGTCTGACCGAAGCCGATTGCACCACGCAACAACATGGCACGAACCGCACAAACCAAACTCAAACTTTCCAGAACACGCGTCAATTACTCATCACAAACATGGGGTCACATCCACATGGTCTCTCAATCTCCCCCTTGATGAATATATTGACAAACACAGAAAAAGCGTAAGGTTGAGTTTGTTTGAAAATGAAAGAGAGTCAAACATGACCTAAGAAAGAAGCAAAGAGGAACCAAGATCATGTTGACAAAGAGAACACTAGAGAAAAAACAGAAAGAGCAAATTGTTCTCCAAATCTCCAGAAAGTTCCCAAATGGCTTTTTCTCCGCTATTCTCCCCCTTTTGGCAATAATCATCAAGATGCAAGGAAGAGAATAAATCATGAGTATAGATGGAATGGCTGAATATTATTCATTTTAAGCATGATAAGCCATGAAGATTATCCAAAATGACCTTGAAGTATTACACCATGCCATAATACATAAGAATGCTATCAAAATCATGACAATGCGTGTATAGACATGCTAAGCCAAATAAGTCATAATCTGAAAATTAGTTGAATATCTTAGCATGTCAAGTCAAACATGATTATAGTCTAGCTAAAGGTATCCAAAGATGATGCAGGCCATGTCAATACTCTAAGTGGAACCAAGAAGCTAGTATTGAGTCAATTTAGAGTGCTACAAGTTCAAGAATGAATCATTTGTTCAAGGACTTGGTCTTTTTGTGTAATTAAGCAATTTTATTATAATTGACATGTTTTTTTGTTGAAACTCATGGTCGTTTCCAACCAAAATTTTAGTCATGTGCTAGATCTCAAGCCTTATGCGACCACTCCAACAAAGAAGGTTAAGAAGATTATCTTGGTCATCCAAAACTCCCCTTGAGTTCATGCCTAGTGCAATGTCAAGCAGTCTCATGAGAAAGAATTGGTGAGATCTGTTTTTTTCGCACAGAAGAGATCTTTTTGCATTTTCACGAGCAGAAGACTAGTACTAACTCATGCTTCATAAGGAAACTAGCATAGCTCATTTTAAAGCTCAATATAGATTCAAGACTCAACTCAGCCTATTTGACATGGAATGAATCATAAAAGGATAACTACAGGCAGACTAGTCTCAAGAGCTAACATGATATGATTTAATTCAAGTTGTGCATTTTAATCAACTTATAATAGCAAAGACTAGACTACACATATAAAGTCATGATAAATCTAGCAAGTAAGCATAGATTATGGCAAGATGTAATGCATTGTAAACATGTCATAAATGGATAATAATCAAGGCTCCATGTAGTTATATTACAATGCAAAATGATGTGCAAGAAAATCCAGCTCCCCCTTAATATGTTATGCACTTTTAGTTCAAGTTGAGTTATGTCAATATTAAGATCCAGAATGAAACGGGGAGGGGTCCCGATCTTCTTAGTGAGGAACCATGGATAGTTGATGCGAAGCAGACGATGTCGCTAGTTAAACACTCACGCCAATGCACGAATACGCCCAAAACACACCGGATAATTGTTCGTCGCGAGACCACAAACGACGAACGCCAAGTCCCCAATTCCCAATGGAACGACGGCTTGACCTTGAATTGCAGAACGAACAATGGATCGCCTAGTTCTCTCTCAAAGTCCTCGCATGAACTCTGGTGTTGAAAGAACAAGCAATAGCTATATTTCAATCTTATGCATAAAATTGGTATCCCCCTAAAGGCTGCCAATACAAGGCTTATATAGCCCCTTGGGACATCCATATGGTCCTCAAACCAAATACAACTCAACCCTATATGGTTTTGGATACGAACTCTCACAAAAAGGAAACTATATTTTTCACCTGTCATATTGTTTCGGTCATAACATTTTATTTGTGGCGAATTTAAATGTGGGACTAGATCCACTATGTAGCCCTTGAAATTATCTTTCCAACGAGTACAAGAACACCTGAATCAGACTCCGTTTGTGAAATTTATGGCCTTTTTAGTAACTGCCTGTCAGGCTATCCCGAACCGAATCCGAATTGAATCCTGAGTTGAATCCGAGTTTGAATTGGGTTGAGCATGTGGGAAGTCCAAAATTGGCTTGAAAATCTTGTCCAAAACTTGTCGTTTAAGTCCTTGGGCTCCTCTCTTTTGCTCTCCCAAGTCTTCACATGAGTTATACCTAAGAATACATAAAATACTAGCATGAGGTAGTAATCCAAGTTCATCATCAATTAAAGGAAACTTCTTAAGAAACAAAAGCACATGTTTGTTTAAACGCTTGGCTCTTGCCCTCGTCATTGGGTCCTCTGGTTCTTGGTTATTCTCATGCATGCTTGGAGTGGAAAATGTATATGTAATGGGGATGTTCTCATCACAGAAGCTCCCAAATGAACTCCCCCTGAACCAAAGCAATAAAACGAAAAGCTGGCAAGCAAAATAGAAAAGACAGTCCTTAAAGCATAGACAAGATATAGAGGATACTATGGCTTAGACTGACTCTCATCTACCCCATATGACTCTAGGACTATCAGCTGGTCTTCTTAACACACTAAGGAGCAAACACGTTCCCTGTCTACCCAAGGGTGGCCCAACCCTTCCTAGAACCTGAGCTCAACCTAGTGAGAAGAGAGACAGCTAATAAGCAGCTCACTTATATCCTTTTATCTTGAGACTAGCTGTTGACATTGCAATTAGGGATGCTCATTAAAATTGATCACACCTTGCTGATTTGTGAGGCTTGCAGCCGCAGTTAGGAAGAGTCGTGGCATAAAAAAAAGAAGAGAGAAACACATAACTTTTGCATACGACCTGATTGAGGCATTTCTTGATCCGTTGGAAAGGAAATGAGAAGATAGAGCTTCCAACTCCTTGTTTTAGAGCAATTTTGTGCCCTCATATATTCAGTTGCAATTGGCTAGCGTCTCTCCTAGTACTTGGTGCAAAATGAGCTAGTTTCATCTCTGTTTCCGATTGATTCTCCCTAGCTCATTCCTTTGTTTCATTAAGTCCCATTTATCGTTGCGTGTGCATTCATACACTTCGCTTAAACCAATTGATCAGCACATAGGCAAAATACTCTAGCTTGGATCATTACTTAGCTTTACAATACCTTGAATATCAGATTGCATAGGATATCGACATAACTGTCCAAGCTCCACCTACACCCGTTTGTGTACTCCCTTGCTCTTGGTTACGCTCATACATTACCGGGTTGAGGTCGTTCGCTGTCACAATTGTCGATTTGCCATCCTTGATTCACTTTGGAACGGTAAGGTTGTCTTGTTTTTAGGACAGTGAGTTGCAAGCATAGAGAGAGCTTTTGTTTTGCTAACCCGGATATAACCTCGTTTCTTGTTTGTAAGTCGTTCCCATGTCAGGTCACGAGGAGGATCCACCTAATCCGGAGGCGCTGGTTACATGGACCGAGTACACTCGGTTGCACGAGATGATACAAAAACAACTTCATGATGGTGACAATGCCGTGCGCAATGAGCTCGGGGAAGTTCAGACTAGACTAAACACCCTCGGGGAGGAGGTCACACAATTGCGTACGACCATCAACAATAACTTTCTGGAGCTGCGTGCCATGTTCGCACACCACAATCTACGTGGGGGTTGCACCAGCTGATGATACAAGTGTGCACGGCCCTCCGGTTGTTCTGCATAATGAGACCGAGGAGGAGCGTGCTATTCATCTGGATGAGGAGCGACGTCAACGACAGGCGCGTCGCATGGCCGTGCCACCAAACGTTGGGATGGCAGCCGCGGCACGCCCTCAGGCACATGGGCCTGGCCGAGGCAACGGTGGCCAGGGTGGAGGTGCACCACAGGGTGCCCACGGAGGAGGTGTGCATCATGCACCTCGTAGCTGGACTGACGCGGTCGAGCGCCGGGATGACGATTTCCCCGTCGACGACTACGATGACCGACAGCGCCACCACCGCAACAACGTGCAGCGTCCTCTCCACGACGACGCCGAGGATCTTGTCGCTAAGCCCAAATTTAATCTTCCTATATTTTCAAGTGGTACAGATGTGGAACAATACCACACTTGGGAGTTGAAAGTTGATAAGTTATTTCGGATGAACAACTATCCCAACGAGAAGAAGTTGTTGCTTGCGTCCAATGGCTTGGATGATTATGCCACACATTGGTATGAGCAGTTCATCCGTAAGTGCATGGAGCGCCATGAGCTGCCGATTATCACTTGGGAGCAGATGAAGTAGCATTTGCGGGTACGTTTTGTACCTCGCCACTACAAGCGCTCACTATTTGAGAAGTTGACAGGGACTGTGACAAGGTATGAAATCAATTGATGAATATCATAAAGAAATGAAGACTATCAAGATACATGCAGATGTCCGCGAGAATGAAGAACAGACCATGGTGAGATTTCTAGCGGGCATGAATCACGCTGTCAAACGCATTGTCAATCACCATCCCTATAATGATATGATTGAGTTGCTGCACCAAACACGTGAAGCCGAGAGACAAGTGATTGAAGACGCACGGTTCGCTGCCCGGTCACGTTATTCAGGCAGTCCAGGACAGCCATATAACAACAGCCAACCAAACAAGAGCACTTCGGCTGCAAGCAATTCGGCGATGCGCAGTTCTGCAAGTAAGAAGCTGGAGAGTACACCATCACCAGTGCGTCGACCTATGGCGCCTGCTGCTAGTGCGACCTCGTCTATGGGGTCAACAGGCCGTTCACGTGACATTATTTGCCACAAGTGCAAGGGCGTTGGCCATTTTCAGAGGGACTGCCCAAATATCAGAACTATGCTTATCACAGAGGATGGCGGTTATGTTTCAGCTAGTGATGATGAGTCACCTAATGCATAGGCAGTCTTGCACTGATGACATAGAACAATGTGAGTGCGATCCTGAGTTTCCTAACACTGAGCAGTATTCCATTGTTTGCACGCGCCAAGGTGCTTAGTGTGATGCTATCGCCATCACTCGAACAGCGGTGCAATTTGTTTTAGACATGGGCAAAGCTTGATAAGGGTAAGGTGTGCAAGGTGATCATTGATGGCGGGAGTTGTCACAATCTGGCTAGCAAGGATATGTGTCATAAGTTGGGTTTGAAGTATTTGCCACATCCGCGTCCTTTTCATGTGCAATGGTTGAGCGACAAAGAGGAAGTGAAGGTGAACTATATGGTGCGTGTAACGTTTTCTATTGGGAAGTACACCGATATTGTGGACTGCGATGTTGTGCCTATGACGGTGTGTCACTTGCTCTTGGGACGGCCATGGCAATATGACCGTTCCGCTGTTCACGATGGGTGTACAAATCGTTACACGTTTCGATGGAACAATATGGATGTCATCTTGAAGCCGCTTACACCGCAACAGATTGTCAATTCCTCCATGTAGAAAATTGATATGCACGTTGAGAGTACACAAGAGCGAGAGAACCATCTGAGTAGTAACAAGAAATGTGAGGGAGAGAAGAATTTAGTGATGTTAGCCACCAAATCAGAGATGAGAGAATTCAGTGAGGATCCTAATTTGGTGCACGTCGTGCTGCTGTACAAAGACGCATTGCTTTTCGACTAAAGACATAACTTCTCTTCCTAGTGGTGTTGTTTCTGTTTTGCAGGATTTCAGCGATGTCTTTCCAGAAGAGGTACTAGCGGGGCTACCACCAATACGCGGGATAGAACATAAGATCGACTTGATTCCAGGAGCGTCGCTGCCAAACCGACCACCGTACCGCACCAATCTCGAGGAAACAAAGGAAATTCAGAAACAAGTACAAGAGCTTCTCTCCAAAGGGTATGTCTGTGAAAGCTTAAGCCCTTGTGCTGTTCCTGTTATTTTAGTTCTAAGAAAGATGGTTCATGGCGTATGTGCGTAGATTGTCGAGCGATTAATAATATCACAATTCGATATCGTCATCCTATACCTCGCTTAGATGATATGCTAGACGAATTGAGTGGTGCTGTTATTTTCTCTAAGATAGATGTGTGCAGTGGTTACCATCAAATTAGAATGCATGAAGGGGATGAGTGGAAAACAGCATTTAAAATGAAATTTGGGTTGTACGAGTGGTTAGTCATGCCTTTTGGTTTAACTAATGCACCTAGTACATTCATGCGCTTAATGAATCTTGTTTTAAGGCATTTTATTGGTAAATTTGTGGTTGTGTACTTTGATGATATTCTGATTTACAGTCGCACTGAATCTGAACACATGCTCTACACGTTTTGCGTGAGAATAGGTTATTTGATAACTTAGAGAAGTGCACTTTTTGCAAAGATCGTGTCATCTTTTTGGGCTATATTGTTTCTGCACAGGGCATTGAAATAGATGAGTCTAAAATTGAAGCGATTAAAAATTGGCCAACTCCTGTGAACGTAAGTCAGATTAGGAGCTTTCATGGTCTCCTGGTTTTTATCGGTGTTTCGTAAAGGATTTTAGCACCATCGCTGCCCCTTTGAATGAACTTACTAAAAAGGGTGTTGAATTTGTGTGGGGGTAACGCAAGAAAATGCTTTTGCTGAACTTAAAAGACGCTTGACTGAAGCACCGTTGCTTGTTTTACCTGATTTCACTAAAAATTTTGAAATTGAGTGTGATGCTAGTGGATTGGGTATTGGCGGTGTTTTAATGCAAGAAGGTAGACTGGTAGCTTATTTTAGTGAGAAACTGAATGGTGCTCAATTGAATTATCCGGTCTATGACAAAGAGCTTTATGCGTTAGTGCGTGCGTTAGAAACTTGGCAACACTATTTTTGGCCTAAAGAGTTTATTATTCATTCTGATCTTGAGGCTTTGAAGTATTTAAAGGGCCAAGCAAACCTAAACCGTAGACATGCCAAATGGGTCGAATTCATTGAGTCGTTTCCTTACATTGTGAAATATAAGAAGGGAAAGGAAAATGTGGTAGCTGATGCTCTTTCTAGGAAAAGTGTCCTTTTAACTCAATTAGGAGTGCACGTTCCTGGTTTAGCGAGTGTGCGTGATTTATATGCTCATGACCATGATTTTTCTGTCCCTTATGCACATTGCAAAGTGGGAAAAAGGCTGGGATAAATATCACATCCATGATGAGTTTTTGTTTCGCATTAACAAATTATGCATTCCAGAATCCTCCGTGCGTTTGCTATTACTGCAGGATCACATGCAGGTGGATTGATGGGACATTTTGGACATGAGAAGACATTGTCTGTGCTGAGCGATCACTTTTATTGGCCTAAGATGAGGTGAGATGTGGAGAGGTATGTGCAGCGATGCATTACTTGCCACAAAGCGAAATCGAAGTTGCATCCACACGGTTTGTATACCCCTTTACCTATTTCCAATGCCCCATGGGAGGATATTAGTATGGATTTTGTTTTAGGACTACCTAGAACTAAGAGAGGGAGTGATTTTGTTTTTGTCGTTGTGGATCGTTTTTTGAAGATGGCACACTTTATTCCGTGCCACAAGAGCGACAATGCGTCGCATATTGCTGACTTGTTTTTCAGGGAGATTGTGAGGCTACATGGCGTGCCACGTACTATTGTGTCAGGTCGCGACGTGAAGTTCATGGGCTACTTCTGGAAGACGCTTTGGGGTAAACTGGGGACGAAGTTGTTATTCAGCACAACTTGTCATCCCCAAACTGATGGTCAAACAGAGGTGGTAAATCGTACACTTTTGATGCTACTCCGGACCATGATCAAGAATAATCTGCGTGAGTGGGAGGATTGTTTGCCGCACGTGGAATTCGCTTATAATCGGGCCGTGCATTCCACTACGCAGATGTGTCCATTTGAAATAGTTTATGGTTTCAAGCCCTTTACGCCGCTTGATTTGTTGCCGCTTCCTAGTCAACACCATACTCATATGGAGGTGTCTAAGCGAGCTGAATATGCGAAGAAATTGCATCTCAAGACAAAAGGAGCGATAGAGCGCAAGGTCAAGTACTATGCTGAGAAGGCGAACAAGAAAAGGAAGAAGCTGGTTTTTTAACCAGGTGATTGGTTTGGGTACACTACCGCAATGATCATTTTCCAGAACGTCGCAAGTCTAAGTTACTACCGCACGATGATGGGCCTTTCAAGGTGCTTGCGAAGATCAACGACAATGCCTGCAAGATAGAGCTTTCCGGCGATGACTATGGCGTGAGCTCTACGTTCAATGTTGCTGATTTATCAGCTTTCCTTGGTGGTGGCGATCCAGCGTCGAGGACGATGCCTTTTCAAGAGGGGGACGATGATGAGGGCATTCCTAACACTTATACATCTTCTCCTATTGTGGTCATGCACATACTGATGAGGACATCCCCATTACATATACATCTTCCACTCCAAGCATGCATGAGAATAACCAAGAACCAGAGGGCCCAATGACGAGGGTAAGAGCCAAGCGTTTAAACAAACAGGTGCTTTTGTTTCTTAAGGAGTTTCCTTTAATTGATGATGAACTTGGAATACTACCTCATGCTAGTATTTTATGTATTCTTAGGTATGACTCATGTGAAGACTTGGGAGAGCAAAAGGGAGGAGCCCAAGGACATAAACTACAAGTTTTGGATAAGATTTTCAAGCTAAATTCGGACTTCCCATGTGCTCAACCCAATTCAAACTCGGATTCAACTCAGGATTCAATTCGGATTCGGTTCGGGAAGGCCATAACTTTCACAAACGGAGCCCGATTCAGGTGTTCTTGTACTCGTTGGAAAGATAATTTCAAGGGCTATGCAATGGATCTAGTGCCACTTTTAAATTCATCATGGATAGAAAGTTATGATCAAAATAATATGACGGGTGAAAAATATAGTTTCCTTTTTGTGAGAGTTCGTATCCAAAACCATATAGGGTTGAGTTGTACTTGGTTTGGGGACCATATGGACATCCCAAGGCGCTATACAAGCCTTGTATTGGTAACCTTTATGGGAGACCAATTTTATGCATAAGATTGAAACATAGCTATTGATTGTTCTTTCAACAGCAGAGTTCATGCGAGGACTTTGAAAGAGAACTAGGCTATCCATTGTTCATTCTGCAATTTAAGGTCAAGCCGTCATTCCATTGGGAATTGGGGACTTGACGTTCGTCGTTTGGGTCTCGCGACGAACAAATATCCGGTGTGTTTTGGGCGTATTCCGAAGAGTTGAGGGTTTGTGCATTGGCGTGAGTGTTCAACTAGCGACATCATCTACTTCGCATCAACTATCCACGGTTCCTCACTTAGAAGATCGGGACCCCTCCCCGTATCAACTGGTGGTCACTCTCCACAAACTGGAGCACTATGTCACCGTTCTCCACAAATTGGGTTCTTGGCAATGTTAGTAGCAGAAGTGTTATCACAAAAGAGTGGAACACTGTCTATAGCTAACCCAAAGTCCCGCAGGGTCGAAACCATCCAAAGCACCTGGCTGCAGCAACTGGCAGTAGCAATGTACTCAGCCTCTGCGGTGGACTGTGCAACACCGGACTGCTTCCTAGAAGACCAAGAAACAAGAGAAGTGCCAATGAATTGGCATGTGCTAGAAGTGCTCTTCCTATCTATCCTACAGCCAGCAAAGTCTGCGTCTGAGAAGGCTCTGAGGGAAAAATAGGATAAGGAAGAGTACCAGATACCATAGTCAATGGTAGCTCGAAGGTACCAAAGAATGCGCTTCACCGCCTGGCGGTGAGATACGCGAGGAGAAGCCTGAAACCGAGCACATATACACACGGAGAAGTGTATATCCGGTCTCGAGGCACTGAGGTACAAGAGGGAGACAATCATGCTGCGATACTACTTTTGATCATCTAGGTCGAGTGAAGCTGATGAAGCCATAGGAGTGGACACCGGCTTACCATCACTCATATCAAAGCGTCTCAGGAGGTCTCGAGTATACTTGCCCTGATGCAAGAAGGTACCCTCGCGAGTCTGCTTGATCTGAAAGCCAAGAAAGAAGTTCAACTCGCCCATTATGCTCATCTCAAACTCTGAGCTCATGACATCGGAGACCTGAGACACAAGAGCATGAGAGGAGTTGCCAAAGATGATATCATCCATATAAATCTGGACAAGTAGAAGATCATTGCCATGCCTGCGAATGAACAAGGTCTTGTCTACCTTACCCATCTCAAACTTATGACTCAACAGATAGATCTTAAGCCTTTCATACCAAGCTCTAGGGGCTTGCTTAAGTCCACACAGGGCTTTGGAAAGATTGTAGATATGGTTTGGGTATTTGGGGTTCTCGAAACCTGGAGGCTGTCTAACATAGACCTCTTCCTCAAAATACCCATTGAGGAAGGCACTTGATGCGGATACGCACATGTTTTGCACTTTTTAGTCAAATACATTATTTCACTAGAAAAAAGTATCGAGCCGCATAAAATATTGTCAGGTGAATTTGTTTCTTAATGAATTTTCTTCTATTCGTGGGAACGATATATTACCTTATGCCAAATTCTTGTTTATTAGTAGGTTTGAATATTATGATGATTCCAGGGGCAAAGCAATGGAGAAGCACATGGAGAGTAATCATATTTGCTACCAAGAACAAAACGCTCAAATCCCATGGGGATGGAAAGGAGAAAGCCAAGCAGCCCATGCAGCTGATCAAGGAGGAAAGAAACCCATGCAGTGGGAGAGCAAAAGGAACGATGCCCAAGAGCTTAAAGCCCAAGTTTTGGTCAATATTTTGAAGCCCAATTCGGACCTCCCACATGTACAACCGAATTCAAACTCGGATTCAACTCAGAATTCAATTCGGATTCGGTTCGGGACAGCCCAACAGGCGCCTACTAAAACGGTCATAACTTTTACAAATGGAGTCCGATTGAGGTGTTCTTGTACTCTATGGAAAGCTATTGAAGTCTACTTTCAGATGGATCTAATCTCACCTCCAAATTCCCTATGAGTCAATAAAAAACTGTTAAAAAATTCACATCACTTTTTTAGTCCGAATCAAAGCGGGCCTAGGGCTTAGTAATCGAGTGCTATTCGGCCTCCAAGTGTTTGACCGACTCTCCACCACTTGTATCTCTTTAAAAGACAGTAGCCACCCCTGTAAAATTGAGACCACGTTTGATAATAAAATACTCTTGTTATTTCTGTTGGCCGAACCAACTTGAGGGAAGAATTGGGAGTTCGCTGAAATCAAGATCGTTCAACCTTTCCACAGGGAATTGGAAGCGCAATGGAACTTCATCGGTGGTCATGAAGTTCAGCACGTGAGGTTGGGCAAATTATAGAGTGCTAACTCTTGCATTAGCAACGGGGGATCACTATGATTCATCAAATCCACGTGAGTATCTTGATCCTACGTCGAGAAGATCGGGTGACGCCGTATCAGCACTCTTGACATCATCTTGGCATCAGAGCGCGGTTTACTCGGTAGGATTATTTACCCTTACTTTTAGATTGTTTTACTTCTATCCTATAGTCCATTAAAACCGAAAATTGCCACAAAAAAAAATCCAAACCCTATTTCGCATCTGCTATTTTCGTGAGTTTTATCAAGTCTTGATCCATTAGAAATTTTGTTTAGGTGCTGATCATTCGTGTTAATTTGCGTAGCTTAATCTTTGTGTCCAATCCAAAATTCAAAAAAAATATTGCAGATATTTTTTCATCAATTGAGACTAGTTGTTACATATTGCATCTAAGGCGGCTGCTCTTGAGTATTTTACACCTTGCTGAATAATTGTGACCTTTTCAAATTCAAAGAGACTATTAAATCTAGTTTGGACTTTGAAAAAAATAGAAAAAAAGTCACAGATTGACAAAAAAAAGAGAGAGAGAAGAAGAAGAAGAAAAACAATGGCCGAATTTGGGTGAGTTCTTAGTCCATAAATTCAGATTGTGTAATTTAATTTCTTGAGCAATCTTGTGCCCTTACATTCATGTCATTGCAATTGGCTAGCGTCTCTCATAGTATTTGGTGCAAAACGAGTTATCTAATCTTTAATTTCAGATTGCCTCTAGTTAGCTCATTTCTTTGTTTGCATCGAGTCACATTGATCTTTGTGTGTGCGTTCATATACTTCACTTAAATCTTTTGGGTCAGCACTTAGGCAAAGTATTTTAGCCTGGATTATTACTTAATCTTACAACATCATGAAATTCAGATTGTGTAGGATAAACACTTTCATACCAAGCTCCGCCATATAACCGTTGTTGTGCAAGTAGTGAACACTCTTAAATTCGCTTGATCATCACTGTGTTGTTGTCACTTCTACCAGGTATAAGTTTTTATTGGCCTTAATTCACTTCGGAAGGGTAAGAACTTTACTTGGGAGAGAAAACAGTGAGATTGAGTGATTTCCATAAAGCATTGTTATACATAGCTACTTGTTTCTTGCATAGCTAACCACGTCAGGTGGAGAAGAACACCATGATAAGAGTGGTGAGACAAATGAAACTCAAGCATTCGTCAAGCAATATCAATTTGGGGCACTCTGTGAACACTTTCAACGTAAGCTACGCTAAGGGCTCGATCAACTCCGTGAGAAGCATGATGCTTTTGCTGATCAAATTGCAAGGGAGATGCAAAATATGGAGATACAAGCTGATGAAAATGTGCGCCAATTGCGGGAGGACATTGGAGCCCTCACTAGGCTCATACAAGCTTGCAATAGTGGCGATGAAGCAAGTGTTCAAGGAGGAGAAGCTGCTGCACATGTACCTCCTACACCGCAACACCGAGTGGCGGCCAACATGATGCGTCCACCACAGCTCGGAGGACGAGGAGGAGGCCATGGAGGGCGTGGCCAAGGCTTAGTTGGAGGCCGTGGTGGCCGTGGTGCTGCTGCACATGCGATGGAATGGAATGGTGATTTTGCTTTGCATTACAATGACCATTATCGTCGTCCACGCAATGAAGATGATGGATTGGGCAAGCTCAAGTTTTCCATGCCCAAGTTTGTAGGTGGGACTGATCCTGAGGAGTATCTCACTTGGGAATTGAAGGATGACCAAATATTCCGTATGCATCACTATACGGATGAGAGAAAGATAAAGTTGGCATCACTTGAGTTTGAAGGTTATGCTTTGGATTGGTGGGAACAAGTCATTACTCAAAGAGCTGAGAATGGAGAAGACCCTGTTACATCATGGAAAGAGATGAAGCGAGAAATGAGAGCCTGTTTTGTTCCTCGTCATTACAAGCGTGATCTATTTGATAAATTGCAGAATATGAAGCAGGGAGCACATTCTGTGGAGAGCATCACACAAGGGAGTAACACTGTTCAATATTACTGTCGTAGGGGTGGCCCCCACCTAAACCCAGCAGGCCTGGTAGGAGATTATAAGGCCCAGGATAGGCCATGTGTAATGACATAACTGCCCCCAGAGGGGATAACCAGATGTAAGGGTATAGCTGTAAAAGCACTCCTCATGTGTGTATATATATGAGTAAGCCATGGGGAGGACCCAGGCCATTACGCTTATCTTCATCACTCTCCACTACCATCTCTCTCTCTGTTTGGTCTGTAGCCACAACAGTTGGCGCCGTCCGTGGGGAGGACAGGACAAGCCTGAAGATCGAAGAAGAAGGATGGCACCGAAAAAAGCTTCTTCAGCGGCGGCGAAGGGAAAGAAGGCGGCCAGGCCGGAGCGTCGTATCAGTATCAGGGCTTCGGCATCGGCAGCGGCGGACGCGGGTGGCAACGCAGGCGCGGTGGCCGAAGACGCCGACGTTCGCGCGGTGACGACCAACCTCGCCACCGGCAACGCGACGATCGCCCCCATCACCGGCATCGCGACGACCCGCCCCGTCACCGGCGTTGCGGGGACGGACCCCGCGGCCGACCCCGCGGTAGAAGACGTCGACGCGGGTGCGGCGACAACCGACCCCGCCGACGCAACGACAGCCGACCTCGCCGCCCCCACTGCAACCCTCGCCGACGGCGTGGACTGGGCGGTCCGAGGTAGCCACGACGGAGCGACCGGCAGCTCGGGACCTCGCGACGCGGTCGTCCCAGCGCCGATCCGCCCGCCGGGAGTACCGGCGGCCCCGCCCGCACCGGCGATGGAAAGTGCCCTGCTGGCGGCTCTCAACGCGTTCCAGCGGGAGCTAGGGGACCTTCGCGGAGCCGTCAGAGATATACAAGAGGCTCAGAGTCAGCAGGCCGCGCCAGGCATCGCGTCCGAGCCCACGTCGAAGAGGGCGGACAGTCGCGAAGCCCCCATGTCTAGCCGCGTGCCACTGCGGCACGTGGATCCGGAGTCCCCGCTTTCGGCGGGGCTGCAGCAGGCGGCATGGCCCGAAGACTTCAAGTTTCCTAGCGCCATCGACTCGTACAAAGGCGACACGGACCCCCGGGAGTTCGTGCGCGTATACGAAGCCGCGATCGAAGCCGCGGGCGGAGACGACACCACGAAGGCAAAGGGACTCCCCCTCGCGCTACAAGGTGTGGCGCTCTCTTGGTTTTTTACCATAGAGCCGGGCTCCATCTACGCGTGGGAGCAGCTCCGCGTCCGCCTTCGCAGCAACTTCCAAGGACACTGTGTCGAGCGAATCGAGGCGGACCAACTCTTCGCTGTGAAGCAGAGACCCTCGGAGACGCTCCGGGGCTACTTCAAGCGCTTCGCCAAGATTCGATGCCAGCTAAAAGATGTTAACGAAACCACCGTCGTTAATTTAGCCATACAGGGCCTTCGCCCGGGCCCGATGGCCGAGTACAACGCGTGGAGGCCAATCAAGACAGTCGCCACGCTCTTCGACAAAATGGACGAGTACGCGCGGGCGGAGGAGGATGCGCGAAGACGCGGCATTATCGTCCTCAGCCTCGCCCATGAGGAGCGCCCCCCACGTGAAGTAGGGGCGGGTGGTCTCTCCTCGAGGCCGGGCCGCAGCCGAGAGCCCCGAGGAGGCCCTCCCCGAGGCAGCAAGGCCGGGGTACAGGAAGGCTCTTCAAGGAGCAGGCCTAAACCTCGGCGTCGCCGGCGCAGGTCGCAGGCGGCCCGTCATGTCCTCGACGCCGAGAGCGCCCGCCAAGGACCCGCCCCCGCCTCACGGAAGGGAGACCGGGGACCAGACGGCGGACTTCATTGCGGCGACCAACCCCACGCAGAACAAGAGCTCCTACACTATGGTAAGTGGTGCGAGGTACACGGCTACGGTGATCATTACACAAGGGCATGCACCGCAGTTATGGAGCTGCGGAGGGTGACGGCCGGGTCTCGGGCTCGGCCTCCTCGGCCCCCCACTGGAGCCCACGTAGGGCACTCAAGGGATAGCCCCATACGAGCCACCACAATGGAGGGCGCGCAGCATCGCACCGTCAGCGTCATCACCGGAGGCTCCTCTTCAAAAGCCCCCGGGGCGTAGCCGCAGCTGTGGATGCCGCCCCGCAACATCACCTTCGACTTGAACGACGCCAGGGGCGTGGAGTACCCTGACCAAGATCCTCTGGTCATCCAGGCCCACATAGCACGCTGTGACGTCAGGCGCGTCCTCGTCGACGGGGGAAGCTCCGCTAATATCTTATTCGTAGAGGCCCTCGACCGCATGGCGATCCCCCCGAAGCTGGTTAGAGCAGCCAGGAGCTCCACTTCAAGGCTTCGGGGGTCAACCGTTGCAGGCCTTGGGGCACGTGTCCCTTCCTGTCACTTTCCGTCAGGAGGGCAACAAAGGTAACATCCGGACCGAGCAGGTCACCTTCGACGTCGTAGATATCCCGCACCCCTACAACGCCATATTGGGGCGCCCCGCCATCAACTCTTTCGAGGCGATCCCGCACCACGCGTTTTTGTGTATAAAGCTCCCGGGCCCGGAGGGTGTTATCACCGTCTTCGGCGACCAGGACCTGGCCAGGCATGCCGAAGGCGACAGCCGTGTTCCGCGTCGCCCGGTGCATGCCCTCTCCGGCGCGCTCGGGGATGGGCCCTCCGCCCCCGGGTGGACGCCCAAGCCTCGGCCCGAAGGCGGAGTTAAGAAGGTGCCGCTCCAGGCGGAGGGGCAGTTTGTGTCCATTGGCGAGGGGCTCCCACCGGGGGTCGAACAAGATCTGCTCCGAGTGCTTCAGAACAACGTCGACATCTTCGCATGGTCTCCGGAGGACATCAAGGGCGTGGACTGAGCAGTAATCGAGCATCGCTTGGCGGTCCGCCCCGACGCCAAGCCAGTCAAGCAAAGGCTTCGGCGTATGTCGATGGATCGGTAGCAGGCGGCCAAAGCAGAGGGGGCGAAGCTTCTTCGCGCCGGGGTCATCCGCGAGGTCCACCATCCAGAGTGGCTCGCTAACCCGGTGCTAGTCAAAAAGGCCAGCGGGGCCTGGCGCATGTGCATCGACTTCACGGCACTCAACAAGGCGTGCCCGAAGGACAACTACCCCCTGCCGCGCATCGATCAGCTGGTCGACGCCACTGCTGGGTGCGAACTCATGAGTTTCCTGGACGCCTATTCCGGCTACCACCAGGTATACATGGCCGAAGACGACGAGGAGAAGACCAGTTTCATCACACCACTTGGGACGTTCTGCTTCGTCAGAATGCCCTTCGGCTTGAAGAACGCAGGCGCTACCTTCACCCGCCTCGTCGCCATTGCCCTGGCCGCCCAGCTCGGGAGAAACGTCAAAGCCTATGTCGATGATGTGGTGGTCAAAACTCGGCAGCTTGCTCTGCACGGTCGGGACCTCCAGGAGACCTTCGACAACCTTCGAAAGGCGGGCATCAAGCTCAACCCCGACAAATGTGTCTTCGGGGTGCAGGCGGGCAAACTCCTAGGTTTCCTCGTGTCTGGGCGGGGCATCCAGGCGAACCCCGACAAAGTGGACGCCATCCTGGGTATGGAGCCACCCAAGACAGCGAGGGAGGTCCAGAGACTGGCAGGCCGCATGGCAGCATTAAGCCGCTTCCTATCCAGGGCGGCGGAGCGGGGCCTGCCGTTTTTCAAGACACTCCGCGGGTGCGATGGATTTCGTTGGGACGGAGACTGCGCAAAGGCCTTCAACGAGCTCAAGCAGCACCTGGCAAGCCTCCCCACTCTGGTCGCCCCAGCACCAGAGGCTCCCCTCCTGCTCTATCTGGCCGCGTCAGCCACCGCGGTCAGCGCCGTCCTCGTCTTAGAGGAAGGCGCCATGCAACGGCCCGCCTATTTTGTCTCCGAAGCCCTCCAAGGTGCCAAGACAAGATACACGGAGCTTGAGAAGCTCGCCTACGCGCTTGTCATGGCCTCCAGGAAGCTTCGGCACTATTTTCTGGCCCACCCGATCACAGTTCCTTCCTCATTCCCCCTGGCAGAGATGCTACACAACAAGGAGTCCACAGGGCGCATCGGCAAATGGGCTGCCGAGCTCGCTCCCTTCTCCTTGACGTATGCTTCGCGAACGGCAATCAAATCCCAAGTCCTGGCGAATTTTCTCGCCGAATGGACCCCGCCGGCCCAACCCGTCCAGACGCACGATGATCCCGTCTGGACACTTACAATCGACGGAGCTTACAGCGTCGCCGGCGCGGGCGTAGGGGCGGTGATCGTCACGCCCGAAGGACAGCGTTTGCTGTACTCGGCGCGCCTTGCCTTCCCCGCCACCAACAACACGGCTGAATACGAGGCACTACTCTTTGGCTTGGCGAAGCTCAAGGCAATCGGCGCGAGACGAGTGTTGGTCCGCACCGATTCGCGTTTGGTGGCTGGCCATGTGGACAAGTCATATCAAGCCAAGGACCCTGAGTTGGCCAAGTATCTCGCGGCGGTGAGGGCGAGGGAAAGGCACTTTTTGGGTGTCACCGTCAAGGCTATCCCCCGTGCAGAGAATGAGCAAGCCGACGCCCTCGCTAAAGCGGCCAGCCAGCAACTGCCCCCCCCCCCCGAGGGGGCGTTCTACGAAATGCTAACAAAGGCGACCATCGCGCAAGACAACCGGGACGCGGCACTCATCCATCGCATTGATCGGCCAGGAGATTGGCGAGAGCCCATCTTCAACTTCTTACAAGGCATCGCCGAGCCGGAGGACCCTGCCGAGCTGCGACGCTTGCAGCACCGCGCACGGTCCTTCCAGGTATTCGAAGGGATACTCTACAAGAGAGGGGTTTGCGCACCGCTCCTGCGCTGCCTCTCGACTAAGGGGGGAAAGGAGCTCTTGGCGGAGATCCACGCGGGCGTATGCGGATCCCACCTGGCACCGAGGTCGTTAGTCGACAAGGCGTTCAGGCAAGGCTTCTACTGGCCGACTACCATCACCGACGCCCAGGACCTCGTCCGTCGGTGCCAAGGGTGCCAGTGGATGACGCGCATCATCCGCAGGCCCCCGACGAGCCTCAACCCCATTCCCCCGGTGTGGCCACTGGCACGCTGGGGTCTCGATATAGTAGGACCACTTGCCCGAGCTCCAGGGGACCTCCGGTTCGTGGTAGTCGCACTGGAGTATTTCTCCAGATGGCCGGAAGCGATCGCTCTGGCCAAAGTAACTTCTGCGGCCATACAGCGCTTCCTATGGCAAAACATCATATGTCTCTTCGGTGTGCCCCGGGAGCTCACGGTCGACAATGGCCTGCAGTTCGACGCCACCCTCTTCAAAGATTATTGTGACAACATGGGCATCACTCTCCGATTCGCCTCGGTAGGGCATCCCCAGTCCAACGGGGCGGTCGAACGGGCGAATGGCGCCATTTCTGTCGCCATCAAAAAGCGCCTGGTTGGATTGCCGAAAGGCAAGTGGCCAAGCGAGCTTCACAGCGTTCTATGGTCACTTCGCACAACGGTAACGCGCCCGACGGGATTCACGCCGTTCAAGCTCCTTTTCGGTGATGAAGCGATGACGCCCGAGGAAATCAAGGCCGCCTCGCGGAGGGTCCTCGTCCAAGCACCCGAAGAGGAGCGCCGTGTGTCCTTGGACCTCCTCGATGGGATACGAGCAGACGCAACCCACCATGTCGAGAAGTACGCGCGGCAGACAATGCGTACTCGAGACCGCTCTATATGCCCGCGGGGGTTCAAGCCTGGGGACCTCGTCCTAAGAGTGGCGCTCCAGGCGGAGACCGTTGGCAAGCTGGAGTCCAAGTGGGAAGGCCCGTACATCGTGACGAGGCATTGCCGAAGGGGGCGTACCGCCTCGCCACGCTCGAAGGACAAGCCTTCCGGCATACATGGAACGCGGACAGGTTGCGGCGGTACTACGCCTAGGAGCAGGACAGCAGGCGTAGAGCCACCAGCCATTTGTTACGCGATGCTCGCCCGCGCAAACGGGAGTTCAATAAAGGTTGCTGTTCCCAGAGCATCCCCTGTCCGTGCTGAGCAGAACAGAGTCTACGGACTATAAATAAGACGTAGCGTCGAGCCTAGCTCCGCACGCACCAGTCCACGGACTTTAAATAAGACGTAGCGTTGAGGTCCGCCTCCGCACGCGAGAGTCTGCGGACTATAAATAAGACGTAGCGTCGAGCATAGCTCCGCACGCACCGGTCCACGGACTTTAAATAAGACGTAGCGTCGAGGTCCGCCTCCGCACGCGAGAGTCTGCGGACTATAAATAAGACGTAGCGTCGAGCCTAGCTCCGCACACACCAGTCCACGGACTTTAAATAAGACGTAGCGTCGAGGTCCGCCTCCGCACGCGAGAGTCTGCGGACTATAAATAAGACGTAGCGTCGAGCCTAGCTCCGCACGCACCAGTCCACGGACTTTAAATAAGACGTAGAGTCGAGGTCCGCCTCCGCACGCGAGAGTCTGCGGACTATAAATAAGACGTAGCGTCGAGCCTAGCTCCGCACGCACCAGTCCATGGACTTTAAACAAGACGTAGCGTCGAGGTCCGCCTCCGCACGCACTCTACGGAGTATAAACAAGACGCAGCGGGGGGACGCCTCCGCGCGCACTCTAAGGAGTATAAAGAAGACGTAGCGTCGAGCCTAGCTCCGCACGCACTAGTCCACGGACTTTAAATAAGACGTAGTGTCGAGGTTCGCCTCCGCACGCGCGAGTCTCCGGACTATAAAGAAGACGTAGCGTCGAGCCTAGCTCCGCACGCACTAGTCCACGGACTTTAAATAAGACGTAGCGTCGAGGTTCGCCTCCGCACGCGCGAGTCTCCGGACTATAAAGAAGATGTAGAGTCGAGCCTAGCTCCGCACGCACTAGTCCACGGACTTTAAATAAGACGTAGCGTCGAGGTTCGCCTCCGCACGCGCGAGTCTCCGGACTATAAAGAAGACGTAGCGTCGAGCCTTGCTCCGCACGCACTAGTCCACGGACTTTAAATAAGACGTAGCGTCGAGGTTCGCCTCCGCACGCGCGAGTCTCCGGACTATAAAGAAGACGTAGCGTCGAGCCTAGCTCCGCACGCACTAGTCCACGGACTTTAAATAAGACGTAGCGTCGAGGTTCGCCTCCGCACGCGCGAGTCTCCGGACTATAAAGAAGACGTAGCGTCGAGCCTAGCTCCGCACGCACTAGTCCACGGACTTTAAATAAGACATAGCGTCGAGATTCGCCTCCGCACGCGCGAGTCTCCGGACTATAAAGAAGACGTAGCGTCGAGCCTAGCTCCGCACGCACTAGTCCACGGACTTTAAATAAGACGTAGTGTCGAGGTTCGCCTCCGCACGCGCGAGTCTCCGGACTATAATGGAAGTCGTAGCGTCGAGATTCGCCTCCGCACGCGCCACTCCACGAAGTATAAACGAGATGCGCAGACCTGCCCTCCGCGTTCGGCGGCAGGTAACACCAAGCATAAGGTACTACTTGGTTCCATTATAAAAGCAAAGGGGTTACATGGTTACAAGCATAAGAACCAGTACATCATCCCCCTGCCCTACCCGACCAACCGCTCAGCCTTGGCGCGGTGCGGACGAGCCCGTGCCGTCGTCGCCGCGGCGCTGAAGGACCCCTTCAAGCCACTGGAGGAGGTCCCCCTCCCCATGCAACGTCTGCTGCACGGCGACCCTCGCTGCACCTTCCCCGAAGCGGCCCCAGATCCGTTGGTGGAAGTTCTGCAGGCTAGGCCCGATGGAGCGGATGGCTTCCGACATAACCTCTGGGCGGTCGGGAGGATCCAGTTGAGGATTCGCTAGCTCATGGGTATGCCTACACCCACGAGTATGAAGCAGGGCGAGGGCGAAGCACGTACCAACATAGCTGCAGTGCTCGCCAAAGGTCCTGGCGCCACGAAGAGCAACGCCGGCCCCCTCCTCGATCAGCCCGAGCGTCTCCGACAGGGCCTCCGGCCTGTGCGTAGTGTCCGGCACTCGGACGTACAGATCTCGGAGGGCCTGGTTCAGAGACTCCATGGCCCGCCATGCCGACAGGGACGCATTTCCCAAGACAAGGCGGTTCTCGGCAGCAGACTCCGCCAGCTGGGCCTTCTCCCCTTCTAGGACGGCGATCTGCTGCACGAAGGCGGCGCGCTCCCCAGCCGCGGCGCTCTGAGCTTCCGTGGCCTCGAGTTGTGCGGCCACCAGGGCGCCCTCCAGCGCGCGAAGTTCTTCATCCTTCGCGGCGAGAGCAGTGTTTGCTTCGCGGAGGCTGGCTTCCAGAGCCCTCCGCTCCCGAACGCGGGCCTCGTCAAAGGACCGGCTGAGGGCAAGCGTCTGGCAGAAACAACAACAAATCAGCAGGCGTCCAGCAGTACCTTACAAACTGAAGCGCACATATTTACCCTCATCTCGGAGGCCTGCAGCGCCAGCGCTAGGAGGTCCCCCGCGCATGACGACAGCGCCTCTCGGTTGAGGCCGTTGTCGGCACGCTCTGCGGCTGCGGTGAGGTCGCAGAATATCTCCGGGCGAGGAAGGAAGTCCGAGCGAGCGAGCCCCGGCCCCAACGCGCCCAGATTTATCGCGGCCACGGCCACGTCAGCAGCAGCGGACACCTGCGGGGCATCCTGCACAAGGCTCCCAACTTCGCGCATACCTCCGCTGCTCGATCCTTCGCCACGCACGGGAGACGTCGTCTCGCCTGATGTCGGCAGAATGAGCGAGCAGATCGGAGAGAGTCTCACGAAGTCAGGTGAAGAAAGGGACTCACACCTACCTCCTGCGCCCCTCGTCGCGGTAGGAAGTGGCGCCGGTCCGACCGCCCAGGGGGAGGCGGGCACCTCGACGCTCGGGGAGAACGTCTTCTCGGCCGCGCCAGACGCCGTAATCCCGCGGCAAGGCCCCGCAACAGCGTATCGTCCCCTCGTTGGCGGCGGGGACTGGGTCCGAGGGCGTTTCGCCTACGGTGGCACAGGCGATTCTTCCACGGCAGGACCAGCTCCGGTCACTGTCGCCCCCACGGTTTCCTCTGTAGGGGGCACGCCCTCGTCGGCCGCTGCGGTTGATAGCGCACCTTCCACCGTGGTTTGCTCGCCAGGAATGACGCCACCCCCCGGGTTGACGAGTTCCAACTCAACGATGGCCGCGAGCCCGAGCACGGGCGCGTGGGCGTCGGCAGAAGGTGCCAGGGGATCCGCGGCGGAGCGCCCCTCCGAAGCCGTATGACTAGGCCCACCGCCGGTCGCACGCCCCGTCTCAGCTGGGCTAGCCGCCGGGGGGCTGCCGGGTCGCATACGGCAGCCGGGGAACGGGCCCGGCGTCGCGAAGATACCACCCCCGTAGGGCCATCGCCGTCCTGAGCGTCCGGAGTCCCGGCGGGAAGCTCTTCCGGCACCGCACGCTCGGGCACGACAATGCCCACAGCCTCGCAGGTGCGGTTTACCCGCCCCTGCTTAGCCGCCTTGACTGCGGCCTCACGAGCCCGGTGCTCCTTAAGCGTGTACGGGCCGAGGAGAGCCGCAACCGCGCGCTCCGCATCTTCTAGCCGAGCCACTGCGCAGGAGATCATGTCAGTCAGGCGGAAGCCAAACAGATACAAGGGTGCACGTAAAGCGTGCTGGGCGACTTACAAGGGGCGGAGGGCGGCAGCAGGCGAGACACGGATGGGTCGAACCCGTCCTCGCGGGGGCCATTCTGCCAAACATACTTCCCCCGGGAGGAGAGTGGCGCCGCCCCATACATCGTGAACTCCTCGGCTAGGTCGCGCACGCTCATTCGACGGGCGACACCGACAAGGCTCTGTAGCTTTTGCGTGTCGTCGATCTCTGCCTTCAGACTCGGCGTGCTGTTAAACGAGATCGGGCCACCTTGGCAGTGCATTCTGCTCTTGTCGGTCACGATGTAATAGAACCACCACCGCATCCAGCCGGCCGCCCATTGCCCTGATGAGGCCGGCACAGGGAACAACGTCGCGCATGACGCCCGGAGCACGAAGTCCACACCGCCGAAGTTGGACACCGCCCCGTCAACCTTTCTGGGTCGACAGTGTGCGTCGTGCAGGGTGGCGAATAAGCTCGCGCTGGGACGCCACCCCTCTGTCCGCATCGCCCACGTGAAGACGGCTAGGCGGAGTATCGCGTGGGGCGTCAACTGGGCTAGCTCCAACTTGTAGGCCCGATAAAACTTCGCCCACGAACAACGTGGAGGGCATGCGAAGGCCGGCATCAAAGAACGCGACGAAAACAATCGCCTCCATGGCCCCGGGCTTCGGCTCCGTCTCGTCCCAGCGGGGTAGGCGAGCCCCATTGCGATCCACGATCTTCCCCTCGTCCACGAGTCGCTGCAGCGTCCTTTCAGTCATGCGGCTCTTCCCCAGCACACGGGAGCAGGAGCCTCCCGAGTGCTCCATGGCGTTCCACCACTTGTTGGCGCGCGAGCTCCCCCGCGGCACCAGTTTGTACCCCTGGGAAGGATGGGTCGCCTCGCCCTGGCTAGGCAAGGAACCGCTGCGGGGGTGGTAGGTGGCGTCGTCCTGGCTAGCCATCGCTCTTTGCGACAAGGGAAGAAGATGCAGGCAAGGGAGCAACTGGCGTGGCAAGTAGCACGGGCGGAAGCGAAGCGGCAAATCAAAGAGCAAAGCAAGAAAGGGTGCCTCCACCTCAACACTAGCACCTTATAAAGGCCGCTCGCCTGCCTTGTGGCTCAACGCACAGACGGATCAAATCCCCAGCGATTCGGTTGTCCAAGATTTGGAAAGAAGAACCGCCGGGACCTAGAGGGCCGTGCCGGGTAGGTGGCCAAGCAGCGCGCAACGCCCCTACATCTTCAACACGCGTCCAACTTCTCGGGGGACGAGGCGAACGGCCACGGTCATGCAACCGCTCACATCCCACGACGCACCAGTTATGAGTCGCCACGTGCCCCACCTGCAGCATCCCAGACCGCACGACGCGACAGCCTGACTTCTGCCAGGCCAGGCGTCGGCGTGATTCCAGCCGCCATTAAAAGCGCACTACCAGACTGCAAGGTCACAACAGCCCCGGAGCGCAACCATACCGGCGCCAAGCTCCGATCTCAGCACACGGACGGAGCGCGCGCGTCTACTTCGACTTGGGCGCCAGCCTCCACCGCCACCCGTTCGAAGGGTAGGGGACGGAGCGCGCGCGTCTACTTCGACTAGGCGCCAGCCTTCGCTGCCACCCGTTCGAAGGGTAGGGGACAGAGCGCGCGCGTCTACTTCGACTTGGGCGCCAGCCTCCGCTGCCACCCATTCGAAGGGTAGGGGACGGAGCGCGCGCGTCTACTTCCACTAGGCGCCAGCTTCGCTGCCACTCGTTCGAAGGGTGGGGGACGGAGCGCGCGCGTCTAGTTCGACTAGGCGCCAGCTGCGCTGCCACCCGTTCGAAGGGTGGGGGACGGAGCGCGCGCGTCTACTTCGACTTGGGCGCCAGCCTCCGCCGCCACCCGTTCGAAGGGTAAGGGACGGAGCGTGCGCGTCTACTTCGGCTTGGGTGCCAGCCTCCGTTGCCACCCGTTCGAAGGGCAGGGGACGGAGCGCGCGCGTCTACTTCGACTAGGCGCCAGCTTCGCTGCCACCCGTTCGAAGGGTGGGGGACGGAGCGCGCGCGTCTACTTCGACTAGGCGCCACCTCCGCTGCCACCCGTTCGAAGGGTAGGGGACGGAGCGCACGCGTCTACTTCGACTTGGGCGCCAGCCTCCGCTGCCACCCGTTCGAAGGGTAGGGGACGGAGCGCGCGCGTCTACTTCGGCTTGGGCGCCAGCCTCCGCTGCCACCCGTTCGAAGGGTAGGGGACGGAGCGCGCGCGTCTACTTCGACTAGGCGCCAGCTTCGCTGCCACCCGTTCGAAGGGTGGGGGACGGAGCGCGCGCGTCTACTTCGACTAGGCGCCACCTCCGCTGCCACCCGTTCGAAGGGTACGGGACGGAGCGCGCGCGTCTACTTCGACTAGGCGCCACCTCCGCTGCCACCCGTTCGAAGGGTAGGGGACGGAGCGCGCGCGTCTACTTCGACTTGGGCGCCAGCCTCCGCTGCCACCCGTTCGAAGGGTAGGGGACGGAGCGCGCGCGTCTAGTTCGACTAGGCGCCAGCGTCGCTGCCACCCGTTCGAAGGGTGGGGGACGGAGCGCGCGCGTCTACTTCGACTAGGCGCCAGCCTCGCTGCCACCCGTTCGAAGGGTAGGGGACGGAGCGCGCGCGTCTACTTTGACTTGGGCGCCAGCCTCCGCTGCCACCCATTCGAAGGGTGGGGGACGGAGCGCGCGCGTCTACTTCGACTAGGCGCCAGCCTCCGCTGCCACCCGTTCGAAGGGTAGGGGACGGAGCGCGCGCGCCTGCTTCGACTCAGGTGCCAGCCTCCGCTGCCACCCGTTCGATGGGTAGGGGATAGAGCGCGCGCGCCTGCTTTGACTCAGGCGCCAGCGTCCGCTACCACCATCCCAGACTTCAGCCTCCCCAACCGCAAGCTTGGAGGAATTCACAGGCCGCAGGGGACGGAGGGGGCCAAAGGACTCGGCGACATGGCTTCGGCCCTGTGAAGCCCTTCACCATGAGAGGCTCCTGTCGTAGGGGTGGCCCCCACCTAAACCCAGCAGGCCTGGTAGGAGATTATAAGGCCCAGGATAGGCCATGTGTAATGACATAACTGCCCCCAGAGGGGATAACCAGATGTAAGGGTATAGCTGTAAAAGCACTCCTCATGTGTATATATATATATGAGTAAGCCATGGGGAGGACCCAGACCATTACGCTTATCTTCATCACTCTCCACTACCATCTCTCTCTCTGTTTGGTCTGTAGCCACAACAATTACTATTATGAGTTGAAGCATGCATTGCGTCATGCCGGTGTCACAAGTGCATTAAGGGAGAAGGCATATTTCAAAGAAGGCTTGAATTCCGAGATCGCCACTGCACTTCAAGGTAAATATTTTAGTAGCATGTATGACCTTATGAATTGCGCTATTGAGCAGGAGAAGAGACTTTTGCAGAGGCATAGACCACAGTTCTATCCAAATCCATCCTTAAGTTCTTATGCCGCTACTAGTGTGTCATGTGAGAAGATGATCGAGTATGGGACTTTCACTTCGGTCAAGGAGACATGTAGTGCTGCTCCATTGCTACAAACAATACTTGAGATGCATCAAAACCCATGTGAGAGTGAGAGCCACATAGCCAAAAGGAAAGAGAGTATTAAAAAGAGTGAGTTGTGTGATTCCACCATATGTGAATTTGAGAGCATCCCAATTGACAGTGTGAGAGAAACACCAAAAGAGAAGAAAGAGGTAGATGATGGACAAAGTGAGGTTGATTTTGAAACAAACACATTAATGTCTACTTCTAGTGTTATTTCTTACATTGAGCAGGTTAAAATTGACGACCAGGAGTTGAGCATTCAACAACCGACATCCTTGAAAGTAAAAGATGAGGAGATAACCACGGACGAAGATGAAGTACTTGCTGCCCCATGGATACACCATGATGATTTCATATCTACAGCACCTACATCAACTGATGAGAGTGATAAAGGTAATAATATTGGTGCTGAACTTAATTGCAAAATGGCGAGTAATTACGAGAATTCATGTGACCAGTCAAAAATTCCATGTTCTGAAATTTCTTTGCTCAATTTACATGATGTGAAATTAATTACTCATAAGGAAGTTCTTGCTAGAATATCTCCTGATGATTCTTTATATTATATCATGTTCGATGATCCTAAAGAGCTATCTAGTATCATTCAGAATGTTGCTGAAATTTCATGTAATCACTAATTAGTTCCTATGCCTACACATATAAGTTCAATTTGATCGGAGATTATGGTGTAGATAACAACTTTTATGTTTATCAAATATGCATTACATGTGATAAGCTTGTCAAGTAGAAATTGCATATTTTGGACAAACAATCTTTTATAGCACATCATGATCATAATGAGATGAGGTCTAACAATAGTGCTTGCTGTTTACAAAGATTTCTTGTGCCTACATGTTCCTCTTTCGATGAACAATCATGTACAAATAATCAGAGTAGCGCAGTTAAAGTAAGGAAATGCACTTAAAATTTTCTCTTCCATATTTGAACCGTTTGATCTGGTTTTGCCCATTAATGACTTGTCCACATACTTCGCAAAGTCGAGGACGACTTTTTCTTATGGGAGGGAGAATGGTGTGAATGAAAACATTGCAATGTATGCATTTGATAGCTGTCGTAGTATCAATTGGTTTGTGCAAAACAGTGAGAATGAGAATGACACAATAATTGATTCATACATATACCACGCATATGTGTTGTTCTTTTTGCTTACTACACCTCCAGGTAATAATAATGTGAAAGACGGAAGGGGTGTAACTGACCAATACGTATACCATGCATACACATTGTATTCTTTGTTTAGTACAATTTCAGGCTATCAAAAGTCGAGGACGGCTTTTCTTGAAGAAGGGGAGGATGATGCGGATGCGCACATGCTTTACACTTTTCAGTCAAATACATTATTTCACTGGAAAGAAGTATTCAGCCGCATGAAATGTTGTCAGGTGAATTTGTTTCTTAATGAATTTCCTTCTATTCGTGGGAACGATATACTACCTTATGCCAAATTCTTGTTTATTATTAGGTTTGAATATTATGATGATTCCGGGGCCAAAGCAATGGAGAAGCATATGGAGGGTAATCATATTTGCTACCAAGAATAAAAAGCTCAAATCCCATGGGGATGGAAAGGAGAAAGCCAAGCAGCCCATGCAGCTGATCAAGGAGGAAAGAAGCCTATATAGTGGGAGAGCAAAAGGGGAGAAGCCCAAAAACTTAAAGCCTAAGTTTTGGACAAGATTTTGAAGCCCAATTGGGACCTCCCCCATGTACAACCGAATTCAAACTCGGATTCAACTCAGAACTCAATTCGGATTCGGTTCGGGACAGCCCAACAGACACCTACTAAAACGGCCATAACTTTTACAAATGGAGTCCGATTGAGGTGTTCTTGTACTCTATGGATAGCTCTTGAAGTTTACTTTCAGATGGATCTGATCTCACCTACACATTCCCTACGAGTCGATCAAAACCTGTGAAATAAGTCACGTCACTTTTTCAGTCCGAATCAAAGTGGGCCTAGGGCTTAGTAATCAAGTGCTATTCGGCCTCCAAGTGTTTGGCCGACTCTCCATTCCTTTTATCTCTTTAAAAGATAGCAGCCACCTCTGTAAAATTGATACCATGTTTGATAATAAAATACTCTTGTTATTTTCATTGGCCGAACCAACTTGAGGGAAGAATTGGGAGTTTGTTGAAATCAAGATCGTTCAACCTTTCCGCTGGGAATTGGGAGCGCGATGGAACTTTATCGGTGGTCGTGAAGTTCGGCACGTGAGGTTGGGCTAATTATAGAGTGCTAACTCTTGCAATGGCAATGGGGGATCACTACGATTCATCAAATCCACGTGAGTATCTTGATCCTACGTCGAGAACATCGGGCGACGCCGTATCAGCACTCACTACACCACGACCCAATAACAAGCACAATAAATCTGCCCTAGAAAACTACTTTTGCGGGCATATTATGTGCCGGAAATAATTATTGCCGGCACTTATAGACTGCCCGGTTATGTGCTGATGGCAATTCACTTTCCCGGCAGATATTTTGATCCTTGGCAGTTAACTGCCCTGAATGGTCTTTAGCTTCGCCGGCAGATATTTGATTCCTGGCACTTAATTGCCCTGGATTTGACTCTGCTTTGCTGGCAGTTATTTGTATTGCCGACAAATGATCTGCCCAACACGCCTAATAATCGCCGATAGCGTAACTGCCCTAGATTGTTTTCCAGCCGTTCAGAATTTTAAATGACAACTGAATAACAACTGAACATTGCAAAGTAGCCGTTCACTATATTATATCACAGTGTAAAGTAGAATAACACGGATATGGCATAAAACATTACATACTCTGCAAACATTATACATGCATAACAACTGAATAGTCATTGCAAAGTTTAGACCAAATTCAGATTTTACAAGGAGTTCTCAAAATACATATAACAAAGTTTTGTTTCCAGGGCACAACACAACACATGTGCCTCTATACTTGCATACAAAGAGGCCATGAAACTAGTTAGCATTCATACAAAAGTCAAAATGGGGCCATTTTTTGGAACAATTCCAACTTCTTTTATCACAATACCAGGCCATCCTTAGCACTCAATAGATTCAGCGACCCTTGTTGCGACCTGAAAATGGAAGTAAATGACTATAAAAAATCAAGTTTAACCACGCGGGAAGAATATACAGTCATTTATGTATAAAGTGGTTAGTGGCAGCAAGTTCTTATGTAATCACAAAAGTTATCTCCGTTCCCTTAGCTTTCACTATGTATGCAGTGAAGGATCTCTTTGTTCAATACAAACCCTTTACAAATTTCAGTCCATGGATACAAGCTAAAAAGTCTTGTACTGCTACAACATCAGCCCAAGCTGGATATTATGGGATGTTTTGTCTTAAGATGCATGGATGCGCTAGTCAATAATTGTCTTTCTTAGGGAAAGAAAAAAATCCCAGTACCTTGAACTCACCAAAACAAAATGAAAGTAAAAAGGGGAGCTACTCTGTTTCAAGCATACCTAGGGTTTATACAAACTCCAACTAGTTCTGTAATGATATTTTTTCTCTAGTTTAACACTTTGTAGGCAAAAGCAAGTGTTTAAATACAAGTAGGCAGAAATCTAGCTTGAATCATTTTGCCAGAAATTAGGATGTGGATGATGGAGTATATACATTTAGGTTGACACAGTCTATCTTTCACACATGTACATATTTAGGTAAAATATATGGCAACAAGTTGTTTATATGGCTAATTTTCTGATAACTACAAAATTTTGCTTACTAGCAAACTGCATATAGCATATCCATGTTTTCCTTACCTTGATTAAGGCTAGCTAGTTGTTGCGGTGGTGACTTCCTATCTTCCTTCATCTGCAAAACAGAATAAATGGAAATTTAGTACATAAATAGGGGTATTAAGGCAAGTAAAATCTGGAAGTATGGTTACATTATGGTGTGGCCATGCAATAGATCTCCCAAGTGCATCAGCCATTACATTCATATTTCCATATGGACGAGGCAGCGCAACCATTCTTTTTAGCACAAGATTAACCACAACTTCACAATACTGAACACCCAATGGAGTACCACCCACTACAGTCATCTGATTTGTTGACAAAATAGTAGCCTTAGCCACAGGGATATCATGTTGGCCAATAACATTGTACAATATAACGTCTTTTCCACCCTATAACATGTCATAGTTCAGTATATCAATATAAATTCAGCAAAACAAAGAAGCTGAATAGAAAGTCGAAACAAAAGAAACTAGTAAGACCTGAAATTTTGCTACTTCATGGCCTTGCTGTGAAGAAGCAGCATATCTATTGGGTGTCTACATGTGCAAATATCACAATAATTAAATATGTATTGTAGCACAATTAAAGACAAAATATACATTTTGGATGTACCTGCCCAAAGATCATGTTTTCTGACTGTGCCTCACCGTTTTCATCATCCTCATGTTCATTCACCTGCCCAAAAATTGAAGTAAGACCCACTATTCTTTACCAATGAGTTGTTAATTATCAGAAATTTATGGACTGCATTTACCTCATGAATGGGAGAATTTGATGCATATTGTGGACTGATGTGCAGTCGTCCATCGTGAGAATTAGCAAGCAATAGTTCACTTAGTTTTGCCACTTGTTGACTAAGAGCATCAAGTTTTCTATCACTGTCTGATTTCATTGTTTCAAAGTGTTTTATTATATCCTCTTTGTCCAATTCTGCTTGTCGGTGAGCTTCAATAGCCATTTGGAGCTTAGTTGATCTGTATTTATTCCTTCCAGGCATTTCTAGATCTCCTGGAGTTGGCCCCTTCCCTATTGAACGAACATAACCATTCCTTTCAGGTCCAAATACCCGTGACATGATGTCACCATCACTTATGGATTTCTCTGTCCATTCTGGATGTTCTTCAGCTGCATCTTGTAGTGCTTTCTACAAATGTAAATTGTAAAAACCATATGCAACTAAAAATAATTAATGCTCAGTAAATATATGTGTCATTTAATAAATACTTACAATTTTAGTTTCTACATCTTCTGATGCAATACCGTCTTTGCGAGTGTGTGTTTTGATGTACACCTCGTCTCGACGTGGCTTATAACCATTCTCAATGCACTACATTAAAAAATTGTTTGATTGAATGTGGCTCCATCAATGATATGCATGCTAATTAAATTGTTGGTAGTATATAATACAGATAGAAGAATCATTCATGTAATAGCATCATTGGAAAATTTCATACCATTTCATGGCTAACACGAGCATGGCTCTTGCTGCCAGATGTATGCAGCCCAGACATCTTTGCACGGTTTGCCTTTCCTATCTCACTACGCTCCTGTAATAATAGATGTAGTAAATGAAACAGAAATGATAGTGTAAGAAGCATTGTATTTGATATTTCATTTTTTCCTTACTTTGCCTAAGGGACTTCTCCAGTGATCAATAAGCCATTTCCAGTCATCCTTATTAACTCTATCATCCCGAGCAGCAAGAAGCTGCTTATAAGTCTTTGTCTCATCAAAACGTGCTGCCTTCAAGTCTGCCTTGAAATCCTTCCATATCTTGGCTGCTGTTCCCATAACCCAGTCTTGTACTCTTCCATCTACTTCATAGAACAACTACATAAAAAAGAAGTATGAGTAGGCTGTAGAGTATTGATGGTTTTATTTTTAAGAAGTTCAGATGATAGATTTAAGAAGTACTACCTTTAAATCTTTCCACAGCTTCAGCTTTTGTGCTGGGGGAACCAGCCTCCAATCCTTGAGTCCAATTGAAAAATTCTTGGATTTCACAAGTGTAGCTATGAAGTTAGATAGCTCTGTTGCATTTTCTCCAACAGGCTGACCATGTTCATTGATAACCAGCTGAATTGGTGGTTGGTCACCTCTCTTCCAGATGTCGTACTTTTTGGTGCACTTCCTTCCATCTTTCTTTTTTTTGGCTTGACCATCATTTAAATTGCATTCTACTTGAGAATTAAACAGCAATTAATAAATAAGGTTTAAAAGTGCTAGCTGGTATAAGGTTTTATTACATAGGTACCTTCATTTTCTTCATCCTCCACCGGATCATCATTTTCCATGTTTCCATTGTTTATTTCCTCACCAGGCATGCAAGTATTATCTCCATTAGGATCATGTTCATCCTCTTCACACCGTGTTTCTACATTATTCCCTACACCTACCCTTGCCACCCTAGACCGCAGATTTGGACGCCCAATTTCATTTTGGGCTGGCTCGTTATTTGTGGAAGCAACTTTCTACAAAAACATGGCTAACACCTTTAGAGAGTTTACTTGCATATATATTGTTATGTCAAGTAAAAGTGACTACCTTTCTCTTTTTATTTGACTGATCAGATGCCCCAGATCCAAGATTGCCCCCCAGCATATTAGCCATTTCAAGCTTTTTATCAATGATACTCTGCAGGGCTTCATTGTTTCTCCTGATTCTTTCTCGCCTTTCTTCGTCATACCTACTTCCTTCTCCGCTTGCCATTTTTTTTCCTGCATAACACAGTTGCATCATCAAACTCCTTCCATAGTGAGAAATAGTATGACTAATAGTAAACAAATAAATATAAATGCGTAAAATTAAAGTCAAGATAGTAGGTGGCAGTGAAAAACAGCATACTTTCGCTTTTCATTTGAGCCCACAATTGTTCCATCTATGTCTGACCTAGTTTGAAACACATCTGTAGGATCAACTGTAACATTAATGTTACCACTTATATCACGGTATGGGACTAGAGGCTCATTTTCACATTCTAAATGTTCAAGCAGTACTTCAGATAGAACATAGCAGTCCCTTGGCTTTGACTGAATAACTGCACACCAACCATCGCAAGCTGGGTCTTCTACGTAGTACACCTGGGTTGCTTGAGATGCCAAAATAAAAGGTTCATCACTCAACTTATCATCGGTATTGAACAAGTGCTTGAAGTTAACATCACCTTTCTATTGGGTACATGTTGCGGTAATGAACTGGGCCAGCAAGTCTCGCTTGGGCAGGAAGATGTACCATTAAGTGAACCATAATATCAAAGAAAGATGGAAGGAACATAGTCTCTAGAAGGCTTAGTGTCTCAGCAATTTCAACCTCTAGCTTTTCCATATCACTAATGCAAATAACAGGAGAACAGATTTTCTTAAAGAAATTGCTCACACGAATCAATGCTGCACTAACATTTTCTGGCAATATTTTGCGTACAGCTAGTGGAAGTAAGTTTTGCAAAAGGATATGGTTATCATGGCCAAATGCTATAACTGCAATTCATCGATCTAAATGGATTAAAGCCATCAGAAGCTAAAGCTAGCCTAATGTTGCGGCTATCTTTAGCAAATTCTGGATGCATGCAATCAAAATGCTTCCAAGCTGGGGAATCAGCAGGGTGCCTCAACAATCCGTCCTTTATTCGCCCCTCATCATGCCATCGTACATCAGTTGCTGTCTTTGGAGATACAAACAATCTTTGCAGCCTCTTCTTTACAGGGAAATAGCGAAGAACTTTCTTGGGAACTCTATGTGTACGTTTCCCATCAAGAGTTGTCTTCACTGATTTCCAGCGAGAAGTGTTACATTTGGGACATATATCTAAATTCTCATACTGCTTTCGAAACAATATGCAGTCATTCTTGCATGCATGAATATTAATATATCCAAGCCCAAAGCATCTAATCTTTTTCTTAGCTTCATTAAAGTTCTTAGGAACTGCTGAGCCATCAGGGAATGCCTCTCCAAGCAGTTCTAGCAGCATATCAAAACTTTTATCACTCCAACCACCAAGAAATCTAATGTTGAGTAATTTGACTATAAAACATAACTTTGAAAAGCTCTTGCAACCTGGATAAAGCTCTTCACTTGCATCACCAAATAAATCATGAAAATCTTCTTCACCTTGACATGGATCCATAAAACCATCACTATTTCCACCTAAATCCCTTGTATCTAACCCGTGTGCTACATCGTGAAGCATGTCAAAAATCCCATCTTCCTCCTCTAAATTATCCTCTACCACAACCTCATCAGACTCAGTTTGTTGTCCATGTTGTGCAAAAGAAGATGTTGCCTCTCCATGAAATATCCATGTCTTATACCCTTCTAAAAATCCATTACATATTAAATGGACATAGATAGCACTAGCTTCCTTCCAGAAACTATTCACACACTTTCTACAAGGGCATAATATGGTATTTGCCTTTGCCGAATGGGTAAAAGCATACTGTATAAATTCTTTGACCCCTTGTACATATTCAGGTGTGTGCCTATAGTCAATTATTTTCTGTAAGTTTAGAAATAGAAAAGAAGTGAAGCATTGTCTAGAAACTCAGTTAAACTGTACCTAGGAAAGTCCATCCATCTCTTATCCATTCTTCATATAGACAATCAAATTTATCAGGACAACATTTAAGACTAAGTTTAAGAATAAAATTGATGCTATAGATGAAGAGCACTAACCTATGTTGTTCACGCCTCTCTAGTCAGCAGTAGTAGTCCAGGGGGATGCACCTTACATAACCAAACTGCGCCAAGAAACCAAATAGTTATATAATCAGAAATAGATTTATACCTTGTAGACAATTAAACACAACGGAAATGTGACATTACACAAATGCATCACAAAATGGAGAGAAGTATACTTGTTACTTGAATTCAAATAATAGCAAAAAATGCTAGTGTATCCTAAAAAAAGGAGGATCCAAGTTTTATATTCAGATGTTATATTAGAAACTAAGGATTAATCTATTTGGAGCTAGCTGTTGAGATTACCCAACTTTGAATTAGTGGAGCTAGCCATTCAATTCAATTAAAGCCAATCTGTCAGACCAAATAAACACAATTAATTGTACAAATCACTATTGAGAAAAACATAGAAACACATCCCTTACAGTAATCATGTGCAAGTAGATTGTTACATCAGAGCAAACATCATTACCTCGCAACCGCGTTAATTCTGATGGTTCGTAATGGCTTCCAGAGCATACTCATGAAACCATACCATTCTTCCTCAGGAACAATTCACTGCTCCTCCTGTAAGGGATATACATGTGTACACATTCTGTAGGATTCCCTGAAATGCAAATCCACTGTTTCTAAGCCATGCTACATCCGCCTCAAAAGACAAAGTACTTTCTATCCTATCTTTTTATCACTACTTGGAGTAATCTGGACCAAGAAATCTTTTGTCTTTTGAGATGCTTTTCCAGAGTTTTTTAGTCGCTAAGTTCTTCGAATAAAGTGCTACAATACAAGAATCTCACATCGGATAAAAAAATCATGTGCAATTAACTTTACGATGAACAATAAAAGTTGCTGGGTAAGTTAACATGCGATCTAGAAAACAAGGCTAACAATGCAATCAGTGCAGTAAAGAAAAGGTTTCCCAGATTGGGGCTGTATAAGAGAAATATGGCATCTCTTTTTCTATTTTGCCTCAGTTACTAAAGCCGGAAACCCAAAAACCTGGATCGCTAACTCAACTACAGAAGAGTGACTCGATACTTTGTATTTGCCTAAGAGGACCGAATTTGTGAGCAGAGAAAAGATGTCATCCTTGGAGAAGCCTCAATGGACCGGCAAAAGAAATATACATGGGGAATAGAGGTGCATGGCAGATGTAAGAGTATACTTAACCTCAATATGCTACTTGGGTCTAAAGCACATTCACAGACAAATTAAAAAAAACTTGAAATTTCTGCATCGATCTTTTGTATGTAGAATGTAGAATTCTTATAAATTACAATACTCTACCAATTCAATGAAATCAATTACACAGGTTATACCTTGAATTTATTATTTATATAAGGGGTGGGGTAACCAATATTCATGAGCAAGCAAACAGAAGTACTATTTTTGTTAAGAGTAGCATTCATACAGAAAAAATTCAACGACTAGTGCTAAGCAGGGAGAGTTGCCAAGGTGGACTGAACTTATTGTCAGATAACATGGTTTCAGATCCATGAATATCAGGGATGCATCACATCTATCCTAGCTGCACTTTTGGCATATGCACCACGCAGTCCACAAGAAGGGCCCTCCTCCATGCATGGGGAGAGAGGGAGAGAGAGAGAGAGAGCACCATCGACGGAGCAAATGGCTGGAGAGGAGGTTCCTTCCCAGGTTGTTCTTCCCCTTTTTCTACATTCACCTATCAGAAAAAATCCCCAATCAGGAACCATGCACGAAATTGAACTACAAAACTTGATAATAATTCGTTTACCTGTAGATCTGAGACAAGGAGGGATGCTTGTTGGAGGGGATTGACCTTAGCAACCTGCAGTCAGTACAAGATTTGAGAGCTGTTGGTGCTAGTTGTTCTTGGAATAGCTAGGGATTAGGATAGTGGCACGGGGAGGAGAGCTATGGGGTCAAGAATGGCTGCAGGTGGGTGAAGAGCTATGTGGAAGGAATGGCTAGAGCAGCTGGGGCGAAGATGGTGGATCAGCTGGGGCGACGTTGCCGGCGCGAGGAGGATGGCGGCGCAACCAGGAGGGCACGGCTGCAAGCAAGGAGGCACATTGAGATAGCTAGGGCATGGGGTGTACTGGATGGAGATTTAGGGTGATTGGGCCACCGTTTTTTTTCTTTCGCGGTCCGATATCGCGCCAAAATTTTGGTGTTTCCCGATAATCCAAAGTCCCGGCAGATACGATGACCTATAAGGAAGTTTGGGGGCAGATTATTAGCAGCTAATACAAATTAATCTAGGGCAGATGATGTGCTATAGTAATAGAGTATTTCCGGCATATAGTGTGACGTAAAACCTTTTCATATTACCGGCAGATATTATGCCCCTATATTACATTTTTAGGGCAGTTTTATTGTGCTAAGTACTATGTCATGGTGTAGTGACTCTTGATATCCATCTGGTAAAGCTTGAAGCCCTTAGGCGCTACGAATGCTAGCAAGATCCTAATGGCCTCTAGCCTAGCTACAGGGGTAAAGGTCTCCTCAAAATTTAGACTCTCAACCTAGGAGAAACCCTGAGCTACCAATCTAGCCTTGTTTTGAATGACTACCCCATCCTCACTCTGCTTGTTTTTGAACACCCACTTGGTACCTATGACGTTATGACCTCTAGGGGGCTCAACAAGTGACCAGACCTTGTTTCTCTCAAAGTTTTCTAACTCCTCATGCATGGCATTGACCCAAGACTCGTCCGAAAGAGCATGACTAACATCCTTGGGCTCGAAAGAGGCAACAAAGGCAGAGCGGAGACAGAAGTGAGACATGCCAGATTTTGAGCGTGTGACGCGCTCAAAGAGATCTCCTATAATCTGTTCTGAAGGATGGTATTTTTGGATATAACGGGGAGGTCCTGGATGAGAAGAAGAAGTGGCCTCTACCTCATGAGCTGACGAGGTAGGAACAGAGCCACTAACTCCAGAAGATGTGGAAGGCATAGGCTGATCTCCTCGGGGTGCGGTGGTGGAGGCCGGCACCTCAAGAGGAGGAGGAACTGGATCAGATAGACAACCCTCATCTCCATCCTCCTCATCATCCACAAAGATGGGCTCGGACTGCTCTACAGAACCTGAGATATCGGGCCTAGTCCCTGGACTGGCTTCATCGAAGGTCACCTCACAGGTCTCTACCATTTTGCTAGACTCGCAGTTCCAGACCCTATAAGCCCGCGAAGAAGTCGAGTAACCCAGAAAGATCCCATTACACGATCGTGACTCGAACTTATCTAGGTTCTTGGACTTGCAACCAAACACACAAAAATGAGAGACACTGGGCTTTTGCCCGTATCACAACTCATAAGAAGTGCGATGCAAGTGTGCCCTCAGAAAAACTCTGTTTGAAATATGGCACGCAGTAGCTATAGCCTCAGCCCAAAATTTCCTAGGTCTAGAATACTCATCAAGCATCGTCTTGGCCATCTCGACCAAGGTACAGTTCTTCCTCTCCATGACGTCATTTTGCTGTGGGACGTGCGGAGAAGAGAACTGGTGCTCTACACCTGTCTCATCGCAAAACCTCTGAAAGTAGGAATTCTTGAACTCCGTGCCATTATCACTGCGGATCGCTCGTAAGGCACCCGAGAGCTCAACAGAAAGCCTACTAAAAAGACCCCGAAAATGGGTAAATGTCTCATCCTTCGAGGCTAAGAAAAACACCCAAGAGTACCTCAAGAAGTCATCGACCACAACAAGAACGTACCACTTCCCTCCTGCTGACTGCACTCGAGCTGGTCCAACTGTGTCCATGTGAAGCAGCTGTCCTGGTGCATCGGTCATAGTCACTGTGACCAGAGGATGAGAAGCAGCAACCATCTTGCTGTGCCGGCAAGGAGCACAAACTAGATCTTTGACCATCTTGAGTTTAGGCAGACCACGAATGAGATCATGGCCACTAACCCGAGTCAAATGATCAAATCCAATATGACCAAGTCTCCTATGCCAGAAGGTAAGGTCACGGGACTCAGAAGCAACTAAACACCTGAGAGGATCACCAGAAGACTCAACAAAATCAGCACGAAAGATCCTCCCATATCTAGAAATCTCACAAACCACACTCCCCAAAGAATCAAGAATTTTGCAAGCAGTTTTCTTAAAGCTCACCTCGAAACCGTCATCGGTAAGCTAGGAAACTGAAAGCAAATTATACTGTAGCTTACTAACCAAGGCAACATCTTTTAAAATGAAAGACTAATTAACGCGCGCTGTACCTTTGGCGATTACACGCCCAGAAGAAGTGTCTCCGAAGGTCATCGTCTCATCACCTGGAGCTCGGGCTAGGGAAGAGAACCAACGAGAATAACCGGTCATGTGTCGAGAACACCCGGAACTACCCTAACTACCCAATACTGTGTCACACAAGCAGAAGAAGTAGTCACACACGACTGACCTCTAACTACCCTACGCTCTCCGTCACTCAAAGAACCAGAAGGTCTACGAGTAGACCTGAAATAGTTGCCGGGTTCGATTGCTATGGAAGAGCGAGTCGGTGCACCGGTAACACGCTGATCTCGCCGCGGGTAGTTGTCTCGATGGGGAAAATGAGATCTACCCTCAGGACGGTGGATATCACCAACAGAGGCAAATCAAGGACAAAAATCAAAAACACCAGAAAAGCCAAGTCCTCGATGCTACCTAAACACCTCAGAGTGATCAACCCTAAGCCTCTTGTTGATCTTAGATGCACTCAAGTCTGGGGCAGACCCTGAATACGCCTAAGATCGCGAACACGATCTCTTTGCGCAATCTTGGCGCGCCTGAAGCATCTCTCGATCATATGTCCATCCTTCTGACAGAAGGTCGAAACACCAGGTGTTACCACCTTACTGTCAGGGATCCCCTGGACAAAGCCCGCAGATTTCAACTCAACCTTTTTATTCTTAGGCTTGACCTCGATCACACCTGCTGCCATGGGTCTGAGAACAGCTGGTGGATGCTTCCTAACATCCCCAAGAAAATCGTATCCTAGACCTTGATTGAACTTGCAAATCTTGGACTGGTCTAGAATAAGATTCGGCTTCTTCTTGCCTCCTACAAATCTCTCAAGAGTGTTCATAAGATACTGACACTCCTGAAAGAGAGGTGCAAGAAGAACAGGGGGAAGAGGAGATAGCAGCAGGAGAAGAAGAAGAATCAACTGCAGAAGAAGAAATGGCATGTGCACGCACAGCCGCCTCAACATTGAGGTCTTCGCAAGAAACAGGAGGGACAGTCCTACTTCTAGCAGTTTGGTCCTCGTGCCTAAGCGTCTCTACCACTCCCTTGGGCTTCTCCCCCACCGAGGCAATCACATCACAACAAGATTGTGGCTTCTCTAGTAAGTCCTTAGTTAGCTTCACACATTTATCATCCAAAGCAACGAGTTCAAGTTTTAGTTTTTCACAACTAATGCATGGTGAGCTAACAGGGTCCTTAGTCACATACTGAGCCAATTTGGTATTGTGGTCAATCATTTCTTGAAACTGTTTTGAGACAGATTCAAGTTCAGCAGTTAATTTTGGACAGTTGGTACAAGAAACAATGGTCTCAAGCAAGGAAGCATGCAATTCAGCAATTTTATGATCTGCTCTTTTTAGGTTCAATTTCAAGTTATTACAGTTTTCACATGTTTCTAGCAGATCAAGGAGCATGGTGTAAAGACCTCTAAATGCATTGTCCTTATCCTCACATGAGGTGCAAGAAGTAGTCTCAACAACAGTAGATGGAAGAGTGGCTACCCTACTCATTTCTAGTTCAGCAAGTAGACTAACATTCTCCACCTTAACAATGTCAAATTCAGAAGTCAGACTATCATAAGAGGTCCTTAGTTTCTCCATATCTCCAAGCAGGGAAGAACACATGTCACATTCGTCACGGGAGGGAGCAGATATAAGTGAAATAAGCTCCCATGACAATCTATCTACTTCCTTCTCAAGATCCACAACCCTAGCTCTAGATCTAGCATAAAACTTTCCTAGCTTTAGAAATGCATCATTGAGCTGGTCATAGAAGGGACATACCTCATCGAAGTCACTATAGAGCTCGCTGTCGCTAACTTCGACCTCAAGGGTCATGAAGCACATGCCGATGAAGTCGTTGCCATCCTTGGGGTCTTGATCATCCTTCCCGTTGTCATCACTCCACCCCTCCACGTCACTGAAGTCGATGTCGTGAAAGGCGGTGAGGACACGGTGGAATAGCTTCTTGGCTTTGCCAAGGTTGCAGAACTTCTTCTTGCTTGGACATGAACTGGGGGCTTCTTGTTGCGGTTCTTGTCGATGTAGTCATTCTTTCTCACACCGCCGTAGTTGCCCTTGCCTTTCTCCAGCTTGAGGCAATTCGCTCGAATGTGGTCAGGGCCACCACAATTGAAGCAGATTATCAGCCCTCCTCTCTTTCTATCCATCACTCTCTTGTATGCATGGGAAAACTTTCAGGCTAGAAGGGTTAGCTGTTCCTCTGGTAACTGCTCTAATCGATCATCAGTTGCTTCTCAGAGAGCAACTAGGGAAAAACCAGCATTATCAGAGAAAATACCAGAAGCAGGATTGGGATCGGTGACCAATGCCATCGACTGTGACATCGACCTACGAGAGACTATGTCAATCTCATGAGTCTTGAGGCGCGAATATAGCGCATCAGGAGTCAAGGTCGAGAGGTCTGTCGTGTCCTTGATGGTGGTCACCTTCATCTCCCAAACACGCAGATCAAGAGCAAAAAGCATCTGTCGAGCGTTGTCCGAGTCGGTGTATGTGAGACCGATCGCTCAGAGGTTGCTCAGAATCTTGTGAAACCTCGCAAAACACTCATCCAAGGACTCACCAGCGAGCATTTCAAACTTGTTGTAATCTCGCTTGAACTGGTCCTGTCGAACCGTCTTAATCTGGGTGGTGCCCTCATGGTATGCGTCAAGGGTCACCCAGATGTCGAATGCCGACGTGAGATGAGAGATGCGATCGAACTCGCTTCTGCTCAGACCCTAAATTATGATGTTCCTCGCCTTAGCATTCGCCTCAACATCGGCCATATTTCTGGCATTAATGTTCTCATCGGCAGGAACAACATATCGGGTCTTGACCTTTCTCCAGATGGCATAGCCCTGAGCCTGGATAGAGGTCCCCATCCGACTCTTCCAGAAGGGATAGTCAATCCCATCAAAGATCGGGGACTTGATGGAATACTTGCCTATCGCCATGGCTCTAGAGACTGGTTAAGATCTACGAGAAAGAGCTAACTGGCTCTGATACCAATTGTAGGATCGAAAACGGCAACAGAGCGGGGGTGAATGGTGCATTAAAAAATCGCCCCTGAGTATTCGCACACAATCTTCTCCAATAGCTACAAGAGTTATGAAGTAAGTAAATGCAAGCTCACTGGAACTCTAAATGAAACACTAGCAGAAACAAGAAAGAGACAATGAAACATTCCGGAGAAGAAGCTTCAGACTTGCTCTAGGACAAAAGCACTGAAATATCTGCCTAAAAAACAGAAGCTACTGAAAACTGAGTGCTTGCAGACTAAGAAGCAGACACAAAAAAAATGCACAAGCTGAAAAACAAAGAGGCTGCCAAAGACAAAAACAGAGGACTAGCAAAACTGAAAGCACAAGAGAGGCAAAAGAAAAGAGAGGGGCAGTCTGTCTATAGCAGCGATTTTCTAAAATTCTGCTGGTACAGTAAATACTGTGGACTACCAAACAACCGAGAAAAGATAGAATGGACCTAGAGCTTCTTAGATCAAATACACAGGATTAAAGTCTAAATACTCTACCTTCCTCAAGGAGAGAAGGATCAGATCAAAAGAGTGACTCAGCTGAGAATTAGACAAGGTGAACCATTTCAACCAACGTGACTGACCTTCTGAAAATCAAACCGGAAATCCCAAAAATCAGCATTCGGTCAAGAGTAGACAGCACTACCAAAAATGAACAATCAGCAAAAGCATTTCATGACTGCTTAACAAAGAAGAAAAAGATTGATCCCAAGACCAAAACGGGTTGACAGAAAAAGAATCAGAATACTACAGTAAATACTATCGGCACAGTGAATTAGATGCTATCGGCAAAGTGAATTAGATGCTATCGGCAACCGAAAACTGTAAGCATCATTTGCACTTATGTCGGCACAGTGAATACAGACCACACCAAGGACCGGATCAAGGATAGATCAACCGAAAACAGATGTCACTGAAATTTCTGTGAAGATGAAGACAAAACAGAGAATAAGCTCATGACTACCGAGTCAAACTGAGAATCAATTATTCAGGAGAAATTGCCTAGCATAGCAGTCGAAAATAAACCAAAGATAGAATAGTGAAACCGAAAAAGATTGACAGCCAAACACAGGTCACTGGCTGAAAACTGAAAACGCTGCCAACAACAAAGCAGAACTCAACACCCAGACATAGGACTGTGCATTCGGTTAGTTCGGTAAAATCGGTTCGGTAAATACGGTATATACGGCAAATACGGTATTGTTAGTTCGGTAGTATACGGTATTTTTGAAAATACGGTTCGGTATCGGTAAATCCTAATTTATTTCGGTATGGTATCAGTAAATACCATATTTACCAAAGTTAACGCAAATTACAAATAATATAGTGACTAGAGCTTGCTAGAGCCCTCTGCTAAAACTTGGCACAATTACGACTGTGCAGTTTCTGTGCTAGTATTAATCTTGTTATTTAATTATCTGCTGATGTGCGACTGTTCGGCATCTTGTTAGATTTATAAAATAAGATATTAACTGCCAAAAAATAGCTGAAGTACCGGATATGAGGAGGATTCCTATTCGGAATAGAACGTCATCATTTTTTTTTCATCCCTTTCTATTGATGGCCACACCTGCCACTGGCAGTCACTCCCACTGTCGTGCTGTGTTGCTGCCAAGGCATTTTCGGCTTGTCAATACGGCCTGCCTCCAGTACCCAGTAGGTGCGAGCCCATGAGATGATGAAAACTGGGCCGTTCAGTATTCGGTTTTTAATCGGTTTTTCCCGAAAAAACCGAACGCCAAAAAACCATAAATATAAAAACCGAACCGAAAACCAATCAAACTGAGTTGATCGGTTCGGTTCAGTTTTTTTGGTCCGGTTTTTTCGGTTTGGTGGAGATATGCACAGCCCTACCCAGACAGAACAGCTTCTAATTTTCAGATCAAAACGATTGAGCGACTTTTCTCAAAACAAAACAGCAACTTCTGAACTGAAGAATTCAAAGATAAAAACACCTCATTGCTGTGAATGAAAGGATGTTCATGAATGAACTCAAAACAGAGGGCACATGTAGAATTTGACCGCAACATACAATCTTCCGAGAACTTTCGACTTCTTGAATCTCTTGGATACAAGACTTCAAACACTGCATGACCACAACCTCTAAAGACGAAGATACCAAAAGAAAATAAACTCCTCAGCTGAAATCAATAGGAACCAAAAGTCCTTTGCTTGCGGTAACAGTAAACCCTAGGCAGGGGAGAAAACAGAGGAGAAAAGCGAAGAACTGAGAGAGGAGAAAATCACTTGAATCTGCATTCTAGCAAAGGATTTCCTGCTAATCAACCAATATTCTTCACTTGAAATGAAGAAAGGCAGAGAAGAACATCAACCAGCAAAACAAAACAGAAACCATAAAAAAAAGAGATAGACCATCAGATTATTTCAAACAGCAGGCATCTTCGATTGATACAAAGACATACGTGATTACATATGAAGGTTTTCTACAGCCATCTCTCACATCAAGAAAACACACACAAATCCAGAGAAGAACAAGAACACCACTCTGCTCAAGACTCTCACGAAGACATGGTAACAGAAAGGCAAACAACCCTGCTCTCCTCACCAACTCCTTAATAGCTCATGAAAGAAAAGCAAAACAAACTCCCCTAAAGCCTAACTCCTCTCACAAGACATGCAGCCACCAGGAGACATCCCTCCTTTTTATAGCTTTTGCTTACCGGGTTTCTCACTCGCTTTACCCGCTAACTCAAAAACCAAAACCCGCTTCCTCATGCAGCTTTGCGCTTTTACCAAAATGCCCCTCCTGCACTTTCTGGGAAGCTTCCTCATTTCTTGCCGTCCAAGCCTCGCAACCACCTCGAGTCCTCACCGTCTTCGGCACATCCCGATCGCTTTGACCTCGGCACTGCCTGTACCTAGTCCGGTCATCCCGTGCCTCGCCACGACTCCGCCTCGATGTCCTGCAGCCATCACAGACAAGAAAACACATTACATAGCACCGCTCGAAATATTGTAATCACACATGCGCATCAGTAGTAATACTCAAACACAAACAAGCCCAAACCGGTCGAGAAGAATAAATGACTCAAGCATGTCCGATTGCACCACGCAACAACATAGCACGAACCACACAAACCAAACTTAAACTTTTCAGAACACGCATCAATTACTCATCACAAACATGGGGTCACATCCACAGTCTCTCAATCTCCCCCTTAATGAGTATATTGACAAACCCAGAAAAAGAATAAGGTTGAGTTTGTTTGAAAATGAAAGGGAGTCAAACATGACCTAAGAAAGAAGCAAAGAGGACCCAAGATCATGTTGACAAGGGGAACACTTGAGCGAAAACAGAAAGAACAAATTGTTCTCCAAAGCTCCAAAAAGTTCCCAAATGGCTTTTTCTCCGCTATTCTCCCCCTTTTGGCAATAAAATCATCAAGATGCAAGGAAGAGAATAAATCATGAGTATGGATGGAATGGCTGAATATTATTCATTTTAAGCATGATAAGCCATGAAGATTATCCAAAATGACCTTGAAGTATTACACCATGCCATAATACATAAGAATGCTATCAAGATCATGACAATGCATGTATAGACAAGCTATGCCAAATAAGTCATAATCTGAAAATTAGTCGAATATCTTGGTAAGTCAAGTCAAACATGATTATAGTCTAGCTAAAGGTATCCAAAGATGATGCAGGCCATGTCAATACTCTAAGTGGAACCAAGAAGCTAGTACTGAGTCAATTTAGAGTGCTACAAGTTCAAGAATGAATCATTTGTTCAAGGACTTGGTCTTTTTGTGTAATTAAGCAAATTTAGTACAATTGACATGTTTTTTTTGTTGAAACTCATGGTCGTTTCCAGCCAAAATTTTAGTCATGTGCTAGATCTCAAGCCTTATGCGACCACTCCAAGCAAAAAGCTTAAGAAGATGATCTTGGTCATCCAAAACTCCCCTTGAGTTCATGCCTAGTGCAATGGCAAGCAGTCTCATGAGAGAGAATTGGTGAGATCAATTTTTTGCACACAAAAGAGATCTTTTTGCATTTTCACGAGCAGAAGACTAGTACTAACTCGTGCTTCATAAGGGAACTAGCATAGCTCATTTTGAAGCTCAATATAGATTCAACGACATGGCACGAACCACACAAACCAAACTCAAACTTTCCAGAACACGCATCAATTACTTATCACAAACATGGGGTCACATCCACACTTTCAAAAATAAGTCCGTAAATATACGCCATGCTAGTATTGTTTAGATACTCGGGGGCGTCTAAATGCCCCAAGCATCACTTTTAATCATGAGAAAAACTGGTTGGGCGGTCATGGTGGTGGCTTGTGATAGAACCGCCCAGATAACCCTAAGGACTGAATCTTGTCATGACCTTCTGTGTAAAATAAGTACAATCATAAGTCTGTAAAGTACAACTTAGCTTAGTAAATTTATCAGACCCTGAAAGTCATCATCATAGGTGGAGGAGGTGAGGTAGTGCAAGCGGCTGTCTGGGTGGCGGGCTTGAATGGGACACTCGTTGAGGGTGATGTTCTTCTGCGGCGTGCTAGCAATATGGGTAGCTAGCTGCTAGGCGCATAGGAGGGGAACATCTTGCACAACGTATGGGACCCACCGCAAGTGAGAGGGACCCATAAGGTGAGATGATGGAAGGGGTGAGATACTTTGAACGGTTACTATGATGATTTGCTCAACCGCACGACTAAGGAATCATGTGGGGCAACGAGTGAACTGTCTCTTGTGGGTAAAGTGTGCAAACTCTGCAGAGTCAAAAACTATTTGAATAGCCGTACCCACGGTCAAGGGCAGACATGGGAACTTAACTAGATATAGTTCTATTTAAAAAAATTTGTGGTAGAATGGGAGATATGGAGGGTAGTGGGAAGCTCTAATTGGTGTTGCCCTGAGTGTCGTCCCAGTGATAATGTAAGCGGCTATAACGCTGAAAGTCTAGCATATAGTGTAGAGATCATGTAAAGGTGGATGGTCTCTAGATCACTATTAACAAAGCATTCTTTTGACACACATTACACTTTGGTTCAAACTGCTAGGTCATAGGAAGTTTTCTAAGTAATATGTTTCAAAAAGCAATTTCTAGCAAATAAAATAACCCGAGCCTTTTCTTGATAAGCCATACATACTATCTACTGCATTCTATGTATTGGCTCGCGGAGTATGGTGGATTGTGCTCACACTCGCATTACCAACCTCAGAAACAGGAACTCAGGACCATTACACACATGAAGCCACCCCTGCTACAGATGGAGGAGATCACGATGGAAATTAGGGCGCCTTTGTCGTTATTAGGTCCTAGACAAGTAGACTAATTGGAGTTGTGTGTGCATAGGTATATATATTACCTAAGTCTATATAGTATATATATTTATGGCACACATTTACCCCCAGTCGCTTGCCTGTGGATTGTAGTCTCACTACTGTTTATGTTTCTGCTGTTCTTTGTAATGTAAACATTTAGCCTGTTCGGCTCCTATGTAAACCTCACCGGACATGAAATGATGCAGCAATGTATCTGTGTGCACTATCTACTGATCCAAAGAATAGTGCAGTGAAACATAGGGGATTCTAGATTGAAAAATCTGGGTCCGACAACCCCTATGCTCCATGTGAAAGAAATGCAGTGTAAAACACCCAGAATATACTTATTATGTGGCCTAGCTCATTTTAGCATGCATTTTTACTCTGTATGAGTTAGTGTGAAACTTTCCTTCATGACGGATTGCGACGGATACCCATAACTCCATTGGAGAAATCAAAACATTAAATTAAATGGAATGCCAAATATCCTAAATAGAGTTCTTATGTGGCCTAACTCATTTTAGCATGCATTTGAAATCCATATGAGTCTCCTCCATGATGGATTGTAACGGGTAACCATAAGCTCTGTTGTACGAAATTGAAACATGAAATGGAATGGACTGCCAAACAACCCAAATGGGCTTCTTATGTGGCCTAGCATATTTTGGCTTCCATTTGGAATCCATACGAGTTCGTGTGCAACTTTCCTCCTTGACAAATTACAATGGGTATACATATGCTCCATGCAAATGAAATGGAAACACGAAATGAAATTGAGTGTCAATGAGAGACCATGTGGAGGTGTCCCCATGTTTGTGATGAGTAATTGACTCGTGTGTTGGAAAGTTTGAGTTTGATTTGGTCGGTTTGTGCCAAGTCGGTGCATGGCGCGGTCTGGTTCAGTTGGACTTAGTCGAACGCGGTCGGACATGTTTAGGACGCTTGTTCTTTTCTCGATCGGTTGATTTGGGTATTTCATACGGGAGTACCTTCTTTTGATACTATTGTTGTTTATACTGTTTTGAGTGGTGCTATATGATGGTTTGCTTATCTGTGTGACTGCAGGACTTCGGAGCTAGGTCATGGTGAGGCGTGCGAGGACCGGGAGTAGGCACAGGAGGTGTTGAGGTCCAGAGGTTGGCGACACCGAAGATGATCGAGGCTGCTGAGGTGGTTGCGAGCTGGGAGATGAGGAACTGGAGCTAGGGCTGTCGGAGGTGGACACGACGGGCAGCGGCGAGGTGGACTGGGACTAGGCTCAGGGAGGAGCTGAGGTCTAGACGGTCAGGATGCTGTGTGCGGTCGTGTGCAGCGGAGCGGACCGGGACTAGACTCAGGGAGGAGTCGAGGTCCAGACGGTCAGGGTGCCGGTTGCGGGAAGCTTCCAGGAAGGTGCTTGAGGGGCAATTTGAAGAATTGACTCAAGCATGAGTAGAGTGGCTGGTTCCCTCCAAATCTGGTTGGTTTGACTTTTGCCTCATATGTGTGTGAGGTTGGAGTGGATGTTGACTAACCTTTCTTGATTTTCCATATGGGGTGTGAGCTCACTCTTTATATGGAGAGGGAAGGCAGTGTGCAGAGGGCAAGAAAAGCAGTGAGTGTGTGCAGCTCATGTAGTGTTGTGTTCTCTGCGTGTGTTCTTCTCGGCTGAGAAGCATGTAGTGAGATGGTTATAACCCTTTATAATCATTCTTCTCTCTTAATCAATATGAGAAATCACCTGTGTTTGAGATGATTTGGTATCTGGCTTTATCTGTGTTTCTTTGTTTTTCTCTGTAGCCTTTGGATCTTGAGTTGAATCTTTGGTTGAGAACCTGCATAATGATTGTCTCTGGAATGGGTTTGTGCTCAAGGTCCCTTGGGTAGATTTGATCTCAGTTTTCTTCCAAATATTTTGCTTGCTCTTACTTCCTCTGTTTTCCTTTGCCTAGGGTTTGAAGCCAGAGCAAGTGTGATTCTTTGGTGTCTTGGTGAAATGATTAATCTAAGTCTGTGATTTCTAGTTGTGAGACCCTCTCTAGCTGAAATGCAAAGTTTCAAGTTCAATAGACATGAGAATATCTAGTTGTTCAGCTTTTGGTCTCATTTCTCTGGTTGGTTTTAGTTTCAGTTCAGATTTTGTTTCCTTGCTACTTGTCTGCAATATTTCCATCTCTGAGGTTGTTTTGCTATTTGATTTGAAGTTCAGAGAAGCTAATCTGAGAAGCACAGCATTTGGCCATCCATTTCTCTGCATTAGCCTCCTCTCCTGTAGTCTCTATTTCAGTTGTCGGTCTGCACGGTTTTCTGCGGGTTTTGTTCTCTTGCTGGAGGTATGTCTGGCCAGACCGGCCACTCAATGGCGGTCAGACCGGAGCCCAGCCGGCGGTTAGACCGCTAACCCTAGCGGTCAGACCGGCTGAAGCATGGGAGTGGCTAGGCTGAGCGGTCAGACCGGAGCCCAGCCGACGGTCAGACTGCTAACCCTAGCGGTCAGACCGGCCGAAGCATGGGAGTGGCTAGGCTGAGCGGTCAGACCAGAGGTAGGCTGGCGGTCAGACCAGGCCTTGCATGGCAGTCAGACCGGTTACAAACCAGCGGTCTGACCTGCCAGGCTCTTTGACTGTTCTGTGTTTCAGTCTTTTGTTTCTTCTCTGTTGTTGTTTGCCTCGCTTTCTCTTCTGTGGGTCTGAGTTTCCAGTGAGCATGAACTCTCCTTCTTCATAACTCCTATAGTTATCGGAGAAGAAAGTTAATGTGGATACTTGGGGGCAATTTTTAAAGGCACCATTCACCCCCCCTCTGTTGCCGTTTCCGATCCTACAGTCAAACAAACAAATGGACTTCTTATGCAACCTACTTCATTTCAGTATGCATTTGGAATCATTATGAGTCATTATGAAACTCTCCTCCAAGACGGATTGCAATAGGAACCTGAGAGACCAGGTGGTCGTGACTCCATGTGAATGATGAGTAATTGACAAAGGTTTAAGATAGTCGAGTTTGGTTTGAGTGGTTCGGAGTCGAGCCGTTGTGTGGCGCAATCGGGCTCGGTCGGACTTTGGTCAAACTTGGTCATTTGGGCTTAGGATGTATATTCTAATGTTTCGACAGGTTTGGACTTCGTCTGTGGTAAGTGTGATGGTATTTACGCTTTCATGTGTCGAGCGGTGCTATTTGACGTGTTTTCTTGTCTGTGTGACTGCAGGACATCGGGTGGAGTCGTGGCGAGACACGTGGACCGGACTAGGCGCAGGTGGCGCTGAGGTCAGAACGGTCGGGATGTGTCAAAGACGACGTAGACTCGAGGTGGTTGCGAGGCGTGCGAGGCAAGGAGCGCGGAAGCTTCCCGGAAGGTGCAGGAGGGGCGAATCGGGAAATTCGCGAGGCTGCACAAGCGGGAGCGGCCGCCGTTGGATTTAGCAGGCGTAACGGGGCGGAGACCCGTTAGCCAAGGCTATAAATAGGATTGAGGGGCTGCATGCCCACTTGAGCACTTCATGGGTTTTTAGGGTTTCCTTTACTCAAAATAGGCTTTAGTTATTGTTTTGGCTTTAGGCTTTAGTTGTTGAGAGTGGGTGGAGGAGGCAAAGGTGTGCTCCCTGCTTGTCCCCTACGATGGTTGTCTGAGTGTTGTGTTCTTGAGTTCTCTCCCAGGAAGCATGTATGAGTGTGTTCTTGGCTTAGGGAGAGGGAGAGGATGAGTTGAGAGTCTTGTAATCATTCCTCTTGTATCAATCGGGGTATCGGGACGTAGCTCAGTTGTAATCCCTGAATAGTTGGAATGAAATCTGAAGTTTCTCCCGTGCTCCTGTTATGTTGTTCGTTCCTCTTTTGGGTGATTTCTTGATTTTCGGTGTTTTGAGTTCTTGATTGCTGGGAAGGCCCAAAATGGGTTGCTCTTTGATGGGATAGTGCCTCAAGATCATTTGATCAAGTTTCCCAAGAGCAAACCTCTTTTAATCTCAGATTTGGCTTTTTGGGTTGCTCTGTTCTTCTTTAGCCTTTCTAGGGTTTTTGAGCATTTCTTGTTTCCCTTTGCAAGATGGGCTGAGATTTGGCATGGAGAGTCCTATGGCTATTGCTAACATATCTGCAAAGTCTTTTAGCCATAGGATCAAAGGTTTGGAAGCAATTTGATTTTTGGCTCGGGTTGTGCAAAAATTCAGATTTTTACCCATAATCTGAAATTCTTGCTTCTTGGTTTGATTCTCTTGTTTCCCAAGGTTCCCTTACTATTTAGTATGTTGTAGTAAGGCCTTAGATCAAAAAGATTGAGAGCAAACCTACTTTTTAGCCAAAAATCCAAAATCTCAAAGTTCCAGCCTGAAAATCCCGTTTGCTGTTTTTCTCGAGAGGTACTACCGCTCCTCGAGAGGTACTACCGCTCAGAGGTACTACCGCTCCTCGAGAGGTACTACCGGTTTTGTTCGGACCAGTCTGATCAGCAGCGATAAAACGTTCGGACAAGTCCGATCTTTGTGCGGTACTACCGCTGCTCGAGAGGTACTGCCGCTCAGAGGTACTACCGCTCGTCTCAGCGGTACTACCGCTTGCAGCCAGACTTGCGCTGAATTTGTTTTTCTTGATTGATTCTTTCTAGATCTGGTTTTCTCTGCTGTTGTTCTTCCTGTAAGTACTTGTCTTCTACCTTCATAGCTCCCATAGCTATTGGAGAAGAAGATATTTGTTGGGGGTGATTTTTAGAGATCGACATTCACCCCCCCCTCTGTCGCCATTTCGGTCCTACAATTGGTATCAAAGCCGGTTAGCTCTAATCAATAGATCTTAACCGGTCTCAAGAGCCATGGCGACGGACAAGTACTCGACCAAGCCGCCCGTTTTCGATGGCATCGATTACCCCTTCTGGAAGAGCCGAATGGAAACATACATCCAGGCTCAGGGGTATGCCATCTGGCGCAAGGTCAAGGTCCAGTTTGTTGTTCCTGCCGATGAGAACATCAATGCCGGGAACATGGCTGATGTTGAGGCAAATGCAAAGGTAAGGAACATCATCATCCAGGGTTTGAGTTGTAGCGAGTTTGACCGCATATCTCACCTGTCGTCCGCCTACGACATCTGGGTGACCCTCGACGCATACCATGAGGGCACCACCCAGATCAAGACGGTTCGACAGGACCAGTTCAAGCGCGAATACAACAAATTCGAGATGCTTGCTGGTGAGTCCCTGGACGAGTGCTTTTCGCGATTTCACAAAATCTTGAGCAACCTCCGAGCGGTCGGTCTCACATACCCCGACTCGGACAACGCTCGTCAGATGCTCGCGGCACTCGATCTGCGTGTTTGGGAGATGAAAGTGACCACCATCAAAGACACGACAGACCTCTCGACCCTGACTCTTGACGCGTTGTACTCGCGCCTCAAGACTCACAAGATTGATGTTGTCTCTCGTCGGTCAAAGTCACAGTCGATGACTTTGGTCACCAATCTCGTTTCTTCTTCTGGGCTTTCTTCTGATTCTTCTTGCGGTTTCTCCCTCGCTGCTCTCTGTGACATAACTGATGATCAGTTAGAGCAGCTTGCGGATGATCAGCTGGCCCTCCTAGCCCGAAGGTTTTCCCATGCCTACAAGGGTAGGAGAGACAGAAAGAGGGGAGGACCCGTGATTTGCTTCGAGTGTGGTGGCCCCAACCACATCCGAGCAAATTGCCCCAAGCTAGAAAAGGGCAAGAACGACTATGGCGGTTCGGGCAAGAACGACTACACCGACAAGAACCGCAACAAGAAGCCTCCAGCTCAGACGCCGGGAAAGAAGAAGTTCCGCAACTTTGGCAAAGCCAAGAAGCTCTTCCACCGCGTCCTCACCGCATTCGACGACCTCGACCTCAGCGAGGTGGAGGGATGGAGCGACGACGACGAGGCGGGTGACCAAGTGCCCAAGGATGGCGGCGACGACTTCTCCGGCATGTGCTTCATGGCCCTTGAGGGCGAGATCAGCGACAGCGAGCTGTACTCCTTCTCGGATGAGGTACTCCCTTCTTATGACCAGCTAAATGATGCTTTTCTTAAGCTAGGTGGATTTCATGCTTGAGCTAGGTCTAGGTGTACCGAGTTAGAGAAGGAAGTAGATAGACTGTCACGGGAGATTACTTCACTTAGATCTGCTCCCTCCCGTGACGATTGTGATACATGCCCTGCTTTGCTTGGAGACATGGAGAAACTAAGGACCTCTCATGATAGTTTGTCTTCTGAGCTTGATGTGCTTAAGGTGGAGAATGTTAGTCTGCTTGCTAAGTTAGAGTTGAGTAGGATGGCTGTTACCCTACTTACTACTGATGAGACTACTTCTCCCACCTCATGTGAAGATAAGGACATTGCTGCTAGAGGATCTTATTCCATGCTCCTGGATCTGCCCGAGCCTTGTGAAAATTGTAATAATTTAAAGATGAACCTAAAACGGGAAGATCACAAAATCTATGAGTTATATGCTTGGTTGTGTGAGCCAACTACCTCTTGCTCAAACTGTCCCAAATTTACTGCTGAACTTGAATCTGTCTCCAAGTAGTTTCAAGAATTAGTTGATGACAACAATAGATTGGCTCAAACTACTTCTAAGGACTCTGTTAGCTCACCTTGCATGAACTGTAACAAACTAAAACTTGACATGATTGCCTTGGAGGAAAAATATGTGAAGCTAACTAAGGACCAACTAGAGAAGCCACCAACCTGCTGTGATGTGATTGCTAAGGTGGGGCAGAAGCCCCAGGGTAAGGCCAAGACGCCTAGCGACGTGAACCAACTGGCTAGTAGTAGGACTGTACCCTCTGAGTCGGATGTGCGTGCACAAGGCATTCTTTCCTCTACTGTTGGTTCTTCATCTGCTTCCTTACCTCCTGCTGTTCCCTTTTCCCCCCTGCTCTTCTTGCACCTCTCTCTTTCGGGACTGTCAGTATCTTATGAACACTCTCGAGAGATTTGTAGGCGGCAAAAAGAAGCTTAATCTTATTCTAGACCAATCCAAGATTTGCAAGTTCAATCAAGGTCTAGGATATGATTTCTATGAGGATATGAGGAAGCATCCACCTGCTATTCTCCGACCCATCATAGGAGGTGTGATCGAGGTTGAGCCCAGATCTGATGAGGTTAAATTCAAATCAGTGGGCTTTGTCCAAGGGATCTCTGACAGCAAGGTGATTCCACCTGTTGCTTCGGCCTCTCAGAAGGCGAAGCCTCTTCGTGCTACTTCTACCTCTCAGAAGGTGAAGTACCACTGCACCTTCTGTCAGAAGGATGGGCACTCGATCGAGAGATGCTTCAGGCGCACCAGGACTGCGCGGAGAGACCGTGCAGAGGCACTTAGGCGTATTCAGGGTTAGCCCCAGATCCTGAGTGCACCTAAGACTAGCACGAGGTCCAGGTTTGCTTCTGACGGGTTTGGGCAGCATCGAGGACTTGGTTTTTCTGAGTCTTCTGGTTTTCGTCCTCATGCTGCTCCGGGTCGTGACTTCCGCCGTCCTGAGGGTACATCTCGTTTCCCCCGTCAAGACAGTTACCCACGGCGTGATCAGCTTATTGCCGGTGTTCCGACTCGCTCGCCTGTAGCAGTCGGACCCCGCAACAGCTTCAGGTCTGCTCACAGACTTTCTACTTTGAGTGACAGAGAGCGTAGGGTAGCTAGAGGTCAGTCGTGTGTGGCTACTTCTGCTACTCGACGTGTCGTTCAGTATTGGGTGCCAAAATCACTCTTGATTTACCCCAGTACTGAGACTTTACTCTCTGTTTGACTCAGGTTCGCCGGGCAGGGAAGGGAAAGGTTTGGCTCGTAGACTCCGGGTGTTCACGACACATGACCGGAGATTCCGTTGGTTTTCTTCCCTTGCCCGTGCTCCAGGTGATGAGACGATCACCTTCGGAGACGCTTCATCTGGCGTGTCATCGCCAAAGGTACAGTGCGCATTAATGATTCTTTCATTTTGAAAGATGTTGCCTTGGTTAGTAAGCTGCAGTATAATTTGCTTTCAGTCTCTCAGCTTACCGATGACAACTTTGAGGTGAGCTTTAAGAAAAACGCTTGCAAAATTCTTGATTCTTCGGGTAGTCTTGTTTGCGGGATTTCACGTTTTGGGAGGATCTTTCGTGCTGATTTTTCTGAGTCTTCTGGTGATCCTCTCCGGTGTTTGGTTGCTTCGGAGTCCCGCGATCTAACTTTTTGGCATAGGAGACTTGGTCATATCAGATTTGACCATTTGACCCGAGTTAGCGGCCACGATCTCATTCGTGGTCTGCCGAAGCTCAAGATGGTCAAAGATCTGGTTTGTGCTCCATGCCGGCACGGCAAGATGGTTGCCGCTTCACATCCTCTGGTCACTGTGACCATGACCGATGCACCGGGACAGCTGGTCCATATGGACACTGTTGGACCAGCTCGAGTGCAGTCAGCCGGAGGGAAGTGGTATGTCCTTGTCGTGGTCGATGACTATTCGAGGTTTTCTTGGGTGTTTTTCTTACCCTCGAAGGATGAGACATTTTCATATTTTCGAGGTCTTTTCGGTAGGCTTTCTGTTGAGCACCCGGGTGCCTTACGAGCGATCCGCAGTGACAATGGCACGGAGTTCAAAAATTCCTACTTCGAGAGTTTCTGTGGTGAGACAGGTGTAGAGCACCAGTTCTCTTCTCCGCACGTCCCACAACAAAATGGCGTTGTGGAGAGGAAGAACCGTACCTTGGTCGAGATGGCCAGGACGATGCTTGATGAGTACTCTACACCGCGGAAGTTTTGGGCTGAGGCTATAGCCACCGCGTGCCATGTCTCAAATCGAGTTTTTCTTAGGGCACACTTGCATCGCACTTCTTATGAGTTGAGATACGGGCGAAAGCCAGTGTTTCTCATTTTCGCGTATTTGGGTGCAAGTGTTTTATTTTGAAGTCCGGGAACCTAGACAAGTTCGAGTCACGCTCTTGTGATGGGATCTTTCTAGGTTACTCGCCTTCTTCGTGGGCTTACCAGGTTTGGAACTGCGAGTCTAGTAAGATGGTAGAGACCTGTGAGGTTACCTTCGATGAGGCCAGTCCGGGGACTAGGCCCGATATCTCAGGTTCTTTAGAGCAGTCTGAGCCCATCTTCGTGGATGATGAGGATGATGGAGATGAGGGTTGTCTACCCGATCCAGTCCATCATCCACCCCTTGAGGTGTCGTCTTCCACCGCACCTCGAGGTGATCAGCCTCTGCCTTCCGCTTCTTCTGGAGCTAGTGGCTCTGTTCCTGCCTCTTCTGCTCATGAGGTAGAGGCCACTTCTTCATCTCATCCAGGACCTCCTAGACACATTCAGAAAGCTCATCCTTTCGAGCAGATTATTGGAGACCTTTTCGAGCGTGTGACCCGCTCAAAGTCTGGCTTTTCTCAATTCTGTCTCCATTCTGCTTTCATTGCCTCCTTTGAGCCCAAAGACGTTTCTCATGCTCTTTCCGACGAGACTTGGGTCAATGCCATGCATGAGGAGCTAGAAAACTTTGAGAGGAACAAGGTCTGGTCGCTTGTCGAGCCCCCGCGAGGTCACAATTTCAATGGGACTAAGTGGGTGTTCAAGAACAAGCAGAGTGAGGATGGTGTGGTTATTCGAAACAAGGCTAGACTGGTAGCTCAGGGGTTCTCCCAGGTTGAGGGTCTAGATTTCGAGGAGACCTTTGCCCTTGTAGCTCGACTTGAGGCCATTAGAATCCTGCTTGCCTTTGCAGCTTCTAAGGGTTTCAAGCTTTACCAGATGGACGTCAAGAGTGCCTTCCTTAATGGAGTCATTGAGGAAGAAGTCTACGTCAGACAGCCTCCAAGTTTCGAAAACCCCAAATACCCAAACCATGTCTTCAAGCTTTCCAAAGCGTTGTATGGACTTAAGCAGGCCCCCAGAGCTTGGTATGAGAGGCTTAAGTCCTACTTGTTGAGTCATGGGTTTGAAATGGGTAAAGTAGATAAGACCTTGTTCATCCGTAGCCTTGGCGATGACCTTCTGCTCATCCAAATCTATGTCGATGACATCATCTTTGGCAGCTCTTCCCATGCTCTGGTTTCACAGTTCTCGGATGTCATGAGCACCGAGTTTGAGATGAGCATGATGGGCGAGTTGACCTTCTTTCTTGGCTTCCAAATCAAGCAGACTCGGGAGGGTACATTTCTTCATCAGGGAAAGTACACTCGTGACCTCCTGAGGCGCTTCGATATGAGTGATGGTAAGCCTGTGTCGACTCCCATGGCTTCTATAGCCTATCTTGACCCAGATGAGGATGGCGAGCCAGTTGATCAGAAAGAGTTCAGAAGTATGATCGGCTCCCTTCTTTACCTCACTGCCTCGAGACCAGACATACACTTCTCTGTGTGTCTGTGTGCTCGTTTTCAGGCCTCTCCTCGCGTATCTCACCGCCAGGCGGTGAAGCGCATCTTTCGGTACCTCCGAGCTACCATTGACTATGGTATCTGGTACTCTTCCTCATCCTGTCTTTCCTTGAGAGCCTTCTCGGACGCAGACTTTGCTGGCTGTAGGATAGATAAGAAGAGCACTTCTGGCACTTGCCAATTCATTGGCACTTCTCTCGTCTCTTGGTCTTCTAGGAAGCAGTCCGGTGTTGCGCAGTCCACCGCAGAGGCCGAGTATGTTGCTACAGCCAGCTGCTGCAGTCAGGTACTCTGGATGGCTTCGACCCTGCGGGACTTTGGGTTAGTTATCGAAAGTGTTCCACTCTTTTGTGATAACACGTCTGCTATCAACATTGCTAAGAACCCAGTGCAGCACTCTCGGACCAAGCATATTGATATTCGCTTCCACTTCCTTAGAGACCATGTAGAGAAGGGTGACATAGTGCTCCAGTTTGTGGAGAGTGACCACCAGTTGGCTGATATCTTCACCAAGCCTTTGGACAGTTCGAGGTTTTCAGCTCTGCGGGGGAGAGCTTGGGGTGGTTTGTCCTTACGGACTGTAGTGAGGGGGAGCTTGGGCTTTACTGCTTTATTATATTAATTATGCTTCTGTCTCATTTCTGTTGCATTGCATTTGCGGGTGCATTGGGTTAAGTCCTTCTAGCATAGGTTAGAGTGTTTCTTGTGTTGAGTTGCTTAGACTTCTTACTCTTATCTTGTGCTTCCAGGAGTAGCTATTTCTTATCTCACTAGGTTGAGCTCACTCACTTCTTGTAGGTTCTAGCGAGGGTTGGGCCACCCTCGGGTAGACAGGGTACGTGTTTGCTCTCTAGTGTGTGTTCGACGATCAGCTGTTAGTCCTGGAGTCATTTGGGGTAGATGAGAGTCAGTTTAAGCCATAGTTGTTTCTATATCTTTTCTATGCTTTAAGGACTGCCTGTTTGGTTTTCTTTGCCAGCTTCTCGATTTTATTGCTTTGGTTCAGGGGGAGTTCATTTGGGAGCTTCTGAAGCTTAATTTTGACATAACTCAACTTGAACTAAAAGTTGCATCTAATGTTGAGGGGGAGCTGAACTTTCTTGCATTTTCAGCATTCTAGCATTATAATCAATCTGCATTGAGCCTTGATTATTATCCTGTTATGACATGCTTCAATGCTTTACACCTTGCCATGACTTGTGCTTAGCTTGCTAGATTTATCATGACTTCATATGTGTAGACTAGCTTTCTGCCATGATAAGTTAATTAAAATTGCTCAACTTAAATTAAAACTTGTCATGTTAGCACTCGAGATTAGTCTTGCTTGAGCTATCCCTTTATGATTCATGCCATGTCAAATAGGCTGAGTTGAGTCTTGAATCTAGGTTGAATCTTAGATTGAGCTATTTTAGCATCTTGATACATCATGAGTTAGCACAATCTGTTAAAAAGCAAAATGATCTCTTTTTATGTGCGAAAAAACTGATTTCACCAATTCTTTCTCATGAGACGGCTTGCCATTGCACTAGGCATGAACTCAGGGGGAGTTTTGGATGACCTGGACTATCTTCTTAAGCTTCTCGCTTGGAGTAGTCGCATAAGGCTTGAGATCTAGCACATGATAAAATTTTTGGTTGGAAACAGCTATAAGCTTTAAAAGAAAATATGTCAAATGTGCAAGATTTGCTTAATCACCTAAAGATGAAAAGTGCTTAACCAAATGATAAACTCTTGAGCTTGTAGCACTCTAATTGACTCAACACTAGCTTCTTGTTTCCGCTTAGCTTATTGACATGGCCTGAGTCATCCTTAGATATCTCTAGTTAGACTTTGCTCATTGATGACTTGACTTGCTCACTAAATGCATTACATTTCAGATTGTCATCTTTGTGCTCTAGCTGGTTTATATATATGTTGTCATGATCTAGATAGCGTTTTTTTAGTTATGGCTTGGTGTATTACATTATGGTCAATATGGATAATTCACATGGCTCTAAATGTTTAAATAAACAAACTTCAGCCATATTCATCCTTTGACATGTCATATTCTCTCTATTGCATCTTGATGTGTTTATTGCCAAAAGGGGGAGAATAGAGAAGAAAAAGTCTGTTGGGAACAGTTTAGAGCTTTGGAGATCAATTTGCTCTTTCAGTTTTTGCTCTAGTGTTCCTTTTGTCGACATGGTCATTAGCTTCATTCTCTTCTTTGGACCATGTTGGATTCTTCAAACTCAAACTCAACTTCATGCTTTTTCTGAGTTTGTCAATATACTCATCAAGGGGGAGATTGAGAGACCAGGTGGTCGTGACTCCATGTGAATGATGAGTAATTGTCAAAGGTTTAGGATAGTCGAGTTTGGTTTGAGTGGTTCGGAGTCAAGCCGTTGCGTGGCGCAATCGGGCTCGGTCGGACTTTGGTCAAACTTGGTCATTTGGGCTTAGGATGTATATTCTAATGTTTCGACAGGTTTGGACTTCGTCTGTGGTAAGTGTGATGGTATTTACGCTTTCATGTGTCGAGCGGTGCTATTTGACGTGTTTTCTTGTCTGTGTGACTGCAGGACATCGGGTGCAGTCGTGGCGAGACACGTGGACCGGACTAGGCGCAGGTGGCGCTGAGGTCAGAACGGTCGGGATGTGTCGAAGACGACGTAGACTCGAGGTGGTTGCGAGGCGTGCGAGGCAAGGAGCGCGGAAGCTTCCCGGAAGGTGCAGGAGGGGCGAATCGGGAAATTCGCGAGGCTGCACAAGCGGGAGCGGGCGTCGTTGGATTTAGCAGGCGTAACGGGGCGGAGACCCGTTAGGCAAGGCTATAAATAGGATTGAGGGGCTGCATGCCCACTTGAGCACTTCATGGGTTTTTAGGGTTTTCTTTAGTCAAAATAGGCTTTAGTTGTTGTTTTGGCTTTAGGCTTTAGTTGTTGAGAGTGGGTGGAGGTGGCAGAGGTGTGCTCCCTGCTTGTCCCCTACGATGGTTGTCTGAGTGTTGTGTTCTTGAGTTCTCTCCCAGGAAGCATGTATGAGTGTGTTCTTGGCTTAGGGAGAGGGAGAGGATGAGTTGAGAGTCTTGTAATCATTCCTCTTATATCAATCGGGGTATCGGGACGTAGCTCAGTTGTAATCCCTGAATAGTTGGAATGAAATCTGAAATTTCTCCCGTGCTCCTGTTATGTTCTTCGTTCCTCTTTTGGGTGATTTCTTGATTTTCGGTGTTTTGAGTTCTTGATTGCTGGGAAGGCCCAAAATGGGTTGCTCTTTGATGGGATAGTGCCTCAAGATCATTTGATCAAGTTTCCCAAGAGCAAACCTCTTTTAATCTCAGATTTGGCTTTTTGGGTTGCTCTGTTCTTCTTTAGCCCTTCTAGGGTTTTTGAGCATTTCTTGTTTCCCTTTGCAAGATGTGCTGAGATTTGGCATGGAGAGTCCTATGGCTATTGCTAACATATCTGCAAAGTCTTTTAGCCATAGGATCAAAGGTTTGGAAGCAATTTGATTTTTGGCTCGGGTTGTGCAAAAATTCAGATTTTTACCCATAATCTGAAATTCTTGCTTCTTGGTTTGATTCTCTTGTTTCCCAAGGTTCCCTTACTATTTAGTTTGTTGTAGTAAGGCCTTGGATCAAAAAGATTGAGAGCAAACCTACTTTTTAGCCAAAAATCCGAAATCTCAAAGCTCCAGCCTGAAAATCCCGTCTGCTGTTTTTCTCGAGAGGTACTACCGCTCCTCGAGAGGTACTACCGCTCAGAGGTACTACCGGTTTCGTTCGGACCAGTCTGATCAGCAGCGATAAAACGTTCGGACAAGTCCGATCTTCGTGCGGTACTACCGCTCCTCGAGAGGTACTACCGCTCAAAGGTACTACCGCTCCTCGAGAGGTACTACCGCTCAGAGGTACTACCGCTCGTCTCAGCGGTACTACCGCTTGCAGCCAGACTTGCGCTGAATTTGTTTTTCTTGATTGATTCTTTCTGGATCTGGTTTTCTCTGCTGTTGTTCTTCCTGTAAGTACTTGTCTTCTACCTTCATAGCTTCCATAGCTATTGGAGAAGAAGATATTTGTTGGGGGTGATTTTTAGAGATCGACATTCACCCCCCCTCTGTCGCCATTTCGGTCCTACAGAACCTATAAGCTCCCTTGGACGAAATTAAAACATGAAATGAAAGAGAGTGCCAAACACTATGAATAGACTTCGTGTGTGCCCTAGCTCATTTTGGCATGCATTTCGACTCTATACGAATTAGTGTAAAACTTTCCTCCAAGACAGATTGCAATGGGTACTTGTCGCACCCGGAGACAACACCTCTAGATCCTGTGTAAATCGCATTAGTCTAAGAAAAGCTAGTGCACACAGTGGTAACAAAGATATATATCATCCATAATGATAAATATTATTAAATAGATGGGTATGATCCTTGATAGCACTAGCGGTCCCGATCTTTCGATGAAAGTGGTAGATTCGATTGGGGAAGAAGATGATGTTGACGACCCGACTACAACCATCCTAGGACATTGTGCCTTAGCGATCGATACACCAACTCCAGAGGTTGTTCGTGACCTTGTCGGCGTACAATCAACCTAACCATGAGGGTACTTGTTCTTGCAAGCAATCGAAGAACAGGCAAGAACAAGATGAGCAGCAACTCAATTGCGAATAAAAGATGTAGGTTTTGATCTGAAACAGAAAAACGGTGGGGTTCCGAAGACATGTATTCGGACGGTCTTGCCGACATGCGCGAATACAAGGCGAAGTAGCAAAAGCTAACTTAGTCTATCAAAACCCTAAACCCTAGAAGAGGGTGCGGCTTCCTATTTAAGAGACACAGGAGGTGGAGGGTCGGCCAAAACACTTGGAAGCCGAGCAGGACTCGATTACAAGGCCCAAGGCCCACTTTGACTCGGACTGGAAAAAGTGACATGAATTGTTTGGCAGTTTTTGACCAGCTCAGATGGAATTTCGAGGTGAAACTAGATCCATCTGAAAGTATATTTCAAGAGCTTTCCAACGAGTACACACAGGCCCCGAGAAACCTTCTGGATCAAAAGTTATGGTCGTTTGAAGTAGACGCTCTTAGGAAGGCCGAATCCGAGTCAAACTCGCGAACAGGACTTGGGTTGCGCTTGACGGTTCCACTTCTATACTTGAGCTCACGTGTTTCTTCCCCATGGTTCCTAAGGACGATTAAATCATCACAAGAATTAAGTAGTATTTCGTTCTTTGAAATATTTGTGTGCAAACTTAGGAACGCATTCACCTGATGGTTAAGTTGACATGCTCGCGCTCTAGTCATTGGTCCTTGTATCATAGTTTCAGTTTGTTGAGCTTGTTGTGGAGTCGGCACAATTGTATCTATGAAAATGATGTCCTCATCAATCCTTATGGCCAAGTTTTACATTCCGTGGCCCATATGCCAAATATATAAATAACAGCAGAAGATAAAATTGACATGAAGAAGTCCATCTAGTCTACCCACAGGCAAATGACTGTAGGATGTAGCCTACCCATCCTAGTCCTCACCGAAGTCAAAGTAGTCCTCCTCTGAGCGCCAGTAATTAAGCAAGGGTCAGTACTACTACACTCCGCAAGTTACACCAATAACAGAATAAATGCATGCAAGGGTGATATATCAAGGAATGCAAAATATGGTTATTTGAGTGTAAAGCCAATTTGACAAGTAAATACAATAAATAGAAATAACTTGCTGAATTTAATACAATAAGTGAATAAAACAACATTTTAATCAAATAATACCATTAGTGTAGGTCCAACCTAATAATAACCTATCCACAGGCATCCCACCTGGACCATTTTTATCAAAAGATCTCATCATGTTTCATCTAACCATGTTTTTGAACAATAAAGACTAATCCATGAAAAACTTTACTTGGCTTGTCCATGACCGTGGGCACGATTATCCAGGTTAGTTTTAAACTCTACAGAGATTGTACAATGTTGTAGGGGTGGCCCCCACCTGTAACATCCTGAAAATTTGAAATTTGAAAAAAGTGAAGCTTTTGAATTATTTTACAATATATTCTCTTGAAATTTGAATCTCCCTTGGTGTTCCTAAATTTTTGTTGCGGTTTCAAAAGTTGAAGAGAGTCATGAAAATAAAACTAATCTTAGTAAGACCATAAAGGATGTATGCAAATGATAGAAACTTAAAATTTTAAATACGAATCTGAAAAGATGATCCAGTAAGAACAGGGACAAACTTGAATTAGGATATAAAATATCTTTTTAGAGATAATAGCATAAATAGTAATAAGAGTAAATGAATAAAATACAAACATGAGAAATTATGTGGGCAAGCAAGAATAAACAAAAATATAAAAATATATTCACACAATGCACATACAAAATAAAAAAATAAAAAGGGATGCTTCGGCCAGCCAGACCGGCCCAGCCAGCCCAGCCGGCCCGCCCGCTCCCCTGCCTCCCCCTCCTGCGCGTCGTTCCGACAGGGCCTTCCTCCGCTCGGACCTCGCAGCGCCTTCCTTTGGACCGCTGGTTGCCAGTGCCATCTCCGCACGCGTCACCGTGGCCCCCACCGCGTCCCATCGGCGCCTGCTCCCGTCGCGGCAGCCTGCGCTCGCGTCGCCTCCGCGCGATCATCAGGGCTTCGGCGTCGGCAGCCGTGGGCGTAGATAGCGACGCGGGCGCGACGGCGGCGAACGCTGGCGAGCACGCCATGACGATCGACCCCGCCACCGTCGCCACGACGATCGACCCCGCCACCGCCGCCACGACGATCGACCCCGCCACCACCATGACGGTCGACACCACCCCGCGTACGGTGGGAGGTCCCACTACGGGCACGGCGACAACCGTCGACAGCGCCGACCGGATGGCCGGAAGTGGCAGCGCCGGCGCCGACGTCGGCGTGGCCGTCGTCCCCCCACTCGGTACGGAAGCATCGAGCGGCCCCGGCAGCAATATGGGCCTCGTCATCGACTCCGACGCCCACCACACCACCGCGGCAGGTAATCCAGGAGCGCAGACCATGATCCCCGCTGTTCCGACCATGCAGGCAGGTACATCGTGCGCTCCGGCCACGACCATGGTGGAGAACGCCCTACTGGCGGCCCTCAGCACGTTCCAGCGGGAGTTGGCGGATCTCCGCGGGGCCGTACGGGATATGCAAGAGGCTCGGAGCCGGCAGACTCCAATGGTCGCGCCGGAGCCTACGCTGGAGCGAGCGGACAGCCGAGACGCCCCGACGTCTGGTCGCGTCCCGCTGCGACGCGTCGACCCGGAATCCCCACTCTCCGCAGGCTTGCAGCAGGCGGCTTAGCCGGAGGACTTCAAGTTCCCGAGTGCCATCGAGTCGTACAAGGGTGACACGGACCCACGGGAGTTCGTGCGCGTCTATGAGACCGCCATCGAAACCGCCGGCGGGGGACGACACCATGAAGGCGAAGGGGCTCCCCCTCGCATTGCAGGGGGTGGCGCTCTCTTGGTTCTTCACCATCGAACCAAATTCCATCTACGCGTGAGAGCAGATCCGCGATCGGCTCTATAATAACTTCCAAGGGAAATACGTCGAGCGCGTCGACGCGGATCAGTTCTTCGTAGTCAAGCAAAAATCCTCAGAAAAACTCCGGGACTACTTCAAGCGCTTCGCGAAGGTACGCTGCCAGGTTAAGGACGTCAACGAAACGACCATCATCAATGCAGCAGTACAGGGTCTTCGCCCGGGGCCGCTGGCCGAATACAACGCGCAGAAGCCAATCAAGATGGTGGCGAAGCTCTTCGACAAGATGGAGGAGTACGCCAGAGTAGAAGAGGACGCGCGGTGGCGGCAGGGTGACGACTCCGACACCACCCAGGCGGAGGACTCGGCGAAGAACGAAGGCTCACCGAAGGAGGGCTCCTCGAAAGGTAAGCGCAAGCAGGAGCCGTCGAAGGACGCTTCCGGACGCAAGGATACCCAGCACAAGGAGTCATCGGGCGACAAACCCAAACGCGGTCAGCAGAAGTCTCGGAAGGCCCTATATGTCTTTGACATCGAGGGCGGCTCCGAAGATAACACCCCCGCTGGCCGCGGCAGCAGAGGTCGAGATCTATCCTCAGGACGTCGGGGCCGGGGGCGGGGGCGCGGTCGAGGTCGCGATGACAGAGGTTGTGGGGAATACGACGATCAGCACCACGGCCAGTGGTGCGAGGTCCATGGCCGTGGCAACCATGACACGCGCACCAGTACCACTATTGTGGCACTTCGACAAAGTGTCACCAGGGATAGGAACCCTGAGGTGCGTCCGCCCGTCGTAGCCCATGTCGAACAGCCCTTGGAAGTGCCCATGCGGATCCAAGATCAAGGGGCGCAGCTCCAGGAGAGCCCCCTGCGGATCCAGGCTCATGCACAACAACCTCGGGAGGGCCTCCTACAGCCGCAAGCCCTGGAGGAAGCCCAGCGCAGAGTCATCAATGTCATCTCCGGGGGCTCCTCACTGGAGTTTGCCTCGGCGCGGCAGCGGAAGGCCTATGCGAGGAGGCTGCACCACGTGGCGGCATACCCGGCGCAGGCGCCGCCAGACTGGGCGCGGCACGAGGTCACTTTCACGCCCGCCGACGCCGAGGGTGTGGACTTTCCACATCAAGATCCCCTGGTCGTCCAGGTCATCATCGCAGGTTGCGATGTGAGGCGTGCCCTGGTCGACGGAGGAAGCTCCGCAAACATCCTATTCGCAGTGGCCTTCGACCAGATGGGGAACCCCCGAAGTCGGTTGGGTCCCTCGGGGATCCCACTGCAGGGTTTCAGAGGTCAGCCCCTGCGAGCGCTGGGCCAGATATGCCTGCGGGTATCCTTTGGCCGAGGCGACAACGTGAGGAGTGAGGATGTCACCTTTGACGTCGTCGACATCTCGTACCCTTACAACGCCATATTGGGGCAACCAACCCTAAACTCTTTTGGGGCAGTTCCACATCACGGCTTCTTGTGCATGAAGCTCCCCGAACCACGGGCAATCATCACCATCCACGGCGATCAGGACATGGCTCGGAGCATAGAGCTCGGCACCAGGGGTCCACACCATGAGGCCTAACCGAACACCTAGACCGGGCGCACAAGCGCGAGGATCTTTGGCGGCTTCAGGAAGCACCTCGCCAGGCTCCCGCGTGTGTCGCTGTAGTGACAGAGGCTCCCACTGCGCACAGCCTTGTCGCCAGGGCAGCGACAGTCGCCGCCATTGACGCCTTCGAGCGATCAGCGGTCAGTACCCCGTCTTTTGTTATTGCTCGCCCGCGCAAATGGGAATTCAATAAAGTTCACCGTTTGCAAAATTATCTTCGTTTCCTGCAAAGTCACGCGTCCGCGCGCACACTTTCTGCGAACAAAAACGCGGGTATGAGTATAAACGAAGTCACACGTCCGCGTGCGCTCTCCGCGAACAAAAACGCGGGTATGAGTATAAACGAAGTGACGCATCTGCGCGTGCACTCTTCGTGAACAAAAACACGGGCACGAGTATAAACGAAGTCACGTGTTTGCGCGCGCACTCTTTGCGAACAAAAATGCGGGTATGAGTATAAACAAAGTCACGCGTCCGCGCGCGCACTATTCGCGAACAAAAACGCGGGCATGAGTATAAACGAAATCACGCGTCCGCGCGCGCACTCTCCGCGAACAAAAACGCGGGCATGAGTATAAACAAAGTCACACGTCCGCGCGCGCACTCTCTGTGAACAAAAATGCGGGTATGAGTATAAACAAAGACGTCTGGGGGGACGCCTCCGCACACACTCTACGGAGTATAAATAATACGTAGCGCCGAGGCCCGCCTCCGCACGCACTCCACGGAGTATAAAGAAGACGCGAATGTTGTCCCTGCGCACTCTACTGAGTATAAACAAGACGCGGATGGCCCCGCGCACGCGTAGGCGTTAACCTTACGCGTACTCTCCAGAGTATAAAAAAGACGTGGTTGATGGTCCCACGCACTCCATAGAGTATAAACAAGACGCGGACGTTGTCCCTGCGCACTCTACTAAGTATAAACAAGACGCGGATGGCCCCGCGCATGCGTAGACGTTAACCTTACGCGTACTCTCCGGAGTATAAAAAAGACGTGGTTGATGGTCCCACGCACTCTACGGAGTACAAATAAGATGTAGTGCTGAGGTCCGCCTCCGCACGTACTCTCCGGAGTATAAGAAAGACGTGGTTGGTGGTCCCATGCACTCTGCGGAGTACGAATAAGACGCGGTGTCAATGCTTACCCCCGTGCGCACCTTACCTAGTACGAGTAAGGTGTGGTCCATGGTCCGCGCCGGCCTCGCAGAGCCGGCACGAGCCACAACAGAGGCTCGCCTTTGCGTACGCCCCGTAGACGTGGCACAAGATGCAGCAGAGGCTTGCCCCCACGAGCACTCCACGGAGCGCCGGCGAGCCTCAGCAGAGGCTAACCACGACGCACATAGTCCAGTCCTCGTCTACTTCGACTAGGCGCCAGCTTCGCTGCCACCCCATCGAAAGGTAGGGGACGGAGCGCTCGCGCGTCTACTTTGACTAGGCACCAGCTCCGCTGCCACCCCCTCGAAAGGTAGGGGACGGAGCGCTCAAGCATCTACTTCGATTAGGCGCCAGTTCCACTGCCACCTTTTCGACAGAGAAGACGGAGTGTTCGCGAGCTTGCTTCGGCCATCACTATCTATAATTCAGTGCCGGCCCATCAAGTGCTCCCGCTGGCACTGTTTTTGAAGGTGGGGGAACAACAGTGTCGCCCGCCTGCCTCCGCGTGCGTAGCGCCCTCGGCCTACGTCGCAAGCGCCCGCTCTCCGCGGCACTGTTTTTGATGGTAGGGGAACGGCAGTGTCGCCTCCCTGCCTCTACGTGCGTAGCGCCCTAGGCCTACGCCGCAAGCGCCCGCTCATCGCAGGCACTGTTTTTGAGGATACAGGAACGGCAGTGTCGCCTCCCTGCCTCTGCGTGTGTAGCGCCCTAGGCCTACGCCGCAAGCGCCCGCTCGCTGCGGACACTGTTTTTTAAGGTAGGGGAACGGCAGTGTCGCCTCCCTACCTCTGCGTGCGTAGCGCCCTAGGCCTACGCTGCAAGCACCCACTCGCTGTGGACACTGTTTTTGAGGATAGGGGAATGGTAGTGTCGCCTTCCTGCCTCTGTGTGCGTGCCTCGGCGGGCGGCGAGACTTCGCCACCTACCTTGTAGGCATCGCCTCGGCGGGACGGCAAAGCTTCGCTGCCTGCCTTGTAGGCATCGCCTCGGCGGGGCGGCGCGACTCCGCTGCCTGCCTTATAGCCATCGCCTCGGCGGGGCGGTGCGACTTCGCCATCCGCGTAGTAGGCAATGCCTCGACGGGACGGCTCGGCTCCGGCTCAGGACTTCGTCATCCGTCTGGTAGGCAATGCCTCAGCGGGACAACCTGGCTTCGGAGCAGTGCCTCGCCGTCCACCTGGTAGGTAATGCCTCGGTGGGACGGCTCGGCTCTGGCGCAGGACTTCGTCGTTCGCCTGGCAGGCACTGCCTCGGCAAGACGACCCGGCTTCGGAACAGTGCCTCGCCACCTACCTTATAGCCATCTCCTCGGCGGGGCGGTGCGACTTCGCCGTCCGCCTAGTAGGCAATGCCTCGGCGGGACGGCTCGGCTCCGGCTCAGGACTTCTGTAATATCCTGAACGTCTTTATGGCGTAGGTTTTTTAAAATAATCGCGGAGTCACCGGTTTTTCAGTAAATCGCGGGAAGGAAAAAAAATAGAAATTATAGAACAGTGTAAAATAAATTAAAAATTAAATTAAAACCTCTGAGTGGGCTGCCTGGGAGTGGTCCGACCGCCTTGGGCCGGAGGCCCAAGGGGTGGCCGCACGTCCCCTCCCCCTCCCCAAAAACCCTAGCCCTTTTTCTCCCCCCTCTCCCATCCCTTTGCAGCCGCCACCCCCCTTCCTCCACCCCCTGGGCGCAGCCCTCTTCCCCCCTCCATCACCCCCCACAAGTGCTGCTGCCATTGGAGCCAAGGAGAGGAAGGAGAAGGAGAAGAAGGAAGGAGAAGGAAGGAGAAGCAGAAGAGGAGGAAAAAAAAGGGGTGATTCTTCATCTAGGTAATTTTTTCTCATCCCAAACCCTCTGTTTTTCAAATTAATTAGGGTTCTTGGCACGGATTTTGAAGGTAGTTAATAGATTAATTGCCTGATAGAGATTACCTGCTGTCTGCCAGTAGATTGGTTCGCGCAGCGCAGCTGATCGCGCTCTTTTGACCTAGTAAACGATTTTTTCTGTGGACCCTCCCAAAAGGAAAGTTGTAGAGGACTTCCAGACGCATCTCCTGTATTTGTTTCGAAATTTTATGCTTTGTGATCTGGGAGTTACAGGGTCGGGAATACTGCTGTTCGTCAGGCGAGCAGATTGGTACAGACCGATGGTAATCTGTGAATTTTAGGTAGTAAATGATTTTTATGGTCATGGCCTTAATTTAGAAAGTTGTAGATAATTTAAGGATATAGCTGCTCTATAAAATTCAGAATTTATAGACCTCTGTATTGTTGTTGGGACGCATTTTAATATCGCTGTCCAATCTGCTAGAACAGAGATCTTCCTCTGTTTTGGGCATTAATTACACCTAGCTGCGATCAAAATAAAAATATGTGTTCTACATGAAAAATGTAGGCTTTTAAGTGATTAATCCAGAGAGGTATTGTTTGCTGTAATTGGATCAATATTTTTAAAGATACGAAATTGTTAAGCAGCGCTGCTGCAGAGGGTAATTTGCTGAATTGTTGAGCGGAGAGGAGTTAGTGCGGGTTCGGGGTTCTAGCGACGTCTTTAATTATTTATGTCGTGTTTGTATGCTGTGGCTTTGTGCTGAGAGATGCCTTTTGGACAGGTGGTCTTGTCCCTGAGCGCTCTTGATTTTACTTCGCTTCGTCGGATTGAGGCAAGTGAACGTAGCGGTGGTTGCTACCGTTTAACTTGTTATTCCTTCTACTTGCAATTTACATTATTATCGTAATTTGATACATTATGCCATGATTGCATGATATTTTAATTGTGGAGATGGTAGCAAGTATTAATTAATTGGATATGTTGATATTCTGCTAGTAGACGTGTGGAATTCCTGCTTAAGGTGATATTGTGGACCATGAAATTAATATGTGGTGGATGTGGATATGTTGTGAGCATGATAATGCTCCTTTGAGGATGGATTAATGTGATTTATGATTATCATATCATTCATGTCATATCATGCCATTTGCATATGTGGATGTCGCCGCACCTAGCCGCGACCGTACCGGTACAACATCGTATATTGCCGTAATACGATGCACCTCTTATCCCGCGGGAGCATCATATATTGCCGTAATACGATGCATCTCAAATCCTGCCCTGGAAAGAGTGATGTGGAGCATAGCATGAAATCATTCATATGCATTGCATTGTGGAAAGATTCATTTGCATACATATGCAATATGTTGTGGTGAAGTTATTTTGTGGAATATTCAACTTCATAGTTGCAATGTGGAATTGGCTCATGTGAGCTAATTGTGGTATGTGGATTGTGGTTGTGGTCGTGGAATGCGGTTCCTCCCTTGTGTATGGTAAAGGTTGTGATGGTGGCATGAGATTCTTTTCTCTTGTAGTAATTGATGATATCAATTGTGGATGTGGGAAATAATAAAGTATTGAAGTAAGACATACATATGTTTTATTGCTTTTGGTAGTGGTAGTGGTCGAGGATTTAAAGTGGTCAAACAAGATTTATTTGCTGAATGCTTTACCGTCATTGATGGTGATTTGAGGTCGAGGATGTAAACATTGTTATTTGTGGAAGATTAAATGTTGATGATTAATCTATTATGGATTGTAGAAGATTAAATGTTTTCTCTTGCGTCTAACCGTGAATAAAATGATTGCATGCATATGCCAATTAAATCTGAAACTGAAGAGGTATGAATACGGAAGTTGTGGTGGTTTAATAATTGTAGACAGAATTGTGGTTGTAGTTGTATGGAATTATAAATGATGATGTATAATTGTTTGTAGTTTGAATAGCCTGTTAAACAGTTTGCTTGCTGAGATTTTTATCTCACCCTTGTTTCCCCCTCCCTACAGGTGGACTTTGAGCATGCATGGGAAGGGTAGAACGGCACCACACTGATGCACATGAATCATATTTTTATGCTGTAATAAAGTTGAAAGGATTCTAGACCTTGCATAGCTTTGTTTACATTATCCTAATAATGTTAAATTTGTGAACTATGTTTTAGATTAAAATGTTGGAGGATGTTTTAAATAGTGAATTGCTATCACTATCCTGTTATTCCTTAGTTGTTTATGCTTCCGCTTATACTATCTTGTTTAGTAATTGTTGCCAGTTTATTTTATCTTGTAAATTGGCTCGTTGTAGAGCAGTTTTAGTAGCATCCCAGGGTAATGTGGGTCCTGGAGTGTTACAACTTCGTCGTCCGTCTGGTAGGCAATGCCTCAGCGGAACAACCCCGCTTTGGAGTAGCACCTCGCCGTCCGCTTGGTATGCCATGCCTCGGCGGGACGGCTCGGCTCCGGCGCGGGACTTCGTCGTCCGCCTGGTAGGCACTGCCTCGGCGAGACGACCCAGCTTCGGAGCAGCGGTTCGTCACCCGCCTTGCAGGCATCACCTCGGCGGAGCGGCGCGACTTCGCCGTCCGCCTAGTAGGCAATGCCTCGGCGGGACGGCTCGGCTCCGGCGCAGGACTTCGTCGTCCGCTTGCTAGGCAATGCCTCAGTGGGACAACCCGGCTTCGGAGCAGCGCCTCGCTGTCCGCCTGGTAAGCATGCCTCGGCGGGACGGCTCGGCTCCGGCGCAGGACTTTGTCGTCCGTGTGGTAGACAATGCCTCGGTGGAACAACCCGGCTTCAGAGCAGCGCCTCGCCCTCCGCCTGGTAGGCAATGCCTCGGCGGGAAGGCTCGGCTCCGGCGCGGGACTTCGTCGTCGGCCTGGCAGGCACTGCCTCGGCGAGACGACTCGGCTTCGGAGCAGCGCCTCGCCACCCGCCTTGTAGGCATCGCCTCGGTGGAGCGGCGCAACTTCGCCGTCCGCCTAGTAGGCAATGCCTCGGCGGGACGGCTCGGCTCCTGCGCAGGACTTCGTCATCTGCCTGGTAGGCAATGCCTCGGCGGGACGGCTCGGCTCCAACGCGGGACTTCGTCGTCCGCCTGGTAGGCACTGCCTCGGCGAGACGACCCAGCTTCGGAGCAGTGTCTCGCCACCCGCCTTGTAGGCATTGCCTCGGCGAAGCGGCACAACTTCGCCGTCCGCCTAGTAGGCAATGCCTCAGTGGGATAGCTCGGCTCCAGCGCAGGACTTCATCGCCCACCTGGTAGGCACTGCCTCGGTAGAACAACCCGGCTTCGAAGCAACGCCTCGCCGCCTACCTTGTAGGCATCACCTCGGCGGAGCGGCGCGGCCCCGCCGACCGTCTGTCTAGTAGGCAATGCCTCGGTGGGATGACCCAGCTTCGGTGCAGCGCCTTGTCGTTCGCCTAGTAGGCAATGCCTCGGCGGGACAGCTCGGCTCCGGTGTAGGACTTCGTCGTCCGCCTGGTAGGCACTGCCTCGGTGAGACGACCTGGCTTCGAAGCAGCGCCTCACCGCCCGCCTTGTAGTCATCGCCTCGGTGGTGCGGCTTCACCGTCCGCCTGGTAGGCAATGCCTCGGCGGGACGACTCGGCTCCGGCGCGGGACCTTGCCGTCCGTTTGGGCGGCACTGCCTCGGCGAGATGACCCGGCTTAGGAGTAGCGCCTCGCCGCCCGCCTTGCAGGCATTGCCTCGAAGGGGTGGCGACGACTTCGTTGTCAACCATGTAGGCGTTGCCTCGGCTAGACGACCCGGCTTCGGAGTGGGATTCCGTGGACCTCTTCGTAGGCATTGCCTCAGGGGGCTGCAAGATACTAGTTGCATCGACTCGCCAGTCGGTACCCTCATGCTTGCTGTCGGGGAACGGGGGGCTGGGATAGTTTGGCACGTCAGCTCGCCCATCGGGACCTCTGCGCTTGCTGTTGAGGGAGTACTGTTGTGGGGGTGGCCCAACCCCCCGTGACTAGGCCGTGCAACTGGCCTAATATGTAATAGGCCCAATAAGTAGAGAAATATACCAATGTACCCTCATCCTTTGTAAATACTAATGGATAGAATGAGGATTTCCCATTCTATCCCACTCATGTATATAAACCCTAGGAGGGGCAGGAGGAGGGGCATCCTCTCATTCTTACCAACTCTCCCATAGATCTAGCTCTCCTCTTCCTCTTCTACCAGTCCCCCTCTTTGCTCTTTGGCCAGTGGCCAGTAGCCACAATAACTACCAAGTTGTAAAAGCCTCTACCGACCACCAAGTCGTAAAAGCTTCTGCGACCACCAAGTCATAAAAGCTTCTGTGACCACCAAGTCGTAAAAGCTTCTGCGACCACCAAGTCATAAAAGCTTCTGCGACCACCAAGTCGTAAAATCCTCTACCGACCACCAAGTCATAAAATCCTCTGCAGACCACAAGTCGTAAAAGCAAAAGTTGTAGAGCCTACCGACCACCAAGTCATAAACAGAAGTCGTAGACTATAAAGTAGTAAAAGCAGAAGTCATAGAGCCTGCCAACCATCAAGTCGTAAGAGGCTCAGACCATAAGTCGTAAGAGGCAAGAGCTCTAGAACTCATAGACAGAGCCAACTTCTGCACAAACCTCAAAAACCAAACTGAACCTCTATACAAACTTTAATCCAAAGGTCAATTACTCATCACAACCATGGGGTGACCTCCATATGGTCTCACAATCTCCCTCTTGATGAGTATATTCATAAACACAGAAAAGGCATGAATATGAGTTTGTTTTTGAAAAGAAAAGTAAGAAGTTGCAACGGCCACACATGGCGTAATAGAAGTGAAGAAGATACTCATGACCATGTTGACAAAGTGTGAAATGGAGCAAGCAATAAGAAAGAGCAAATTTTCTTAAAAAAAGCTCCAAATCACCTAAAACCTCACAAAAGCCCAATCTTGCTCATGGTCCAAAGAAAAGAATAATTGCTTACCGTGATCATTTTCATAGCAAGATAACCAAGCATTCTCCCCCTTTAATACATTTTTCTCTATCATTCTCCCCCTTTTGGCGATAGAGTCATCAAGACGCATGGAAGAAAATAGAACATGAATGAGATGGAGTGATTGCAATTTGATTCATTTTAAACATTAGGAGCCATGAAGATTATCTAAAGTGACTTTCTAGGTATTACACCAAGCCATAAAAGGTGAAAGTGCTATCTAAATCATGACAAATCATGTAAATCAAGTTATAGCCAAATAAGCCATAATCTAAAATTAGATGGATTGTTTAATATGTTAAGTCACTCAAGATCATAGTCTAGATAAAGGTATCCAAATATGAGTCAAGCCATGTCAATATTCTAAGTGGAACTAAGAAGCTATCATCGAGTTAATTTAGAGTGCTATAAGTTCAAAAATGAGCCATTTGTTCAAGTACTTGATATCACTTATAATTGAGCAAATTTAGCACATTTGGCTTTTTTTTTAAGTTCATGGTTGGATTCAACCATTTTTCACAAGATTTTGTTTTCTTAGCCATGTGCTAGATCTCAAGCCTTATGTGACCACTCCAAGCAAGAAGCTTAAGGGAATGATCTTGGTAATCTAAAACTCCCCTGAGTTCATGCCTAGTGCAATGGCAAGCCATCTCATGAGAAAGGATTGGTGAGATCAGTTTTTCGCACAAAAGAGATCTTTTAGCATTTTCTTGAGATAGTTCAAAAACAAAGGGTTAATACTAATTCATGCTTCACTAATGAACTAACATAGCTCAATCTAAAGCTCAATGCAGATTCAAGACTCAACTCAGCTTATTTGACATGACATGAATCATAAGAGGATCACTAGGACCAGACTAGTCACAAGATCTAACAAGCATGATTTAATTCAAGTTTTTCAGATTTGCTCAAGGTAGCGTGGCAAAGACTAGCAACACATAGAAAGTCATGATAAATCTAGCAACCTAGCACAGTTCATGGCAAGATGTAAGCAATCTTATCATGTCATATAGGGATAATAATCAGGGTTCCATGTAATTATATTACAATGCACAGTGCTGAAATTAAATGCCATATGATGCAAAGAAGATCCAGTTCTCCCTCAGCATGTGAAACAATTTTAGAAGCAATTTGGTTCAAGTTGAGTTATGTCATTATTAAATTCCAGAAAAACTCAAATGAGCTCCCCATGAACCAAAACAATAAGCAAGAAGAGAGGAGTTTGGACAGAAGAAGAAATGGCCGTCCTTATAACATAGACAAGATAAAAAAGAATACTATTGCTCAGACTGGCTCTCATCTACCCCATAAGACTCTAGGACTATCAGCTGGTTATCTAACACACTAGGGGGTAAACACGTTCCCTGTCTACCCAAGGGGCCCAATGACATGCGTCATTTTTATATACATTTACCCATCATTTTGCCCCATTATTTTTCGTATTTTAGGACCATTTATCATCATTTGCACTATTTTCTATATTTAATTGCTCGAAATGGACCATTTTACATTTTTTGCACTTTTTCGCAGGCCGGCGCGATCTAGGCGCATAAACGACAAATCTGGACTACTCCGTACAGTTGTACGCGTCGTCACGAACGCGTGGGATCAAACCACGCTAAAAATGGAGCTCCGGAGGGGCCAAAACAGAAGAAACCAAATTGAAGGAAGGACCAAACTGTAAACCCTAGATCTTTGGAGGGCTAAATTGAAAATTGCCAAAAAAAATCCCCAAACCCTTAACCTAGCCGCCGCCGCCTGGGGAACACTCGCGCCTGGCACTTCTTCTTCTCTAACCCCTATTGCTTCCCTCCTCCCTTCTCTAGCTCCGGCCGGCGGCGAGGCCAGGCCGGCTCGCCACCGCGCCCTTCTCCACCCGCAGCTCCTTCACCACGCCCCCCTCGCTGCTCCTCTACTGCGCCATTCCATCAGCCGCCGCCACCTCCATTAGCGCCTCCCTTCCTCGCCTCTTCATCCTTCCACGCGCGTAGCTCGCCGTGCGCCGCCCGTTCCTCCATCTCCGCATCCACCGCTGTTCCTCCACCGGCCGCCCCTACTCCGCCGCTTCTCCCGTGCGCCGCCGCACCTCTCTTCGCCCGCTCCCCTTCTCCACCTTCTTCCACCGCCGCTCCTCCGTCTCTCGCAATCCCCCCACCAGTGCGCCGCCGCCTTAGCTCCTCCACCACTCGCCGCCCCTGTCCCCACCTCTTTCTCCACCCTGCTGCTTCTCCTCTCCTCCCTCCTTCTCTACATCCGAGCGCCGCCGCCCCATCTACTTCCTCCCGGCCGCCTCTTCTTCTCCACATCCGGCGTCCACCCCTCTACTCACCGCCACCAGCGCCTCCCGTCTCCACTTTGCCTCCCTTCACCGGCCACACCGCCGCCTTGCTCTCCACCGCCCCTCCTTCTCCATCCGAGCGCCGCCGCCTCACTGCATCCACCGCCGCTCGTCTCACTTCTTCCCACATCTGGCCGACCGCAGCGCCTCTCCACCGACATCGACGGCGTCGACATCTTCCCCGAGCCCATCTTCTTCCACCGGCCGCCCTGCACCGAGGCTTCTTCGACCCCATCGTCCTCGGCTCCACTTCACCGACGGCCTCCACCTCTGCACTGCTTCTTCTACTCCCCTCGGTTTACTCCTCATTTCTCTTTGTTTTTCTCTGACTCTAAATGTTGTAATTGAATGGCATTGGATGGTTAATTGTGGATGCTAAATTGCTATATGCAGTCTGTTGATCTGCGATGTTTAGATTTAGTACTATCTGTGATCTGTTGATTTGCGATGTTTAGGTTGAGTAGTATCTATGATCTGTTCTTGGTGTGATAATCTGCTGTCTCATTATTTTGTTAGTTGTCCATCTGAAAGTCTTTTAGCAGTAGCCTATTTTGATTAGGTGTTAATTTGTTAATTGTTCTAGTGCGAGTGGTTAGTGTTCGTGTCCTGTGCTTGTGTGGGTGTTAGTTTCTATGATGTTTGTGCGTGTGGATTAGCTAGTCGGTGACCATTTCCCTTTCCCTTGCTGTCTCAACCCACCTAGTGCTTCTAGATCCTCTCTTGTGCTTCTCGACCTCCCTCTTTTCTTCTATCTCTCGGTTGGTCGTTAGTTAAGTCGTGCGTGTGTTCGTACTTCTGTATTTAGTGTTGTTCCGCCGTCGTCGTCCAGTTAGCCGTCGACCGTCTTCTCCCTCGTTCTCTCTCGACTCCCTCTTTGCTTCTAAACTCCCCCTGTGCTTCTCGACTACCTCTTTCTGCCTTGCGGTCGGTAGTTAGTTAGATCATCGGACGGTAGTCATGTCATCGTTCTTGTAGTCGTTGTAGTTTGTGTGTGTGTTTGTGTAGTCAGTTGTCGTGTCGTTCGTTCGGTCGTACGACGTCCATTCGTACGGTCGTTCGTCCGTTGTCCTTGGTGCGTTCGTTTATTTAGTTCGTTCATCGTTTCGTCTGTGCGAGTTAGAGTTCGTTCGTTAGTTTAGTTTTCTCCCCCGTATCGTTTGACCTAGCTTTAGCTTAGCACCGGTAGCCTTAGTCTAGTCCCTATAGAGAACACGACACTCGCCGCTATTTCAGTGGCAGCCCGTGCACTTGCGGGTGTGCTATTTGTGCACGATCAAGCACCCAACCCTTGCTAAACCTAAAAGAAGTGAGTGAACTCAACCTGATGAGAAGATAAGCATCTAATAAGTAGCATCCTAGAATCATAAGATGAGAGGAAGAAGTCTAAACAGCTAAGAATGAGAACCACTCTAGTCTATGCTAGAAAGACTAACCCAAATGTGCCTAATGAGAAAAGTGCACAAAAATGACACAGAAGCATATATTACATAAAGCACAAGAAGCTCCCACTCAAATTAAGCCATAAGGATAGACCACCACAAGATCTCCCCCCAAGGCCCTTCCTAAGTCAATGAGAGGACATCATTTGTGGCTCAGTACTGGGGTAAATAAGAACAGATTTAGGAACCCAGTATTGAGTCACTTGATGAGCAAAAGAAGTAGTCACAAACACAAATGACTGACCTCTAGCTACCCTACACTCTCCACCTCTCACATAATCAAAAGGTCTGGGTGCAGACCTGAAGCCTCTGCTAGATCCAACTGCTATTGAAGAGAGGCCTAACCTACAACGACATGCTGATCACACTGCGGATAGTTATCTCAACGGAGAAAACGAGATCTATCCTCAGGATGGTGGATACCCTGACCAGAGGCAACCCGAGGACCAAAAACAGAAAGAGCAGGAAAACCAAGTCCTCAACGTTGCCTAAACACCTCAGAAGAGTTATCCATGACTCTGGACCTCGTGTTGGTCTTAGGGGCACTCTGAGTCTGGGGCTGACCCTGAATACCCCTAAGAGCATGAACATGGTCTCTTTGCACGATCTTGGCATGCTTAAAGTACATCTCAATCCTATGTCCATCCTTCTGACAGAAGGTACAATGATACTTCGCCTTTTGCGAGGTCGAAGCAGCATGATGAGACTTTACCTTCTGAGAGGTCAAAGCATGATGAGGCTTCACATTCTGAGAGGTCGAAGCAGCAGGTGCCACATCCTTTACTATCAGAAATCCCCTGGACAAAGCCCGCGAACTTAAACTCAATTTTCTTGGATTCGGGCGCAACCTCAATCACACCTGCTGCTATGGGTCTAACAATAGCAGGTCGATGTTTCCTTACATCCTGTAAGAAATCATATCCTAGACCTTGATTGAACTTGTAAATCTTGGATTTTTCTAGAATAAGATTAAGCTTTTCTTGCCTCCAACAAATATTTCAAGAGTGTTCATGAGGTACTCACAATCCCGAAAAGGAGGCGCATGAAGAACAGAGAGGAAGAGAGGATGAGGAACCAGAAAGAGAGGAACTAAAAGTCTCTACCATGTCCTTACATTTCTTCCCTACTTCAGCACAGAAAGAGCAAGCAGTTGTGACTTCTCTAGTAAATCCTTAGTTAGCTTCACACATTTGTCATCCAGTGCAATCAATTCAGATTTTAGTTTTTCACAATTATTGCATGGTGAGCTAATAGGAGACTTAGATGCATATTGAGCCATTTTCTTATTGTGACCATACATGTCTTCAAATTTTTTTTAGAAATAGATTTAAATTCAGCAGTTAATTTAGGGCAATGGCACAAGAAGCAGCAAGCTCAAGAAAAGCAGCTTGCATTTCAACAATTTTATGATCTGCCTTTTTTAAGTTAATCTTCAAGTTATTACAACTCTCACAAGTTTTAGACAGATCAAGAAGCATTTATATAGACCTTTAAAAGCATTATCCTTATCCTCACATGAGGTTCAAAATGTAGTCTCAAAAGAATCAAATGAAAGAGAACCAACTCTAGCCATCTCTATCTCAGCTAACAGACTAACATTCTCCACCTTAAGCAAATCTAGCTCAGAAGTCACACTATCATGAGAGGTCCTTTGCTTCTCCATATCTCTCAACAAAGAAGTACATACATCACAATCGTCACAGGAGGGAGCAGATCTAAGTGAAATAAGCTCCCATGACAAACTCTCTACCTCCTTCTCTAACTCTCTACACCTAGCCCTAAACCTAGCATAAAACATTTCTAACTTGAGAAAAGTATCATTGAGCTGGTCATAGGAGGAGCATAACCTCATCGGAATCATTGTAGATGTCGTTATCACTGAAACCGTTCTCGTTAGCCACAAAGCACATGCCTATGAAGTCATCGCTGTCCTTGGTGTCCTTGTGCAGATCATCCTTCCCGTTATCGTCGCTCCAGCCCTCCATGTCACTGAAGTTGAATTTGTTGAAGGCGGTGAGGACGTAGTGGAAGAGCTTCTTTGATACGGGGAGGGGTCCCAATCTTCTCGGTGAGGAACCGTGGATAGTTGATGCGAAGTAGACGATGTCGCTAGTTGAACACTCGCGCCAATGCACGAACCCTCAACTCTTCGGAATATACCCAAAATACAGCAGATAATTGTTCGACGCGAGACCACAAACGACGAACGCCAAGTCCCCAATTCCCAATGGAACGACGGCTTGACCTTGAATTGCAGAACGAACCATGGATCGCCTAATTCTCTCTCAAAGTCCTCGCATGAACTCTGGTATTGAAAGAACAAGCAATAGCTATGTTTCAATCTTATGCATAAAATTGGTCTCTGTTTGTGAAAGTTATGGCCTTTTTAGTAATTGCCTGTCAGGCTGTCCCGAACCGAATCCGAATTGAATTCTGAGTTGAATCCGAGTTTGAATTGGGTTGAGCACGTGGTAAGTCCGAATTTGGCTTGAAATTCTTATCCAAAACTTGTAGTCTAAGTCCTTGGGCTTCTCCCCTTTTGCTCTCCCGCTGCATGGGCTTCTTTCCTCCTTGATCAGCTGCATGGGCTGCTTGGCTTTCTCCTTTCCATTCCCATGGGCTTTGAGCTTTTTGTTCTTGGTAGCAAATATGATTAACCTTCTTGTGCTTCTCCATTGCTTTGGCCCCGGAATCATCATAATATTCAAATTAATCATGTGCGTATCCGCATCATCCTCCCCCTTCTTCAAGAAAAGCCGTCCTCGGCTTTTGGTAGCCTGAAATTGTACTAAGCAAAGAATACAACGTATATGCATGGTATATATATTTGTCATCAACACTTCTTTTGCTTAGCATATCAAGAACATATGAAAGTGTAGTAGATAAAAAGAAAAACACATATGCATGGTATATGTATGAATCAATTATTGTGTCATTCTCGTTGTTCCACACAAACCAGTTGATATAACAACAACCATAAGATGTATACATTGCAATATTGTCTTTCATATCATTCTCCCTCACATGAGAAAAAGTCGTCCTCGACTTTGCTAAGCACATGGACAAGTCATTAATGGGGCAAACCAAATTAAGTTGTTCAAATAAGGGGAAGAAAATTTTTAGTTCCTTCCATACTTCAACTGCGCTACTCTGATTATTTGTACATGATTGTACATTAAAGGATGAATAAGTAGGATTAAGAAATCTTTTAAAACATGAAGCACTATTGTTGAAACTCATCTCATTGTGATCATGATATGGCACAAAAGTTTGTTTATCCAAAATATGTAATTTCAATTCAGCAAGCTTATCACATGTAATGCATATTCGGTAAACATAAAAATTATCATCTATACCATAATTTCCAATCAAATTGAACTTATAGGTATATGCATAGGTACTAACTAGTGATTTTAAACATGAAATTTCAGTAACATTCTCAATCACACTAGATAGCTCTCTAGGATCATCAAACATGATATAGCACAAAGAATCACTAGGAGATATTCGGGTAAGAACTTCCTTATGAGTAATCAATTCCACATTATGTAAGTTGAGCAAAGAAATTTCAGAACATGGAATTTTCATTCGCACATATGAGTTCTCACAAGTACTCACCATTTCACAATTAATTTCAGCGCGAATATTGTTACCTTTATTGTTCTCCTCAGTTGATATAGGTGTTGTAGGTATTAAATCATCATGATGTAACAACGGGGCAGCAAGTACTTCATCTTCAACCGTGGTTATCTCCTCATCTTTGACTTCCAATGATGCTGGTTGTTGAATGTTTAACTTCTCATCTTCAATTTCAACCTGCACAATGTGAGAAACAACACTAGAAGTAGACATTAATGTGTTAGTGCCAAAATCATCCTCACTTTGTCCATCATCTACCTCTTTCTTCTCTTTTGGTGTTTCTCTCACACTCTCAATTGGGATGCTCTCAAATTCACATATGGTGGAATCACACAACTCACTCTTTTTAATACTCTCTTTCCCTTTGGCTATGTGGCTCTCACTCTCACATGGTTTTGAGGCATCTCAAGTGTTGTTTGTAGCAATGGGGCAGCACGTGCACTAGGAGTAAAACTTCCACTAGATGGATTAGTTTTAAACGAATTGAAACGAGATGTGGTTTTACCTCCTGTAGGTGCTGTACGGGGAGTGTAGGAAGATGATTTTGAAACCCTCATGTCCTCCTCGGTCTTATTGTGCAAAACGACCGGAGGGCCGTGCACACTTGTGTCATTAGCTGGTGCACCCCCACGTAGATTGTGGTGTGCGAACATGGCACGTAGCTCCCGAAAGTTATTGTTGATGGTCGTACGCAACTGTTTGACCTCCACCCCGAGGGTGTTCAGTCCAGTCTGAACTTCCCTGAGCTCATCGCGCACGCCATTGTCACCATTATGACGTTATTTTTGTCGCATCTCGCGCAACCGAGTGTACTCGGTCCACGTAACCAGCGCCTCCGGATTAGGTGGATCCTCCTTGTGACCTGACATGGGAATGACTCACAAACAAGAAACGAGGTTATATCCGAGTTAGTAAAACAAAAGCTCTCTCTATGCTTGCAACTCACTGTCCTGAAAACAAGACAAGCTTACCGTTCCAAATTGAATCAAGGACGGCAAATCGACAATTGTGACAGCGAACGACCTCAACCCGGTAATGTATGAGCGTAACCAAGAGCAAGGGAGTACACAACGGGTGTCGGTGGAGCTTGGACAGTTATGTATTTTGTAGCAAGGGAAAACAATCAATTAATTTCAGAAATTGCACAGAATTGAATTATAGTTCGTATCTAGCACTTAGCCTATGTTGCTGATCAACCAAGGATGGAAGAAGGCTAAAATTAGTGTATCGCAATGTATTTTAGTGGTAAATACAAGATAATTCAATCGAATGCAATCTGGAATTGAAGACATAAGGGTTGACCCAAAACTTGAAAACTGAGGATTTCTATCTACTGGATAGCACGTTGGTATTTCGGCCGTAACTTTTTTTTCGTTGCCTTTTTTAAAATGATTATTTTTTCTCAGTTTCCTGATGGCTGTTTCTACAACTTTTGTTTTGGGGAAAAGTTCTGGAAACCAACCGAAAAATTCGCACAAAATTCACAAGTGCCGACTGTTGCAGATTCAATTCAGAAATTTGGGTCAACTTTCACCGCATATATATATGTTAAATGCCTTTCTGGAATGACGTGAAATTTTACAGATAGATGTACAATGAAGTTTTGAATCTAATGGCGGTGATCTCACTCAAAAATAATCTTGGAATCAAAAGTTATGACTTTTTTGGTGGCGGCTGCAGAGAAAGGAGAAATCAGCCGAATTGAAATTAGGGTTTGGGTGGGGAATTTTTTTTTGTTTGGATTTTTAATGGAACAAAGATATGACCAGCAACTAGACAATGCTAAGACGAACACAAATTCAATTTAGCAAACCAAAACTAACAGATTGAAAGGCACAACGGGGTTTGGACAGCGGACATTAACTCTTTTTGTGGGGCAATTTTTTTTGGACTATAGGAAATAAAAACCAATCTACTAACCACGGGTAAAGAAGTTCTCACCGAGTAAACCTAGGCTCTGATACCACATGATACGGGGAGGGGTCCCAATCTTCTCGGTGAGGAACCGTGGATAGTTGATGTGAAGTAGACGATGTCGCTAGTTGAACACTCGCGCCAATACACGAACCCTCAACTCTTCGGAATACGCCCAAAACACAGCGGATAATTGTTCAACGCGAGACCACAAACGACGAACGCCAAGTCCCCAATTCCCAATGGAACGACGGCTTGATCTTGAATTGCAGAACGAACCATGGATCGCCTAATTCTCTCTCAAAGTCCTCGCATGAACTCTGGTATTGAAAGAACAAGCAATAGCTATGTTTCAATCTTATGCATAAAATTGGTCTCCGTTTGTGAAAGTTATGGCCTTTTTAGTAACTGCCTGTCAGGCTGTCTCGAACCGAATCCGAATTGAATTCTGAGTTGAATCCGAGTTTGAATTGGGTTGAGCACGTGGGAAGTCCAAATTTGGCTTGAAATTCTTATCCAAAAGTTGTAGTCTAAGTCCTTGGGCTTCTCCCCTTTTGCTCTCCCACTGCATGGGCTTCTTTCCTCCTTGATCAGCTGCATGGGCTGCTTGGCTTTCTCCTTTCCATTCCCATGGGCTTTGAGCTTTTTGTTCTTGGTAGCAAATATGATTAACCTTCTTGTGCTTCTCCATTGCTTTGGCCCCAGAATCATCATAATATTCAAATTAATCATGTGCGTATCCGCATCATTCTTGGCTTTATCAAGGTTACGGTACTTCTTCTCTTTGCCTTGATTACGAGCTAGGGGCTTTTTGTTGCGGTTCTTGCTGATGTAGTAGTTCTTACTCACACTGCCATAGTCATTCTTGCCCTCCTCCAGTTTGGGGGCAGTTCACTCGAATGTGGTGGGGCCACTACACTCGAAGCAGATTACTGGTCCACTCCTCTTTCTCTCCCTAACCCTCTTATATGCACATGAGAATTTTCTGGCTAAGAAGGCTAACTCACTCTCTGGGAACTGCTCAAGTTGATCATCACTCATCTCATACAAGGCAGCCAAAGAGTGCTCCAGAAGCAGAACCGGGATCTATGACCAAGGCCATCGACTGTGACTTTGACTTGTGAGAGACAATGTCAATCTCGTGATTCTTGAGACGTAAGTACAATGCAACAAGAGTCAAAGTCGACAAGTCAGATGTGCCTTTGATGGTGGTCACTTTCATCTCCCAAACCCTAAGGTCTAAAGCAGAAAGCATTTGGCGAGCATTGTCCAAGTCTGGGTATGCAAGACCAACAGCTCGGAGGTTGCTCAAAATCTTGTGAAATTTGCTAAAGCACTCATCTAAGGACTCACCAGCGAGCATCTCAAATTTGTTATACTCTCGCTTGTATTGGTCCTGTCGGACAGTCTTGATCTGGGTGGTGCCCTCATGGTATACATCGAGAGTCACCCAAATATCATATTCCAACAAGAGATAAGAGATGCGATCAAACTCATTTCTACTAAGACCCTGATTGATAATTTTCCTTGCCTTAGCATTCGCCTCCACATCTGGCATTTTCATCGTTGTGATGCGCTCATCAGTAGGGATAACAAATTAAGTCCTAACTTTTCTCCTGATCGCATAGCCTTGAGCCTGAATGTAAGACGCCATCCTTCAAAAGGGATAGTCAATCCCATCGAAGATAGGAGGCTGGTGGAATACATGTATATTGCTAAGGCTCCAAAGACCGGTTAAGATCTATTGAAAAGAGCTAACCGGGCTCTGATACCAATTGCAGGACAAGACAGGCAATAGAGGGGGTGAATGGTGCCTTCAAATTATCCCCAAGTATTCACTTAACCCTTTTCTCTTATAGCTACTGAGCTATGAAGACTAGGGTTGAAAACACACTCAAAAAACCAGAACAACAGAGAGAGTACAACAAAAAACTGACTGTGGTCGGAGACTAGCAACGTGGTCAAAATTTGACAACAAGGTCGAATGTTGATAATGTGGTCGTAAATTCAACAACATGGTCGAGAGCTCACAACGTGGTCGAAAACTCAACAACGTGGTCCAAAGCTGACAACGTGGTCGAAGATTCAACAACGTGGTCAGAAATCGACTATATATTGGAAATCACCATAGTCGATAACTGATGAGACAATGGGGTCTCGATCTTTCGATAGGATGATAACTATGGATTTTGGTGGAGGTGACTCTTGCGATCCGACTACAACCGTACGACATCGCTTGCGCCTTAGCAATCGCTGAACAACACCCAAGTCGTTATCAACCATGCCAAGAACGCGGTTGACCTGACCACGAGGATCTATTCCTGCATGCAACCGAAGAACACGTAAGAACAAGATAACAAGCAATCTGAAATTGTAAATATTTATATTGAGCTCAAAATGTTGGATTCCGTAGAGGTTCTTTACGGTTGGTCTAGCCGACACAAGCGAAGAATAAGAGTTTTCACAATGGAAAAACAAATCAAACGAAATCTAAGAAAACTAGAAGGGTGCAGCCTCCTTAAATAGGGGTGGAAAAGCCGCGCAAAACTAAGGAAAAAGGGGTGATACTATTCATGGTACTGTTCATGTGAATAGTAACCCATGCACAGTATAGGCCTAGGAGGGGGAGCACCTCCCCTTTGGGCCCAAACATTACGAGGCCCAATTTGACCCAAATAGGTGACGTAGCACCTTCTTTGAGTGATTGCGGCAAGCACAGAAGGAATTTGGAGATGAGGCTAGATCCATTGGAAAGAGGACGAGAAAAACTTTTCATCGAGTACTCGTGGAGCTCAAACGGACTCCGTATGTGAAAGTTATGCATATTTGAAGTTGGGCCATCAAGCTGAATCCGAACTGATCTAAAGGCCGAATTGGATTCCAAAACGTGTCTAAGTTGAACTCTTGCTTGAATTTGTGCAAAAGTGATGTGGTGCTATAAAAATATATATTTTCATCATTAGGTAGCATCATATTCTCATTTAAAATATGTTGAACTGAAGAAACGAATTCACCTTTAGTTCAATCTTGATATTGGGCGCTATGGTCGTATGTGTTGGTGGCGTGGTCACATCATCCTCCCTTCTTGATAGAAGACCGTCCTCGGTTTTAGCATATGTGTAGCCTCACGTATTGCATAATCTTCATCATAAATCTCGGTACATAATAACAAACGCAACAAACTCTCATTATGTAATATCATAAGTTCTTTATCAAACAAAGTAAAACCTCTTTGCAACGAGCTCACTTGATAATTTAAGTGATGCGTAGGAGCTCTTGTAATTGGGATAACAAGTATAGCAAATATGGTTGTATCCATACGGGTCATGTCCTCATCATCCTCCCCTTCTTGAAAACAAAGTCATCCTTGGCTTTTGATAAGCTGAAAGTATGGTAACAACGAAGCCAAGGTGTATGCATGGTACATGTATATGCCATCCGTTTTAATAATTCTTCGTTGTTGCACAATTAATGTTACAAAATAGCAGCGATCATAAAAGCTCATCATATTATTAACCCAAGAATATTCATATGTGTTAATAAGCAAAATCAAAATTTCTCACACAGCAATTATTGCAAATAGATTTGCAAATGTAAGTGAAGCATTTATGCAATTTGAATCTCTGAAGTTGTAAACTCGCAGTGGTGGCACATATGGGCAAAGCTATTACTTTTGGAATCAAACAAAGTTTATCCATATAATCAGATTTCAATTGAGCAATAGCAAATTCAGATAATAAGGGTGCAAAGATTTGCAAGTTCTTCCATACATCAATTTCATTATTCAAATTGTTAATGTTAGATGTTTCAACAAGAGAGGAACACATAGGCATTGAATGATCACTAAATTTTATTTTTATTTCATAATGAATAAGATTGAGCATACAAGAGTTGTTCAGAATAGCAAGTTTCAATTCATCCATGTGATCGCAAGTTATGCATATTCGATATACAAGAAATTGGTTTCTACACCATAATCTCCAATCAAATTAAACTTATACCCAGGGGTGTAGGCACTAAACAAGAATTTCGAACATGCAAGTTCAGAAACTTTCTTCATTGCACATTCCAAACTAGCGGCCTCATTAAGCATGATATAGCATAATGCATCAGCAGGGGATATTCTATCAAATACTTCCTTATGTGTAATTAATTCGACATGTGCAAAATTAAAAGAATTTAGATCAGCACATGGTTCATTCAAGTAAACACAAGGAATATCAAAAGATTGCACTACAGCATATATATACTCACAAGGTTGCTCTATGTCTTGTGGTAGCACCAAATCAGTACCTTTGTCAATATCGTCCTCATCAGATACTGTAGGTACCTCAAACTTCTCTAACGGCATAAAATTCACCAGATCATCCTTCATCTCTTCAAGCATCTCAGCGGTATCTGTAGATGGAGTAGGAGCCAAAACAATATCAGCATTTTCAGTTACCTTAAGTTGCACCTCGCTTGTGACCATGGGTGGTGGAGGTACAAAACGACGTCGCAATTTCTTCTTCATCTCCTCCCATGTGTACATATAGTGGAACTCAAGATTTGACCACCAATGTTGAACATCACCAATCAGTGCCGTCCTTGCCATGCTCATCTTCTCATAAGGATCAAAATCTTGTCTTTCAAAGTAGCTATCCATCATAGTCACCCACAAGAAGTAGTCCGACGACGTACTCTCAGTGGTGAGTGGCATGATATATACCGGTAATTGTTTCCCTTCGAGTTCAAATCTGCCCGCGATGACATCATAATCTACCAATTTTCTCAAGCCTATCATTGTTAGTAGAAAACAAGGTAACAAATCACAAGTAAATGTTCCTATCAACTACTAGGATATGGAGGCTCAAATCAAGTCACTCATCTCTCAAGCTCTTACCAAATTCTTACAAGTTCTTACCAAAGCAAACAGGTGGTGCAACCGGTGGCTGGTTCGTGATAACTCTGACTTAGGTGATTGGTATAGCGTTTGCCGGTACAGCGAAACATGTTCGGTTAGTAGAAAAGTGAATCTTGGATAGGCTATGTATTTTATAGCAAAGGAAAACAATCAATTAATTTCAGAAATTACACATAATTGAATTATAGTTTGTATCTAGCACTTAGCCTATGGTGCTGATCAACCAAGGATAGAAGAAGGCTAAAATATGTGTATGGCAATGTATAGGAGTGGTAAATACAAACTAATTCAATTGAATACAATCTAGAATTGAAGAACACAAGGATTGACCCCAAAACTTGAAAACTGAAGATTTCTATCCACTAGATAGTATGTCGGTATTTCAGCCGTAAATATTTTTCGGTAGACTTTTTTCAATGATTCTTTTTTTCTCCGTTTCCTGACGGCGTTTTCTACAACTTTTGTTTTGGGGCCAAGTTCCAGAAACCGACTGAAAATTTCACACAAAATTCACAAGGGCCGGCTGTTGCAGATTCAATTTGGAAATTTGGGACAACTTTCACCACAGATATCTTTTAACTGGCATGTAGGAATAAAGTGCAATTTTAAAGAAATCTGAATACTGAAGTTATGAATCTAATGGAGGTGGTCTCACTCAAAAAGGATCACGGAATGAAAAGTTATGGCTTTTTTGGTGGCGGCTGCAGAGAAAGGAAAAATCAGCCAAATTGGAATTACGGTATGGGGTGGGGGATTTTTTTGTTTTGATTTTTATAGGAACAAAGATATGACCAACAACTAGACAGTGCTAAGACGGACACAAATTCAATTTAGCAAACCAAAACTAACAGATTGAAAGGCACAACAGGGTTTGGACAGCAGGAATTAACTCTTTTTTGTGGGGCAATTTTTCTGGACTATGGGAAATAAAAATAAATCTACTAACTAGGAATACAAGAAATTCCTACCGGTCAACTGGAGCTCTGACACCACCTGACGAGACGATGGGGTCCGATCTTCCGATAGGATGATAACTATCGATTTTGGTGGAGGTGACTCTTGCGATCCGACTACAACCGTACAACGTCGCTTACGCCTTAGCAATCGCTGAACAACACCCAAGTCGTTATCAACCATGCCAAGAACGTGGTTAACCTAACCACGAGGGTCTATTCCTGCATGCAACTGAAGAACACGCAAGAACAAGATAACAAGCAATCTGAAATTGCAAATATTTATATTGAGCTCAAAAGGTGAGATTCCGTAGAGGTTCTTTACGGTTGGTCTAGCCGACACAAGCGAAGAACAAGAGTTTTCACAATGGAAAAACTAATTAAACGAAATCCAAGAAAACTAAAAGGGTGCTGGTGTGAATGAAAACATTGCAATGTACGCATTTGATAGCTATTGTAGTATCAATTGGTTTGTGCAAAACAATGAGAATGAGAATGACACAATAATTGATTCATACATATACCACGCATATGTGTTGTTCTTTTTGCTTACTACACCCCAGGTAATACTAATGTGAAAGATGGAAGTGTTGTAACTGACCAATACATATACCATGCATACACACTGTATTCTTTGTTTAGTATAATTTCAGGCTATCAAAAGCCGAGGACGGCTTTTCTTGAAGAAGGGGAGGATGATGAGGACATCACTAGTAATACCAAAACTAGCAATGAGACTTCAATAACAGGACCAATAACAAGAGCACGAGCCAAGAAACTACAATCTCAGGTGAACTTGCTCCTTAATGAATATGTCATTAATTTTAATGAGAGCTTCATACTACCTAAAAACAATATTTTACTTGTGCTCAGGTTTGAAGAGTCAGCGATGGATGGAGATCAAGGATATGAACTACAGAATTCAGCCCATGAACAGCCGTGAACAGTACCGTGAACAGTACAATGCCCATGAACAGTAACTGTACGGCCCATGAACAGTACCGCGCTACAGTGCGCGTGAATCCACATGGGAAGTTTAGTGTTGAATAGCCTTGGGCTGAGACTATATATTGAGGGGTAGACCCCCATTGTAAGGGGAACCACTTTTGATATTAAAAATACTCTTGTTCTTTCTGTTGGCCGAACAACATTGAAGGAATTAGGAGTTAGCCAAAAATCAAGATCGTTCAACCTTTCCGCTAGGAATTGGGAGCGCGATAGAACTTCATCTGGTGGTCGTGAAGTTCAACACGTGTGATTGGGCGAATTATAGAGTGCTAACTCTTGCATTGGCAACGGGGGATCACTACGATTCATCAATTCCACGTGAGTATCTTGATCCTACGTCGAGAAGATCGGGCGACCCCGTATCATCTTGGTATCAGAGCGCGGTTTACTCGGTAGGATTATTTACCGTTACTTTTAGATTGATTTATTTTTGTCCTATAGTCCATTAAACTGAAAATTGCAACAAAAATTAACCAAACCCTAGTTTTTGCATCTGTTAATTTTGTGAGTTTTGTTAGGTTTTGATCCATTAGAATTTTTGTTTAGGTGCTGATCGTTTGTGTTTATTTGCGTAGCCTAATCTTTGTGTCCTATCCAAAAATCCAAAAAAAAATCTTGCTGACATTCTTTTCATCAATTGAGACTAGCTGTTGAATATTGCATCTAGGGCTGCTCTTGAGTACTTTACACGTTGCTGAATATTTGTTACCTGTGCAAAACCAAAAGAACAATTCAACCTAGTTTGGCCTTTGAAAGAAAAAAAAGGAAGTTGAGCAAAAAAAACAGTGGAGGAAAGAAAGAAAGAAAGAAAGAAAAAGCATTGGCCGAATTTGGGTGAGTTCTTAATCCATAAATTCAGATTGTGTAATTTAATCTCTTGAGCAATTTCGTGCCCTTACATTCATATCATTGCAATTGGCTAGCGTCTCTCCTAGTACTTGGTGCAAAACGAGCTATCTAATCTTTAATTTCAGATTGCCTCTAGTTAGCTCAATCCTTTGTTTGCATCGAGTCACATTGATCTTTGCGTGTGCGTTCATACACTTCACTTAAATCTTTTGGATCAGCACTTAGGCAAAGCATTCTAGCTTGGATTATTACTTAACGTTACAACATCAAGAATTTCAGATTGCTAGGATATACACTTCCATACCAAGCTCCACCATATAACCGTTGTTGTGCAAGTAGTGAACACTCTTGAATTCGCTTAATCATCACGTTGCTGTTGTCACTTCTACCAGGTGTAAGTTTTTATTGGCCTTAATTCACTTTGGAAGGGTAAGAACTTTACTTAGGAGAGAAAATAGTGAGATTGAGTGATTTCCATATATATATATATATGTTGCATAACTAACCATGACAGGATATTCAACAATTCGTTCCTCTTGGTGTGAACAAAATAGGGATGAATCTAAAGTATTTCGTACCTCATGGTGCGATTCCAATCCCCACAATTTGTTTCTTCTGTTCTATGGAAGTGAAGATCCAGAGGAGTATCTTGAGTGGGAATGGCGGTTGGAGAAAGACTTTAGATTTCAGAAGCTTCCCAAAGACCAAGAAGTGATGCTCTTGTTCAACATTGAAGGAATTGGGAGTTAGTCAAAAATCAAGATCGTTCAACCTTTCCGCTGGGAATTGGGAGCGCGATAGAACTTCATCTGGTGGTCGTGAAGTTCAACACGTGTGATTGGGCGAATTATAGAGTGCTAACTCTTGCATTGGCAACGGGGGATCACTACGATTCATCAATTCCACGTGAGTATCTTGATCCTACGTCGAGAAGATCGGGCGACCCCGTATCAGGTGCAGCCTTAATAAATAGGGGTGGAAAAGCCGCACAAAACCAAGGAAAAAGGGGTGGTACTATTCATGGTACTGTTCACATGAATAGTAACCCGAGAACAGTATGGGCCTATGATGAGGGCATCCCTAACACTTATACATCTTCTCCTGTTGGTGGTCATGCACATACTGAGATGGACGTCATAAGTGAAGCTACAAGTAATACAAGTGCAGAAGTGCATGTTGGTCCATTGACTAGAGCAAGAGCTAAACTTCTAAATCAACAGGTGCTTTTGTTTCTTAACGAATCTATTGTTATTGATGCGAATTGGGTACTACCTCACGCAAATGTTTTGTGCATTCTCAGGTTTGAACATTGTGAAGCATTTGGAACCACGAGGGAGGAGAGGGAGGCCGGAGCCAAAGTTAACGAGGACATCTCTACTTCAAGATTGAAATGACAGAGATCAAGGAAATGTGGCCGTCATCCAAAGAAGCACAAATCCACGCATGAACAGTACCAGGCCACGCTACAGTACAATGAACACTACGCGCTACAATACCCGGCCTGTGAACAGTGCTACGCTACAGTATTCGGCCCATGAACAGTGTCGCGCTACAGTACTGGGCCCGTGAACAGTGCCGTGCTACAGTACTCACACGTGAATAGTACCACATGGAAAATTTAGTGTTGAATAGTTCTTAGGATGAGACTATATATTGAGGGGTAGACCCCCATTGTAAAGGAAACCAAGTTTTTGCATAAGATTGAAACATAGCTATTGCTTGTTCTTTCAACACCAGAGTTAATGCGAGGACTTTGAGAGAGAACTAGGCGATCCATTGTTCGTTCTGCAATTCAAGGTCAAGCCGTCGTTCCATTGGGAATTGGGGACTTGGCGTTCGTCGCTTGTGGTCTCGCGACGAACAATTATCCGGTGTGTTTTGGGCGTATTCCGAAGAGTTGAGGGTTCGTGCATTGGCGCGAGTGTTCAATTAGCGACATCGTCTACTTCGCATCAACAATCTACAGTTCCTCACTGAGAAGATCGGGACCCCTCCCCGTATCATGTGGTATCAGATTCTAGGTTTACTCGGTGAGAATTTTTTTACCCGTAGCTAGATTAGTTTTCTGTCCTATCGTCTATTAATCCAAAAATTGCAATACCAAAACCGTAGTCTAATCTGTTATTTCTTGTGCGTTTTGTTAAGTTTTCGTCCATTAGAGTTTTGTTTTAGTGCTGATCCGTGTGTTTCCTTTTGCGTTGCTTAATCGTTGTGTTCACATAAACCCTACAAAATTGCTGGTTGATTCCCTCAATTAGCAACCAAAATGAACAAAGCCTCCATCTTCCTTTTATCTTGAGACTAGCTGTCGACATTGCATTCAGGGCTGCTCATTCATCTTGATTACACCTTTCTGGTTGTGAGGGTTGTACACCTCCGCGGGGAGCAACGTAGAGAGAAAAGAAGGAAAAGGCAGTCGCAGTTAGCAAGAGCCGCGGAGTAAAACAAAAAGATGTGAGAGAAGCACGTAACTTTTGCATACGACCTCCGATTGAGGCGTTTCTTGCTCCGTTGAAAAAAAACGAGAGGTCAGAGAAATCTGGAGATTTTAGATCCGCGTAAGCGCCAGGCACACGCGTAGCAACATTTCGAGCTTCCAAACTCCGTGTGCAACGTACCAGATTGTGTTTTCAATCTTTCTTTGAGCAATCTTGTGCCCTCGTTTATTCAGTTGCAATTGGCTAGCGTCTCTCTTAGTACTTGGTGCAAAATGAGCTAGTTTCATCTCTGTTGCCGTTTGATTGTCCCTAGCTCAATCCTTTGTTTGCATTAAGTCCCATTTATCGTTGCGTGTGCGTTCTTACACTCGCTTAAACCAATTGGTTCAGCACATAGGCAAAATACTCTAGCTTGGATCATTACTTAGCTTTACAATACCTTGAATATCAGATTGCTTAGGATATCCACATACCTGTCCAAGCTCCACCTACACCCGTCTGTGCACTCCCTTGCTCTTGGTTACGCTCATACATTACCGGGTTGAGGTCGTTCGCTGTCACAAGTGTCGATTTGCCGTCCTTGTTTCACTTTGGAACGGTAAGCTTGTCTTGTTTTCAGGACAGTGAGTTGTAAGCATAGAGAGAGCTTTTGTTTTACTCACCCAGATATAACCTCGTTTCTTGTTTGTGAGTCATTCCCATGGCAGGTCACGAGGAGAATCCACCTAATCCGGAGGCGCCGGTCACATGGACCGAGTACACTCGGTTGCGTGAGATGCTACAAAAACAACTTCATGATGGTGACAATGGCGTGCGCGATGAGCTCGGGGAAGTTCAGACTAGACTGAACACCCTCGGGGAGGAGGTCACACAATTGCATACGACCATCAACAATAATTTTCTAGAGCTACGTGCCATGTTCGCCCACCACACTCTACGTGGGGGTGCACCAGCTGATGACACAAGTGTGCACGGCCCTCCTGTCGTTTTGCACAATGAGACCGATGAGGAGCATGCTATTCGTCTGGATGAGGAGCGACGTCAGCGACAGGCGCGTCGCATGGCAGTGCCGCCAAACGTCGGGATGGCAGCCACGGCACGACCTCAGGCACATGGGCCAGGCCGAGGCAACGGCGGCCAGGGAGGAGGTGCACCACAGGGTGCCCACGGAGGAGGTGTGCATCGTGCACCTCGTAGCGGGGCTGATGCGGACGAGTGCTGGGATAACGATTTCCCCGTCGACGACTACGATGACCGACAGCGCCACCACCGCAACAACGTGCAGCGTCCTCGCCACGACGACGCCGAGGATTTTGTCGCTAAGCCCAAATTTAATCTTCCTATATTTTCAGGTGGTACAGATGTGGAACAATACCTCACTTGGGAGCTGAAAGTTGATAAGTTGTTTCGGATGAACAACTATTCCAATGAGAAGAAGCTGTTGCTTGCATCCAATGGCTTGGATGATTATGCCACACATTGGTGGGAGCAATTCATCCGTAAGCGCATGGAGCGCCATGAGTTGCCGATTATCACCTGGGAGCAGATGAAGCAGCATTTGCGGGCACGCTTTGTACCTCGCCACTACAAGCGATCACTATTTGAGAAGTTGACAGGGCTGCGACAAGGTATGAAATCAATTGATGAATATCATAAGTAAATGGAGACTATCATGATACATGCAGATGTCCACGAGAATGAAGAACAGACCATGGCGAGATTTCTAGCTGGTATGAATCATGCTGTCAAGCGCATTGTCAATCACCATCCCTATAATGATATGATTGAGTTGCTGCACCAAGCACGCGAAGCTGAGCGACAAGTGATTGACGACGCACGGTTTGCTGCCCGGTCACGTTCTTCAACTAGTCCGGGACAGACATATAACAACAGCCAACCAAACAAGAGCACTTCGGCTGCAAGCAATTCGGCGATGCGCAATTCTGCAAGTAAGAAGCTGGAGAGTACACCATCACCGGTGCATCGACCTATGGCGCCCGCTGCTAGTGCGACCTCGTCTATGGGTTCGACAGGCCGTTCACGTGACATTATTTGCCACAAGTGCAAGGGTGTTGGCCATTTTCAGAGGGACTGCCCAAATGTCAGAACTATGCTTATCACAGAGGATGGCGGTTATGTTTCAGCTAGTGATGATGATGAGTCGCCTGATGCACAAGCAGTCTTGCACACTGATGACATAGAACAATGTGAGTGCGATCCTGAGTTTCCTAACACTGAGCAGTATTCCATTGTTTGCACGCCCAAGGTGCTTAGTGTGATGCCATCGCCATCACTCGAACAGCGGTGCAATTTGTTTCAGACTTGGGCAAAGCTTGATAAGGGTAAGGTGTGCAAAGTGATCATTGATGGCAGGAGTTGTCACAATCTGGCTAGCAAGGACATGTGTCATAAGTTGGGTTTGAAGTATTTGCCGCATCCGCGTCCTTATCATGTGCAATGGTTGAGCGACAAAGAGGAAGTGAAGGTGAACTATATGGTGCGCGTGACGTTTTCTATTGGGAAGTACACCGATACTGTGGACTGTGATGTTGTGCCTATGACGGTTTGTCACTTGCTCTTGGGACGGCCATGGCAATATGACCGTTCCGCTGTTCACGATGGGCGTACAAATCGCTACACATTTCGATGGCACAATATGGATGTCATCTTGAAGCCGCTTACACCGCAACAAATTGTCAATTCCTCCATGCAGAAAATTGAGATGCACGTTGAGAGTGCACAAGAGCGAGAGCACCATCTGAGTCGTAACAAGAAACGTGAGGGAGAGAAGAATTTAGTGATGTTTGCCACCAAATCAGAGATGAGAGAATTCAGCGAGGACCCTAATTTGGTGCACGTGGTGCTGCTATACAAAGACGCATTGCTTTCGACTAACGACTTCACTTCTCTTCCTAGTGGTGTTGTTTCTGTTTTGCAGGATTTCAGCGACGTCTTTCCAGAGGAGGTACCAGCTGGGCTACCACCAATCCGTGGGATAGAACATAAGATCGACTTGATTCCAGGAGCGTCGCAGCCGAACCGACCACCGTACCGCACTAATCCCGAGGAAACAAAGGAGATTCAGAAACAAGTACAAGAGCTTCTCTCCAAAGGGTATATACGTGAAAGCTTAAGTCCTTGTGCTGTTCCTGTTATTTTAGTTCCTAAGAAAGATGGTTCATGGCGTATGTGCGTAGATTGTCGAGCGATTAATAATATCACAATTCGAAATCGTCATCCTATACCTCGCTTAGATGATATGCTAGACGAATTGAGTGGTGCTGTTATTTTCTCTAAGATAGATTTGCGCAGTGGTTACCATCAAATTAGAATGCATGAAGGGGATGAGTGGAAAACAGCCTTTAAAACGAAATTTGGGTTGTACGAGTGGTTAGTCATGCCTTTTGGTTTGACTAATGCACCTAGTACATTCATGCGCTTAATGAATCATGTTTTAAGGCATTTCATTGGTAAATTTGTGGTTGTGTACTTTGATGATATTCTGATTTACATTCGCACTGAATCTGAACACATAGACCATTTTAGACAAGTTCTACAAGTTTTGCGTGAGAATAGGTTATTTGGTAACTTAGAGAAGTGCACTTTTTGCAAAGATCGTGTCATCTTTTTGGGCTATGTTGTTTCTGCACAGGGAGTTGAAGTAGATGAGTCTAAAATTGAAGCAATTAAAAATTGGCCAACTCCTGTGAACGTAAGTCAGATTAGGAGCTTTCATGGTCTCGCTAGTTTTTATCGGCGTTCAACCTTTCCGCTGGGAATTGGGAGCGCGATAGAACTTCATCTGGAGGTCGTGAAGTTCAACACGTGTGATTGGGCGAATTATAGAGTGCTAACTCTTGCATTGGCAACGGGGGATCACTACGATTCATCAATTCCACGTGAGTATCTTGATCCTACGTCGAGAAGATCGGGCGACCCCGTATCAGGTGCAGCCTTCATAAATAGGGGTGGAAAAGCCGCACAAAACCAAGGAAAAAGGGGTGGTACTATTCATGGTACTGTTCACATGAATAGTAACCCGAGAACAGTATGGGCCTATGATGAGGGCATCCCTAACACTTATACATCTTCTCCTATTGGTGGTCATGCACATACTGAGATGGACGTCATAAGTGAAGCTACAAGTAATACAAGTGCAGAAGTGCATGTTGGTCCATTGACTAGAGCAAGAGCTAAACTTCTAAATCAACAGGTGCTTTTGTTTCTTAACGAATCTATTGTTATTGATGCGAATTGGGTACTACCTCATGCAAATGTTTTGTGCATTCTCAGGTTTGAACATTGTGAAGCATTTGGAACCACGAGGGAGGAGAGGGAGGCCGGAGCCAAAGTTAATGAGGACATCTCTACTTCAAGATTGAAATGACAGAGATCAAGGAAATGTGGCCGTCATCCAAAGAAGCACAAATCCACGCATGAACAGTACCAGGGCGCGCTACAGTACAATGAACAGTACGCGCTACAATACCCGTCCTGTGAACAGTGCTACGCTACAGTATTCGGCCCATGAACAGTGTCGCGCTACAGTACTGGCCCGTGAACAGTGCCGTGCTATAGTACTCACACGTGAATAGTAACACTTGGAAAATTTAGTGTTGAATAGTTCTTAGGATGAGACTATATATTGAGGGGTAGACCCCCATTGTAAAGGAAACCAAGTTTTTGCATAAGATTGAAACATAGCTATTGCTTGTTCTTTCAACACCAGAGTTCATGCGAGGACTTTAAGAGAGAACTAGGCGATCCATTGTTCGTTCTGCAATTCAAGGTCAAGCCGTCGTTCCATTGGGAATTGGGGACTTGGCGTTCGTCGCTTGTGGTCTTGCGACGAACAATTATCCGGTGTGTTTTGGGCGTATTCCGAAGAGTTGAGGGTTCGTGCATTGGCGCGAGTGTTCAATTAGCGACATCGTCTACTTCGCATCAACAATCTACAGTTCCTCACTGAGAAGATCGGGACCCCTCCCCGTATCAGCCTAGGAGGGGGAGCACCTCCCCTTTGGGCCCAAACATTACAAGGCCCAATTTGACCCAAACAGGTGACATAACACCTTCTTTGAGTGATTGTGGCAATCACAGGAGGAATTTGGAGATGAGGCCAGATCCATTGGAAAGAGGACGAGAAAAGCTTTCCATCGAGTACTTGTGGATCTCAAACGGACTCCGTATGTGAAAGTCATGCACATTTGAAGTTGGGTCGTCAAGCTGAATCCGAACTAATCTGGAGGCAGAATTGGATTCCAAAATGTGTCTAAGTTGAACTCTTGCTTGAATTGGTGCAAAAGTGATGTGGTGCTACAAAAATATATATTCTCATTTAAAATATGCTGAAACTGAAGAAACGAATTCACCTTTAGTTCAATCTTGATATTGGGCGCTATGGTCGTATGTGTTGGTGGCGTGGTCACATTGGTGGCGTGGTCACATCATCCTCCCTTCTTGATAGAAAACCGTCCTCGGTTTTAGCATATGTGTAGCCTCACGTATTGCATAATCTTCATCATAAATCTCGGTACATAATAACAAACGTAGCAAACTCTCATTATGTAATATCATAAGTTCTTTATCAAACAAAGTAAAACCTCTTTGCAACGAGCTCACCTGATAATTTAAGTGATGCGTAGGAGCTCTTGTAACTGGGACAAGTATAGCAAATATGGTTGTATCCATACGGGTCATGTCCTCATCAATAACCACTGAGACCAAAACCAATGTGATTAAAAATGAGTGCAGTCAGAACCAACGTGGTCAAAAACAATGTGGTTGAACACCAACAAGTGGTCAAACAACCAATGTGATCGAAACCAGTCGGCAATCAAAATGGTCAACGTGGTCATAACCAACGTGGTCGTAAGCCAATGGAGTGGTCAAATAACCAACGTGGTCGGAACCAAACTGCAACCAAAATGATCAACATGGTCATAACCAACGTGGTCGTAAATCAACAGGGGTCAAACAACCAACGAGGTCGAAGGCCAATGGATAATCTACGACCAGCGAGATCAATTCAGCTCAAAAACCAACCAGAGAAAATGAGGATCTGTGAGTGGTCAAAAATACCATGCGGAAGGAAGAAGCAAAGCGATCGAAAGAGTGAATGTGATCGAAACCGGTGCCATGCAGTCTGGAGCTTGACTATGGTCAAAACCAACGTAGCCGTAAAGCTGATTGACATTCCAGACAGAGAGTGCACCAACTACTGACTGCTGTAGTTCAGATTCAATAGAAGAACACAAAGTAATCGAAATATTTAAACATGGTCGAAAGCAACACAGTGAGAAGCAATCAAAAGAATGAACGTGGTCGAAAGCAACGCGCTTCAGTCTAAAACTCGACCGTGGTGTGAAATATGGACTTCTTATATGGCCTATCTTAGATCAGCATGCATTTCAAATTCGTACGAGTTGGTGTGAAACTTTCCACCACGATAGATTGTAATGGGTACCATAAGCTCCGTCAGACGAAATCAAAGCACGAATTGAAATTAAGTACCAAACACCTCAAATAGACTTTCTTATATGCTCTAGCTCATTTTAGCATGCATTTAGAATGCGTAATAGTCAGTATGAAACTTTACTGCACAACGGATTGCGACGGGTGCCTATAAGCTCCATCAAACAAAATTGTAACATGAAATTAAATGAAGTACCAACACCCCAAATTGACTTCTTATGTGCCCTAGCTCATTTTGACATCCATTTGGAATCTGTACAAGTTAGTGTGAAACTTTCCACTACAATGTACTGCGATGGTACCCATATGCTCCATGAGGATGAAATGGAAACATGAAATAAAATTAAGTGCCAAACACATGAATGGACTTCTTATGTGGCCTACCTTATTGCGGTATGCATTTGGAATCCATACGAGTTGTTGTAAAACTTTCCTCCATGATGGATTGTGATAGTTACCCATAAGCTCTATCGGATGAAATCAAAACACGAACTGAATTTGAGTGTTAAACACCCCAAGTTGACTTTCTATGTGCCCTAACTCATTTTGACATGCATTTGGAAACTGTATGAGTTGGTGTGAAACTTTTCTCCCCAACAGATTACGACGGGTACTCATATTCATTGGATGAAATTGAAACACAAAATGAAATAGAGTGCAAACACCTCGAATGGACTTATTATATGGCCTAGCTTATTTTGGCATCCATTTGAGATCTATGTGAGTCAGGTGTAACTTTCCTCCATGAAAGTTTATGACAGGTACCTATAAGCTCCATTGGACAAAATCAAAGCACCTAGAAACACAGAAAGCATCACAACAAACATTAGTTTTATATTTTTCTTGTAGGACAACTACTTTACATGCTCCTTGATTCATCCCAGCCGTCACAAGATTTATCAGGTCAATTACTTTACTCGCTCCTTGATTCATCCAAACCATATGACCAATGGTGTTATTCATTTCTCACAAAATGGATTTAACGCCTCCTAAATTTCCATGCATGCCTGGCCTTGCCTCTACATTGACAAATCTCCACTCCCTCAAGAGTCTTGCAAATTCCAGTGCCATACCTCTGAACACACAAATGACTTTACAATCTATGAGCAGCGCCACATGAAATTGCAAATGAGGAGAAAATTACAATCACAAGCTACAAATTGAGATTTAAAACACTTACACCAACATTGTTTGGGCACTTATAGTAGTCCTTTCCAAGATTTTGCCCACTCCATTATACTATGAGACCATATGGAGGCCACCCTATGGGTGGGTTTTTTTGGACTGTGGCTTATGGCTTTTGACTTAAATTTTTTAATTATGGCTATTCAAAAGAGAGAGTATAGAGAAAGAGATGCTCGTATGTAATTTTTGCCAATATAGATGAATTTGGTACAGTGTCTACTACAATTGACTTGCAGACCCTACCTTGAAAAAACACACCGTTTGAATGCTAGTTACTGTAGCATAAGCCAAAAGCCATAAGCCCAAAAGAACCTAGCCCATGATGTGTGATGAGTATTTGACTACGATTTTTATCAAGGTTTGAGTTTGGTGTTTGGTGAGAGTTGCAAGTTTCTAGCTGCTGTCAGTGTAATCAGTCTGACCGATATAAAGCACTATTCATATCGTCAGGCTTATGTGGTTCAACCACTAGGAGATGGCAGTGAGACTAGATTGGGAGTCACAGTCTAACTAGCTGGAAGCAGTCAACTGACCATTGGTTGGTGGTTGGACTAGAGTTAAAATGGCGATACTACCACAGTTGCGATATGACTGGATTCTAGTTGGTGGTAGCAATTTTCCAGAGAGAGTCATTTCGGTCGTTTGGGTAAGTTGGGATCTGGTATGACTAGGTGTTGTATGGTGGTACTACTGTCACGGTAGTACCGGCCTTATGCGAGCGGTCATATCGCTCCCCTGTTATCAGGATGCGTTTGAGTTGGTTTGGGCTGGTCAGACTGGTCAATGCTTGGTGATTTGACCGATGGATGGTCTGACCACAATGAGGAGAGTGGTCAATCGATTGCTACGGCCAGAGAATAGTGAGAAGTGTCTTGAATGGTTTGAGAGTGTGCACTACATGGGAGCCGTTTGTTGGTTGTGTTGTGTTGCATTATGCATTGTTTTTACTAATATGTGTCAAGTGCATGAAACTTCTGCTCGAGATGGTTGTTAGGTCTTCAGATGTATAAGTGGATTAGAAAATGTTAGTGGTCAATAGCAAGTGATCAGGACTAGGCAAGAGAGCTGAGGTCCGTGTGGTCAGGTAAGTCTGGATGAGGCTACATGGCTTAAGTGGGAAGCACATAAAAGACAAGGATCATAAAAAGGCAAGTTGGTGTATGTGGTGTGCCAAGTGAGTAGGGCCGGTGCAAGTAGGGATGACCCAAGGGAGACCAGATGCATGAGGACTTGATGGCAAGTAATTAGGCACCACGGGATACATGTCAAAGCATGCACAGATGCCTTGATGTGAAGATGAAGACGGAGTCAACCGAAGGTGCCCGAAAGCTTCGCTGGGGATATTTTGGGGGTTTCCAAAATACTAGGTTGAACTTGGACAAAACCATGGTGCGAAGAGACACAAAGGAGAAGTGGTTTAGCTCAAGGTGAGTTGGGATGGCTAAGTGGATCAATTGCTAATATTTTAGCAGGTTCAGTCTTATAAGCACTTTGAGAAGCATGTGTTTGTGAGTGAAAACCCTGTTATGTGTTGGGTTATCGAGTTTGCCCATGTGTTGATGGAAGGAATCCACTTTGTATCCCAATTTTAGGGTTTCTTGAGAGTGATTGGTTTGGCCACCACTATAAAAGAAGAGGTAGAGGTGGCTTAGGGATCAAGCTTTGGGAAAGCCATGTAGAGGAGAGTTAGGCTTGTTACAAAGAACTTGTGAGAGATGGAGTGTGGTTCTTGTGCTTAAGACCTCTAAATTTCCCAACCTTCTATGGCTTGACACAAGCACCTAGGGAATTGTATGATAGGCTAAAGAATTTCCTCCTGAAAAATGACTTTGAAATTGGAAAGGTAGATAAATCCTTGCTCATACTTAAGCGGGTACTAACTTTCTAATAGTTCAAATCTACATGGATGACATCATATTTGGGGTATCGTGTCATGCTCATGTCCATGTTTTAGAAATGATGAGCAAGGAATATGAAATGAGCTCACGTACTTTCTTGGTTTTCCAATCAAACAAACTAAGGAAGGTACTTTTCTTCATCAAGGCAAGTATAGGAAGGATCTCTTGAACAAGTTTGACATGCTAACGGAAAGTCAGTCTCCACACCCATGCCGACAACTATAGTAGTTGATCCTGATGAAGATGGTGGGCCTGTGGATCAGAGAGAGTACCAAAGCAAGATTGGATTGCTTCTCCATCTCATGGCTTCGAGGCCGAATGATGCAGCCCCAAGTACCATTGCCACATTATTTTGTTTATAATTTGCATTCGGGAATTACATCTCAAATTGGTCTCATTTTTGGTGAAAAGAAGAAAGAACATGTATTGGCTGAGAAGGAGAGGGAGGAAGGCCAAGGGGAAGAAAGCCAAGTACATGCAGCTGTGGTGCATGGAAGAATGCTGGCATGCAGTTGCTTGGGGTTGACCGAGGGAAGGACACTCTAGTGCAAGGGCATGTGCGAGTGAGTGAGCCTATGCCATGCAAGCATCTAGCGTGTGCAGTTCAAGGAAGGAGGCTGACTGAGCGCATGCAGCAGCAAGTGCATGGGCTGCGTGGGCTAGTGCGTGCATGCGGCCCAGGGCATGTAGAGCAAGAGTGTGTGTCACATGGATCAGTTCGGCCATGTGTTTTCCTTACATGTGGGAGCTATGCAGTGCATGGGAAGGGGCCGAGCCAAGAGGAGAGACAGGAAGGTGCATACATGGATGTTAACTAGAGACGTGTGGTGCATGGACTCTAGAGGCCGTGTGAAGGAAGCATATGGGAGCCTGGAATCCATGTTAGTTTGGTTTGGATCCAAATAGGCAATGGAATCAGTGCTTAAAAATCCTATCTCCGAGAATCTGAGTACTCTATGCATGTTTAGTTTGGTCCTTTCCTATTTATGTGTCTTTTTTATTTGATCAAATTAGATATGGTTGGTTTGTATCCAATTTTTGGGAATTCCTTTCAAAAACTAGTTTCGGTTTGTTTGAGGAGTCGGTTTACTAGAGGAGTGGGTCTATATTGTAAGCATGTAAAGTTATAATAGTGTATGTGTCCTAGTCGGTTTTGTAGCTGTGGTCAAGACGGCCTTTGGCCTGCGTACGTGGAGTTGGACGAATAAATGGCCTAGGGCATTGCCCAATTGAGAAAAATACATAAAAGCCATGGTTGGTTTGTGGCGCAATTATGTGCATGTTTATACAAGAGAGTTTCCAATCTAGGGTCTGACAGAGAGCATCATTCTTGAAATTGACCTCGGAATCTACACGATTCAATCTTCCAATTCGTGCTCCTCTTTTGGTGCTCGGTTTGGTGGAGTTACTGCATAGAATTGAGACTTTTTTTATAGAATGATTCAAGGCCATCAATCTATCTACAGTTGTTGTTGTTCTTTGGCTGAAAGCTAGAGAAGTCATGGGCTATCATTTTAGTGGATGTGTAATCAAGCCAAAACCCTAACTTCATTGTTAATCGTAAGGACAAGAATGGGCCTTGCTGCTATTTTTACCACCAAGAACAGGCCACCCTTGCACATCATCTAGCTTACTAGTTGATATGTGCCACTGGCATACACTTCATCGTATGTATGTGCGCTCAATTTTAGGCTTCTTCTCGTGCCTCTCATCACCAAGCGGTGAAGCATATTTCCAGGTTTCTTCACTCCAACTTGGGTTTGGCCTGTGGTGGTACTGTTACACTTAGAGAAATTTCATATGCCTATTTTGCTGGGTGTGGGATTAATGAAATAGTACTTCTGGAACATGTCAATTCTTAGGCATTTTACTTTTATCCTGATCCTCTAGGAAATAATCATCTGTTGCTCAATCTACTACTGGGGCTGAGTATGTTGCAACTACTAATTGTTGTTCTTAAATTCTCTGGATCACCTCAACACCTAGAGACTATGGGTTAGCTTTAGATAGTGTACCACTTCTATATGATAACACTAGTGTTATTAACATAGCAAAGAACCCAGTTCAACACTCTAAAACTAAGCACATTGATGTGAGGTACCATTTTCTTAGAGACCATATGAAGAAGGGTGACATAGTGCTACAATTTGTAGAGTCGAATGGGCAAGTCATAGACATTTTCACTACACAACTTGATTCATCAAGGTTATATAGCCCTACGACCTGGTTTGAGGGAGAGTTTGTATCTTTCTGTATTATATGTATTATACATACATTGCACTTCATTGTGATGTAAATCATGTAGTGATGAGCTTCGATTATTACCCTCATATGATGTGTATGCTACATTGCATTTGCTCATTGCTATATTTAGTTCATATTTTAGCTGCTTTGTCATGTCCTTGTATGTGTATCTAAGCTTTGCTATGCTATCCTCATATAAGTCCAACTTGAACTAATTAAATGCAATATGTAGCTCATTGCAAGTTACTTTCTTAGTGCTTCTTGTGAGATTCATGTTATGATAAGAATCTCCAAATCAAGTCTGGAATCTAGATTGAGCTTTGGTTCAAACTATACTAGTTCTATTTTTAATCATGAGTTTACTTCTGCTAGGCATTTATGGCTTAGGTCAGGTATTGCTTACGGACTAAAAAGTAGCTCTTGCTCATTTTAATCTTATGCTTAACTTTAATCATAGTCTATCTATATGATTTCTCTATTGTGATCTCAACAATCCGCTTCCATGAGATTGCTTGTGATTGCACTTGACGTGAACTTGGGTAGAATCTATATAACGAAGACCATAACTCACAAGATGGCATGCCATTGCACTAGGCATGAACTTGGAGGTGGTTAACAAAGCTTGAGATCACAAACAATTTGATTAAATCGAAGTACAATGCTCAAACATGCTCCAAGGACATTTTCAAGTGCCAAATGTTAACTGTTGTGGCTACAGACCAAACAGAGAGAGAGATGGTAGTGGAGAGTTGGGAGACAGTGACAGTAATGGCTTGGGTGCTCCCCCATGGCCTGTATTCCATATATATACACATGGGGAGTGCTTTTACAATTATACCCTTACATCTGAGTATCCCCTTCAGGGGCACTTATGTCATTATACATGGCCTATTCTGGGCTTTATAACCTTCTACCAGGCCTGCTGGGTTTAGGTGGGGGCCACCCCTACAACAGGAGCCTCTCATGGTGAAGGGCTTCACAGGGCCGAAGCCATGTTGCCGAGTCCTTTGGCCCCCTCTGTCCCTGCGGCCTGTGAACTTTTCCGAACTTGACCGAAGGCTGAGGCCGTAGCCGAACCCGACGCCTTGACTGGTGGTTGAGGTAGACGCGCGAGCGCTCCGTTCCGAGGAGGCGCCTAATCGAAGTAGGCACGTGCGCGCGCTCCGTCCCCTACCCTTCGAACGGGTGGTAGCGGAGCTGGCGCCCAGCCGAAGTAGATGCGCGCGCGCTTCGTTTCCTACCCTTCGAACGGGTGGCAGCGGAGCTGGCACCTAGTCGAGGTAGACGCGCGCGCGCTTCATCCCCTACCCTTCGAACGGGCGGCAGCGGAGCTAGCGCCTAGTCGAGGTAGACGCGCGCGCGCTCCGTCCCCTACCCTTCGAACGGGTGGCAGTGGAGCTGGCGCCTAGCCGAAGTAGACGCGCGCGAGCTCCATCCTTTACCCTTCGAACGGGTGGCAGCAGAGCTGGCGCCCAGCCGAAGTAGACGCGCGCGCGCTCCGTCCCCTACCCTTCGAACGGGTGGCAGTGGAGCTGGCGCCCAGCCAAAGTAGATGCGCGCGCGCTCCGTTCCCTACTCTTCGAACGGGTGGCAGCGGAGCTGGCGCCTAGTCGAGGAAGACGTGCGCGCGCGCTCCGTCCTTTACCCTTCGAACGAGTGGCAGCGGAGCTGGTGCCTAGTCGAGGTGGAAGCGCGCGCGCTCCGTCCCCTACCCTTCGAACGGGTGGCAGCGGAGCTGGCGCCTAGTCGAGGTAGACGCGCGCGCGCGCTCCGTCCTCTACCCTTCGAACGGGTGGCAGCGGAGCTGGCGCCTAGTCGAGGTAGACGCGTGCGCGCGCTCCATCCCCTACCCTTCGAACGGGTGGCAGCGGAGCTGGCGCCTAGTCGAGGTAGACGCGCGCGCGCTCCATCCCCTACCCTTCGAACGGTGGCAGCGGAGCAGGTGCCTAGTCGAGGTAGACGCGCGCGCGCTTTGTCCCCTACCCTTCGAACGGGTGGCAGCGGAGCTGGCGCCTAGTCGAGGTAGACGCGCGCGCGTTCCGTCCCCTACCCTTCGAACGGGTGGCAGCGGAGCTGGTGCCTAGTCGAGGTAGACGCGCGCGCGCTCCGTCCCCTACCCTTCGAACGGGTGGCAGCGAGGCTGGCGCCTAGTCGAAGTAGACACGCGCGCGTTCCGTCTCCTACCCTTCGAGCGGGTGGCAGCGGAGCTGGCGCCTAGTCAAGGTAGACGCGCGCGCGCTCCGTCTCCTAACCTCTTGGCTCCGGGGCCGGTGTGGGGGACCGAGTCGGAGTCACTGCTGACGAAATAGTGAGAACGGGCCTTGCGCCATTGATGTCGCTATGCCTTGGAACCTTTGTGACCCCGCGGTCTGGTAGTGCGCTTTTAATGGCGGCTGGAATCGTGCCGACGCCTGGCCTGTCAGGGGAAGACTGTCGCATCGTGCAGTCTGCCTTCCGTGGGTGGGGCACGCGGCGGTTTATGCCTGGTGCGTCGTGGGATGTGAGCAGTTGCGTGAGCGCGGCCGTTCGCCTCTTCCCTAGGCAAGCGGGACGCGTGTCGGGCGTGGTCTGGCGTTGCGCGCTGCCTGGCCACCTACCAGGCACACCTCTCCATATGCCGGCAATTCTTCTTTCCAGTCGTGGGTAGTCGAACCACTGGGGGTTTTAATCTGGCTGTGCTTCTGGTCGTGGGGGAGGCGAGCGGGCTTTATAAGGCGCCATTCGCTGTGGTGGGGGCGCTCTATCCCGCCTGCCGCCTATCTCTGCTTACTTCGTGTTGATAGCCCTTTTGCCCTAATCTCAGAATAATGGCTGGTCAGGACGGTGCCCCCCGCCATCCCGGCGGTGGCTCCATGTCCAGCCAGAACGAGCCGTCCTTCCCTTCTAAGGATTGCGAGCTGGTGCTGCGGGGGCGCTCGTGTGGTGACGAGCGGTGGGACGCCATGGAATATTCGGGAGGTCGCTGCTCCCGTGTGCTGGGGAAGAGCCGCGTGACCGAGGAGACGCTGCAGCGGCTTGTACGGGAAGGGAAGATCGAGGAGCGCGATGGGGCTCGCCTACCCCGCCGCGACGAGACGGAACCGAAGCCCCAGGAAACGGAGGCGATCATTTTTGTCGCGTTCTTCGACGCCGGCCTTCGAATGCCCTCAACGATGTTTGTGGGCGAAGTCCTGCGGACCTACGGGTTGGAGCTAGCGCAGCTGACGCCAAACGCCATTGTCCGCGTAACCGTCTTCACATGGCCATGCGGACGGAGGGCCGGCGTCCCAGCGCAAGCCTGTTCGCCACCCTGCACGACGCGTGCTGCCGACCCAGGAAGGTTGAGGGGGCTGTATCCAATTTTGGCAGCGTGGATTTCGTGCTACGAGAGTGCTACACGACGCTCTTCCCTGCGCCGGCCCGCTTGGAGATGTGGGAATCCAGCTGGACGCGCCGGTGGTTTTATTACATCGTGACTAGCAGGAGTGGCCTGCTGTGCCGAGGTGGGCCAATCTCGTTCAATAGCTCACCAAGTGTGAAGCCGGAAGCTGATGATGCACGGAGGTTATGGAGGCTTGCTGGCGTTGCACGTCGGCTAAGTATGCGCGACTTGGCTGAAGAGTTTACGATGTACGGGGTGGCGCCACTCTCCGCCCGATGGAAGTACGGGCGACGGGGCGACGACCGAGAGGACGGGGTGTGCCCGTCGTTGTCTTGCCTGCCTCCGCCCTCCGCTCCTTGTAAGTCGCGCGGTGCGTTGGTGCGCATCCCTTTGTGTCGGCGTAGCCCGTGGCTGACCGACTTGTTCCCTTTTGTGCAGTGGCTCAGCTGGAAGATGCGGAGTGCGTGGTTGCGACGTTCCTGGGCCTGTACACACTCAAGGAGCACAAGCTGCGTGAGGCTGCGACCAAGACGGCGAAGCAGGGGAGGATAAACCGCACGTGCGAGGTTCTGCGCATTGCTGTGCCCAAGCGCGCGGTGCCGGCGGAGGCTCCTGCAAGGGCTTCGAGTCGTCGTGGTGACGGTAGCCAAGCGGGAGCCTGCGCCGAGGTTGCCGCCTCCAGCCCGCCAGCCACCTCGGCGGCTGGCACCGGTGGGACGGGACGTGCGACCGGTGATAGGTCCGGCCGGACCAGCTCGGGAGGGCGCGTCGCCTCGAGCTCATTGGCGGCGCCCTCCGCCGGCGCTGTTGAGCCCATGAGTACGCCCCTCGTGGTGCCGGAACCTGCCAACCCGGGGGAGGACGTCGCTCCTAGCAGTGCTTTGCCACCTCCGGCGGCTGCCGAGGACACGCCCGGGGTGGTAGGGACTGAAGGCGCGACAGGAGCTACGGCTACCGACGTCGCGGAAGAATCGCCCGTGGAACCACAGGAGAAACTCCCTCGATTCCGGTCCCCTGCGCCTCCAAGGGGTCGGTACGGCGTTGCCGGCCCTGTGCTTGGAGTTGCGGCGCCCGACACGGCCGGCGCGGCCGAAGGGTCTTCTCAACCGCCTACCGAGGTACTCGCCCCCCAACTGGTGGTTGAACAAGCACCCCCTCCTGCCGCGGCAGGGGGTGCAGAAGGTAAGCGCAGTTCGCTTTCCTCGCACGACTTCGCGAAACTCTCCCCGATTTGCTCGCTCATTCCGTCGACATCAGACGAGACAAAGTCTCCCGGACGTGGTGAAGGATCGAGGAACGGGGGTGTGCGCGGCGTGCCGGACCCTATACAGGGTGTCCTGCAGGCGGCTGCCGCCGTCGATGTGGCCGAAGTTTCCGCAGCCCCTAACGTGGCGGGGGCGGGGCTTGTCCTCTCCGACTTCCTCCCACGCCTGGAGACGCTTCGCGCTTTTGATGAAGCCGCAGAGCGCACCCGCGGCGGCTTTGACCAACAGCTGTTGTCGTCGTGCGAGGGAGACCTTCTGGCGCTCGCGCTGCGGGCCTCGGAGATAAGGGTAAGTATGTGCGCTCGCGGGTGCTAGAGTACTGTCGGGCACCTGCTGACTCTTTTCTGCTATTTCCAGACACTTGTCCTGGGCCACGCGCTAGATGAGGTCCGCATCCGGGAGCGGAGAGCCCTGGAGGTCGATCTTCGTGCTGCGGATGACGCCCACGCCACGAAGGACGAACAGCTTCACGCGCTGGAGGGCGCTCTGGTGGCCGCGCAACAGGAGACCGAGGAGGTCCGGTGCATCGCGACGGAGGAACGTACCTCCTTTTTGCAGCAGATCACCATGCTAGAGGAGGAGAAGGCCCAGCTAGTGGAGTCTCTTGCAGGGAAGGACCACGCCCTGGACAATGCATCCTTGTCGGCGTGGAGGGCGATGGAGTCCCTGAACCGGGCCCTCCAGGGCCTGTGCGTTGACATCCCGGACGCTACCCACGGGCTAGAGGACTTGGCGGAGACGCTCGGGCTGGTCGAGGAAGGGGCCGGCGTTGCTCTCCGCAGTGCCATGACCTTCGGCGAGCATTGCGGCTTCCTCGGTGCCTGCCTTGCCCTCGCCATGCTTCACACTCATGGATGTAGACATGTCCATGAGCTGGCGAACCCTCAGCTGGACCTTCCTGCCCGGCCGGAGGCGATGTCGGACGCCATTCGCTTTACCGAACCCGACCTCCGAAACTTCCACCGACGGATCTGGGGCTATGTCGGGGAGGACGCAGCCAGGGTCGCAGTGCGACAAACGTTGCACGGGGGCGGGGACCTCCTCCGTCGGCATGAAGGAGTTCCCCGGCGCCAAGGTGGCAGCGCAGGCCCACCGGCACCGCCACCACGCGAGGGATGAACGGCTGGTTAGGGGAGCGGTGTAATGTGCGGTCCTGCTTATGGCCATGTAACCCCGACATCTTTTGTGGTGAATCGAAGTAGCCCCCATTCTTAATGCTGTATGCTGTTTTTATACTCCGAGTACGCACAGGAGCAGCGTCTGTGCGTGCGCGGGATTCGCGTCTTATTTAGAGTCCGTAGACTGGCGCGTGCGGAGGCGGACCTCGACGCTACGACTTCATTTAGAGTCCGTAGACTGGCGCGTGCAGAGGCGGACCTCGACGCTACGACTTCATTTAGAGTCCGCAGACTGGCACGTGCGGAGGCGGACCTCGACAATACGACTTCATTTAGAGTCCATAGACTGGCGCGTGCGGAGGCGGACCTCGACGCTACGACTTCATTTAGAGTCCGTAGACTGGCGCGTGCGGAGGCGGACCTCGACGCTACGACTTCATTTAGAGTCCGTAGACTGGCGCGTGCGGAGGCGGACCTCGACGCTACGACTTCATTTAGAGTCCGTAGACTGGCGCGTGTGGAGGCGGACCTCGATGCTACGACTTCATTTAGAGTCCGTAGACTGGCGCGTGCGGAGGCAGACCTCGATGCTACGACTTCATTTAGAGTCCGTAGACTGGCGCGTGCGCGCGGGGGTGTTGCTCTGCACATTGCGGCCAGACACTTTTACCTTGGGAAACAGCGAGCTTTATTGAACTCCCGTTTGCGCGGGCGAGCATCGTACAAGGAGGGGCTGAGGCCATTATAATTTTCGTCCTGCTTCTAGGCGTAGTATCGCTGCAACTTGTCTGCGTTCCATGTGTGGCGGAGAGTTTGTCCCTCGAGTGTGGCGAGGCGGTATGCTTCCTTCTGTAACGCTTTCGCCACGATGTATGGACCTTCCCACTTGGACTCCAGCTTGCCAACGGTCTCCGCATGGAGCGCCGTTCTGAGGACGAGGTCCCCAGGGTTGAACCTTCACGGATATACAGATCGGTCTCGAGTACGTACTGTCTGGCGTGCGTACTTTTCGACATGTTGGGCTGGGCTCACCCGCGCCCCATCGAGGAGGTCCAAGGATACGCGACGCTCCTCGTCGGGCGCTTGGACGAGGTCCCTCTGCGATCCAGCCTTAATTTCTTCAGGCGTCACTGCCTCATCCCCAAAAAGGAGCTTGAAAGGCGTGAACCCCGTCGGGCGCGTTACGGTTGTGCGAAGGGACCAGAGGACGCTGTGAAGCTCGCTTGGCCACCTGCCCTTCGGCAGCCCGACTAGGCGTTTTTTGATGGCGATGGAGATGGCGTCGTTCGCCCTTTCGACTGCTCCGTTGGACTAGGGGTGCCCAACCGAGGCGAACCGAAGCGTGATGCCCATGTCGCCGCAGAACTCCTTGAATGGGGTGGCATCAAATTGCAGGCCGTTGTCGACGGTGAGTTCCCTGGGCACGCCGAAGCGACATATGATGTTCTGCCAGAGGAAACGCTGCATGGCAGCCGAGGTTATCTTGGCTAGGGCTACCGCCTCCGGCCACCTGGAAAAGTATTCCAGCGCAACTACCATGAACCGCAGGTCCCCTGGGGCTCGGGGGAGAGGTCCCACTATGTCGACGCCCCAGCGTGCCAACGGCCATACCAGGGGAATAGGGTTGAGGTTCGTCGGGGGCCTGCGGATGATGCGTCCCATCCACTGGCACCTCTGGCACCGACGCACGAGGTCCTGGGCGTCCGTGATGGCAGTCGGCCAGTAAAGGCCTTGCCTGAATGCCTTGCCGACTAATGACCTCGGCGCGAGATGAGACCCGCATGCCCCCGCGTGGATCTCTGCAAGGAGCTTCTTCCCTTCTTCGCGGGAAAGGCAGCGCAGGAGCGGTGCGCAGACGCCCTGTTTGTAGAGCATCCCTTCAAACACCTGGAAGGATCTGGCACGGTGCTGCAGACGCCGGAGCTCGGCGTGGTCCTCTGGCTCGGCGATGCCCTGCAGGAAATTGAAGATAGGCTCTCGCCAGTCGCCCCGCTGGGTGATGTGGTGAACGAGGGCTGCGTCCCGGTTGTCCTGCGCGATGGCCGCCTGCGGCAACACTTCGTAAAACGCCCCGTCAGGGGGTGGCAGCTGTTGGCTGGCCGCCTTCGCGAGAGCGTCGGCCTGCTCATTTTCCGCGCGAGGGATGGCCTTGACCGTGACGCCCAAGAAATGCCTTTCCCTCGCTCTTACAGCCGCGAGGTATTTGGCTAACTCAGGGTCCCTGGCTTGGTATGACTTGTCTAGATGGCCTGCCACCAAACTTGAGTCTGTGCGGACGAGCACTCGCTGCGCACCAACTGCCTTGAGCTTCGTCAGGCCGAAGAGCAGCGCTTCATACTCAGCTGTGTTGTTGGTGGCCGGGAACGCGAGGCGCGCCGAGTATAGCAGGCGCTGCCCCTCGGGCGTAACAATTACTGCGCCTATGCCCGCGCCCGCGACGCCGTAAGCTCCGTCGCTGGTGAGAGTCCAGACCGGGTCGTCGTGCTTCTGGGCGGGCTGAGCCGACGGAGTCCATTCTGCGAGGAAGTCAGCGAGGACTTGAGATTTGATTGCAGTCCGCGAGGCGTATGTCAGGGAGAACGGGGCGAGCTTGGCAGCCCACTTGCCGATGCGCCCCGTGGACTCCTTATTGTGTAACATCTCTGCTAGGGGAAACGAAAAAGGCACTGTGATCGGGTGGGCCAAAACATAATGTCGAAGTTTCCTGGAGGCCATGACCAACGCGTAGGCTAGCTTTTCCAGCTCCGTATATCTCCTCTTGGCGCCTTGGAGGGCTTCGGAGACGAAGTATACGGGCCGCTGTATGGCGCCTTCCTCTAGGACGAGGACAGCACTGACCGCTGTGACCGACACGGCCAGATAGAGCAAGAGGGGAACCTCTGGTGCTGGGGCGACCAGAGTGGGGAGGCTCGCTAGGTGTTTCTTGAGCTCGTTGAAGGCCTCCGCATAGTCGCTATCCCAGCGAAATCCGTCACACCCGCGAAGTGTCTTGAAGAATGGCAAACCCCGCTCTGCCGCCCTGGATAGGAAGCGGCTCAGGGCTGCCATGCGGCCCGCCAGCCTCTGGACCTCCCTCGTCGTCTTGGGCGGCTCCATGCCCAGGATGGCCTCAACCTTGTCGGGATTCGCCTGGATGCCCCGTCCGGACACGAGGAAGCACAGCAATTTGCCCGCCTGGACGCCGAGGACGCATTTGTCGGGGTTGAGCTTGATGTCGGCCTTCCTGAGGTTGTCGAAGGTCTCCTGGAGGTCCCGGCCGTGCAAAGCGAGCTGCCGGGTTTTGACTACTACGTCGTCGACGTAGGCTTCCACGTTCCTTCCGAGCTGGGCGGCGAGGGCAAGTGCAACGAGGCGGGTAAAGGTAGCGCCTGCGTTCTTTAGGCCGAAGGGCATTCTGACGATGCAGAAGGTCCCAATTGGTGTGATGAAACTGGTCTTGTCCTCGTCGTCTTCGGCCATGTATACCTGATGATAACCAGAGTAAGCATCCAGGAAACTCATTAGCTCGCACCCGGCGGTAGCATCGACCAGTTGGTCGATGCGTGGCAGGGGGTAATTGTCCTTTGGGCACACCTTGTTGAGTGCCGTGAAGTCCATGCACATACGCCAGGCCCCGCTGGCTTTTTTGACTAATACGGGGTTGGCGAGCCACTCTGGGTGGTGGACCTCGCGGATGACCCCGGCCCGGAGAAGCTTCGCCACCTCCAGCTTGGCCGCCTGCTGCCGATCCATGGACATACGGCGAAGCTTCTGTTTGATCGGCTTGGCGTCAGGGCGGACCACGCAAAAATGTCGGCGTTGTCCCGAAGCACTTGGAGTAGATCTCGCTCGACCTCCACAGGGAGTCCCTCGCCAATGGACACAAACTGCCCCTCCGCCTGGAGCGGCACCTTTTTGACTCCACCTTTGGGCCGAGGCTTAGGCGTCCATCCTGGAGCGGAGGGCGTGTCGCCAAGCATGCCCGAGAGGGCGTGCACCGGGCGGTGTAAGTTCCGGCTGCTGACTTCGACGCATCTGGCGAGGTCCTGGTCGCCGAAGACAGTGATCACGCCCTGTGGGCCTGGGAGCTTCATGCATAAGAAGGCGTGGTGCAGGACCGCCTCGAGGGAATTGATGGCGGGCCGTCCCAATATGACGTTGTAGGGGTGCGGGATGTCCACGATGTCGAAGATGACGTGCGCGCTTCGGGTGTTACTCCCCTGGCGGAATGTAACTGGAAGGGACACGTGCCCTATGGCCTCCAGCGGTTGGCCTCCCAAGCCTTGAAGTGGCGCTCCTGATTGCTCTAGGCGGCTTCGGGGGATTCCCATTCGTTCAAGGGCCCCTGCGAACAGAATATTCACAGAGCTCCCCCCGTCGACGAGGATGCGCCTGACATCATGGCCTGCGATGTGAGCCTGGATGACTAAAGGGTCTTGGTGAGGGAACTCCACACCCCTGGCGTCATCCAGGGTAAAGGTGATGTTGCGGGGCGGCACCCACGGCTGTGACTGCTCCAAGGGGGCCCCTGATAAGGAGCCTCCGGTAATGACGCTAATGGTGCGGTGCCGTACGCCTTCTTTGGCGGAGGCTCGCAGTGGGTCACCCCTTGGCTGCCGCTCCTGGACTTCTGCCCGGGGCCTGGGGGGTGAGGCCCGAGCTTCGGCCACCACCCGTCGCAGTTCCGTGACCGCGGTGCACGCCTTCGTATAGTGATCGCCGTAACCATGCACCTCGCACCACTTGCCGCAATTCCGAAGCTCTTGCTCCGCCCGGGGCCGCTCGTCATGACCGGGTCCGCCTTCACATCCCCGGCCCTCTTTCCACGATATGGGGGCAGGCTCCCGAAGGGCGTTTCCAATGCCGAGGACATGGCGAGCCTTTTGTGGTCTGCGCCGGTGACGCCGGGGCTTGCGCGTGCTCCTTGACGAGCCTTCTAGCTCCCCGGGGCCGTCGCTTCCGGGCGTGTCCTCCTGGGGTTGTCGACTCCGGCCCTGCTTCGGGGAACCATCGCCTACCTCCTCCTTGCATGGCAAGCGCTTCGCGTGGGTGAGGTCGGGAGCGGGGGCGTTGCGTCTTCGCGCATCTTCCTCGGCCCGCGCATACCCTTCCATTTTGTCGAAGAGCTTGGCGACTGTCTTGATGGCTTGTGCGCGTTGTATTTGGCCAGGGGGCCCGGGCGGAGGCCCTATATGGCCGCGTTGATGACGGTTGTCTCGTTAACGTCCTTGACCTGGCATCGCACCTTTGCGAAGCGCTTGAAATAGTCCCGGAGCTTTTTCGAAGGTTTCTGCTTCACGGCGAAGAGTTGGCCCGCGTCGACTTGCTCAGCATAGTTCCCTTGAAAGTTGTTGTGAAGACAGTCGCGGATCTACTCCCATGCGTAGATGGAGTTTGGCTTTATAGTGAAAAACTAGGAAAGCGCCACTCCTTGCAACGCGAGGGGGAGTCCCTTCGCCTTTGTGGTGTCGTCGCCACCCGCGGCTTCGATTGCGGTTTCGTAGACACGCACGAACTCGCGTGGGTCCGTATCGCCTTTATATGGCTTGACAACATTGGGGAACTTGAAGTCTTCGGGCCACGCCGCCTGCTGTAATCCTGCCGATAGCGGAGACCCTGAATCGACGCGTCGCGGCGGCACGCGGCCGGACGTGGGAGCGTCACGGCTGTCTGCCCTTTCCAGCGCGGGCTCCGGGGCGATCACTGGCGCGGCCTGTTGGCTCCGAGCCTCTTGTACGCCTCGGACGGCCCCGCGGAGATCCTCCAGCTCCTGCTGGAACGCTTTGAGGGCCGCCAGTAGGGTGTTCTCGACCGCCGGCGCGGGCGGGGCCGCCGGCGCGCCCGGCGGACGGGTCGGCATGGGTACAATCGCCTCGCGATGGGTCAGCACGGGTACGATCGCCTCGCGAGCTCCCGAGCTGCCGGTCGCTCCGTTGTGGCTATCTCCAACCGCCCGGTCCGCGCTACCGCCGAGCGTTGCGGCGAGAGCGGCGAGGTTGGTTGCTGTCGCGTCGGTGGGGTCGACCGTCGCAGCGCCAGTGACGGGGTTGGTCGCCGCTGCGCGGGCGTCGACGTCCTCGACCACCGCGCCTGCGTCGTCGCCCGCGCCCGCAACAGCCGATGCCGAAGCCCTAGTGCCCATGCGACGCTCCGACCCTGCCGCCTTCTTTCCCTTCGCCACCGCCGACGAAGCTTTTTCCGGTGCCATCCTTCTTCGTACTTCAGGCTTGCTCCTGTCCTCCCCACGGATGGCGCCAACTGTTGTGGCTACAGACCAAACAGAGAGAGAGATGGTAGTGGAGAGTTGGGAGATAGTGACAGTAATGGCTTGGGTGCTCCCCCATGGCCTGTATTCCATATATATATACACATGGGGAGTGCTTTTACAATTATACCCTTACATCTGAGTATCCCCTTCAGGGGCACTTATGTCATTATACATGGCCTATTCTGGGCTTTATAACCTTCTACCAGGCCTGCTGGGTTTAGGTGGGGGCCACCCCTACAACATTAACATTGCTCTTGCGCAATATTGTTTGAGTAAAATGCTTCATTTTAGAACTTCTAGCTCACCAAAAATGCTTAATTGTACCTTCATGACCTTATTTTGATACACTTATCTTGATATGACTCTTACAAGAATCTCTAGGGATAGAGCTTTCCATAAGTGAAGCTTAGCACTAATTTTGAGATAAAATGTGTTTTTTCAATTGCTTAGTTTGCTATATATACTTTGATAAGATATGGCTAGCATGTAATCCATGCTATATATGGCTTTGTGGTAATTCTTCTAGCTTACACCTCACTTTGTGTAATTCTCAAAGCTTGGTAGGTTTGAATCCCATTTCATGCATACATTCTCTTTCTTTTGCTTAGATGCATAGTTTGAGAGGAGGCATGATCCCTTGATCACTATTGCCAAAGAGGGAGAGAAGTGATAATCAAAGGGTGTGTTTGATGGATCTTTTGGCAATTGGAGTAAAACTGGAGCATAGTGCATGTTTAGGCCAAATTGAAGAAAATTTTGAAAAATGCAAAAAATAGCAAGTTTTGGGCCAAAAATAACATATCTAGTTGTTGGAGTAAGGGGGAGCTTTCTTGTCATGCATTTGCACCATATATGCATCTTGAGCCATTTTGATATCTTCTAGTGCTTTGTGTGGTTTTCGGTGAGTTTTGAGGAAAATTTGCAATTTATTGGTGTTGGCCTCTTTTTTCATCTCCCATACATGGTCATGTCTTTTTCTAGTATTTCAAATGGACCATGTGTGTGTTTTCAATCTTCATCCCCATTTTCATCTATTTTAACTCATTTTTGTCGAGGTAACTTAGTTTTCAATATATTCATCAAGAAGGACATTGTGAAACCATGTGGAAGTCACCCCATGTGTATGATGAATATAAGACAATTTTAGGGCGATGGAATTGCATTGAGCTGACAAAAATGAGAAAGACATTTTTAGAGCGGGGCATTAGGCAAGGGCGGTCTGACCACTTTGCAGGGCCAATGTGATCGCAGTCTCACTAGCCTAGAGAGGCGGTCAGACCAACCGGTTGACCCTTAGGCAAAATGTCAAGGACGGTCTAACCACCATGGGGCTAGCGGTCAGACCGGCTCTTCGGTTTTTTTGCAAAAATAGACACCAAACACTTATGTGGCATGTTTAGAGATGTGTTAGCAATAGCTAACATTGAAAATGGATACTGGACCTGAAACTAGATAAAGATTAACTAAAAAGTCCAAAGAGGGAGTTTTTTTGGAGAAGTTAATGGGTCTGATTAGCCAAACAATGGCGGTCAGACTGGTGAGGTAATGGTGATATGACTGACATGGTAAAGGCGGTCAGACCAGCCAGGGAATTTTCAAAGGCTTTGAATTGGAAATTGTCGCTTGAATTTGGAAATGGTTCTATGTCTATGGACTCATGTCATATGTGTTGCATAATGCATATTTCGACTAATGTGGGTAAAGTTGGAATGAACTTGTGGCCAGAACTAGTTTGCTTGGTCATTGTTTTGTAGGTGGCTTGAAGTCAACTACAGTCAATGGTGAGGACCAGGATTTCATTAGGAGAATCAAGGTCTAGAATGGTCATGGATGCCAAGTGAGATAGGCAGGGACCATGGAAGGCACAAGTGGTCAAGGTCAAGTGAGACTTGTGGTGTGCTAAGGGACTTAGGTCCGTTTGCAAACGAAGATGGTCTAGTGGTTTCCAAACATGTGAGAGGCTTAGCGAGAGATCATTGCGGCCACATAGAAGGTGGTGAAGCATAAGCGATGCTTTGAGATGAAGGAATTGGCCAAAAGTAGTTGAGAGGCAATATGGTCATTTGCCCTAAATCAGAAAAGTGTGCGATGGTGGCCTAAGCGAATTATGTCAAGGAGACTTCACAGAGGACAAGATATGGTGAATTAAAGTTTTTCGGGTCAAGATTGAGGACAGTGCTTTGAAAAGCGTCATGAGTGTGTTGAGTGAAAAACCTGATTGTGTAATGGGTTAACAAGTTGCCATATGTGTGTGTAGTGGATAAAATTCACTTTATAACCAGGTTAGTGTTTCATGTGAGTCTCCACTATATAAAGATAAGCTAGGGTTTGTGGTTGTGTGGGTTTTTGCACTTGAGCCTCTAAGAGAGAAACTAGGGTTTTTTAGGAGAGAGATTTGTCCTACCATTTTGGGTTTTGTTCTCCAAGTTGGAGAGGCTATAATACTTCACCTCCAAGTGGAAATAGAAGATAAAACTTGTTCCTCCATTGTTTATTCGCATTATTGTTGATTTTCTTGTCTTTTTGGTGCTCTTTGGTTTCTCCATGTTCTAGTGTGTTTCGTGCTTCGTTTCAGCTTGCTAAGACATGTAGGAACCTATCTAGGGTGATCTTTGAGGTTTAAATCCACGAGCTTGAGTAGATCTAAGTTTCCCCTTTTGCCCAGTTCTTTACCTCTCTTCCCTATAATGGATAAAGGTTAGAACTTTGACAACAATTCTTGAAATTGTTGGGTGGAATAGGTTCATGATATTCTAGGGTAGTTGTTGATGTGACCACGCCACAAACACGCACGACCATAGCGCCGAATATCAAGATTGAACTAAAGGTGAATTCGTTTCTTCAGCTTCAACATATTTTAAATAAGAATATGGTGCTACCTCATGTCAATACTTTGTTCATTCTCAGTTTTGACAAATGGAATATTTTCGAACCAAGAGGGAGGCCAGCGCCAAATTAATGGAGAAAAACAAGGAAGAAGAAGCCCAAGGAGAAGCCATGCAGTGGGAGGGCAAAAGGGGAGAGGTCCAAGAACTTAAAGCCCATGTTTTGGATGAGGTTTCCAAGCCCAATTTGGAATTTCCTAATGCCCAACCGAAATCAAATTCGGAATCAACTCAGAACTCAATTCGGATTCGGTTCGGGACAGCCAGACAGGCCTGTAATAAAACAGCCATAATTTTCACAAACGAAGTCTGATTTAGGTGTTATTGTGCTTGTTGGAAAGCTTATTCCAAGGCCCATCCAATGGGTAAGGCCTCATCTTCAGAAACCTTTTGGTCGCATCACAATCGCCAAAACAATCCGACGCTGATACAGCCTGACAGGACTGACTTCCAACATGCATAGAATTCGCATCCGGAGTCCGTTTGGGATGGGTGAGTACTTGATGGAAAGATTATCTTGTCCTATTTGAAATGGATCTGGCCTCACGTCAAAATTCCTTCTGTATGAAAAGATATCACCGAAACAAGTCAAGACTATTTCTGAATCCGAGTTTAAAGGTGCTGCGCCACCTCCAATTGGGCCCAAGGGCTTTTCAATTTTTTTAGGGGGGTGTCCAACCCTAGGACGACCCTTGGCCGCTCCTCTCTCTTCTCCAACTCATATATTCACTCTCTACCCCCATTGAACTCTTTGGATTTCGTTGAGTTTAGGTTTAGTCATTATGCAAACTTCTATTCTTCAATTGTGTCGAACGACCACCTGTCAAGACAGCCTTCGGAATCCCACATTTTGATCTCAATATAAATATTTGTAATTTCATATTGCTTGTTATCTTGTTCTTGCGTGTTTTTCGGTTGCATGCAGGAATTGACCTTCGTGGTCAGGTCAACCGCGTTCTTGGCACGGTTGATAACAATTTGGAGTGTGGTTCAGCGATTGCTAAGGCGCAAGCGACGTCGTACGGTTGTAGTCGGTTCGTAAGGGTCACCTCCACTAAAATCGAAGTTATCATCCTATCGGAAGATCGGGACCCCATTGCCTCATCAGTTGTGGTTCAAATTTGGTGTGATTTGATCAAATAAATCATAAGTTAGGTGGATTGGCCTTTAGAAATGGTGTTGTTTTTAGTCTGTCAGCAAGGGTAGTCAGAACTCCAATCCCTTGCCAGTCAAACCAACCACCGGTCATTCCACCGATACCTTCATGGTCTGACCACTGGCCACTGGTCCAACTGCCAAATCAGTGGTAGTTAGACCAGCCAGGCAGGTGTGGTGCTAGCTTTTGTTTGTGTGTGTTGCTTTCCCCTATTTGCAAGTTCAATCTTGATCTTCATAGCTGTTTATAGCTACTGGAATGAAAAGATTGCTGAATACATAGGGGAAAATTTGTCAGAGTCATTCACCCCCCCCCCCCCCCCCCCGCCTGTTGTAAGTGATCCTACAACTGTGTGTTTAGTAGCAATAATCTATGATCTCTTAATTGCATGGCTTGCTGGTTTATGTAGAGAAATTTTAATTTGCACTAGTACAGTCTACACTGTATCCCAACAACAATAGCACACATCTCAGAACAACCCAATCCCTCAATCCGTAACTATTTTATCCTCTTCCCATGCTTCATCTATGGCAAATGGTTCAGCTCTAATGTGGTTCGTCACAGCCAATTCTTCATCCGCATTATGGCCCATAGTATGCTCGCCTCACCATGACCTCGGGACATCCTTGTTGTGCTCCAAATGTCAATAGCAATGGTGTTAATGGCGTCGAAGAGCAATGCCACCACCATTGCACTATCAATTCTTCCACTAAGTTGCCGCCTATACCACCCATTGTCCATTGTGGGCTCCTTAGGCATCAAGACCCCAGCTTAATCATGGTCACTAGCCATATCCATCCCTCAACTAGTAGCCAAATGCATTGGTTTCCTTGGGGGCATCTCAGCTAACATGGACTACTTTCACTCGAGGAAGGCACTGCAGACCTTGTGATGCAGGGTGTTAGATCTTCACAACATATGATTAAGGGTAACAAGTGATCCGTGCACCCTGATGAACTGATGGCACCAACCACTATCTCGATGTAGCAACCTACAACAAAACAATTTGCCCAACCACACACTTTGATCAATGTCTACTGAACCACATGAAGTTAGACGTGCAATCTCTCCTAAGATTTTTCAGTCCAAAGGATATGATGGTGAACTCATACTGAACATAACGAGTGGAGAAGGTGGTCTTGGGTATATCCTCTTCTCGAATCTTTAACTGGTTGTATCCTAATCTCAAGCCTATCTTGGAGAAAATACTAGCTCCCTTCAACTAATCAAAAAGATCATCGATCTTGAGTAATGGATACTCGTTCTTGATGGTGGCGTTGTTCTTGAAAAACTACCATGCTAATGAATTCCCTAGTTTCCTCCGTCTTCTTCACCATCTGGACCTAGTGCATTGTGATGGGCATAGGTTTGCTCCACCACTTCTGAATTAGTCGAATAAGCGAGTGTAAGCATAATCAAGTGTGCCCTGCAAGCCAACACATAAAATGTATTATTATAGATGCAGGCCTAAACAAGGTTGGCTATGGCTCTTTTGCTAAATGTCTTAATTGATAATTACAAATAATATAAATTCATATGACTTAGCAGTTTCAACTGAAATGGAATTTTCTAGAATACATGAAAGATTGCAATAATAATAATAATGTAGGATCTATCAACCATTACATGGCTTCCTGCATCCAATGCTAGTTCTTCACTGTTAAACTCGCTTATTATCATCACTAGGACCGACCACCCAAGACAACACAAACTAGTTTTCATTCCAATCATAAGGTTTTTAGAAATAGATAAGTGTCTCCCACAGTTCCCAACATCCACCCATGATCGTGGACACGGCTATTCGAACATTTTTTTACTTTGCATAGGTCACACACTTTACTCACAAGAGACAATCCCTTGATGCATTCTACATGTTTCCTTTGATATGTAGATCTAGGAGGTCATCACAAGGCTTTTACAATGCACCTTCCCAGCGAGGCCACGCTCGCTAAAGTTTTCACTGCTATGGGATATCCATCCAGAAGCCCAAGCATCATCACATCAAAGGGATGCGACCATCCCCTTGCACATGTTCACACCTATGGCGCAATCCACACTCGGTCGCTGCAAATTAGTTAGCCAGGTCGTACCCATTACAGACTTATAGTTGTGCTATTTTACACTGGAAGGTTATACAAGATTCGATTCTTAGAGTTATCTGGGCTGTTCTATCATATTCCACCCATTCTCGTACTTTCAACAACACCAATCCCTCTTACCTCCCACCCAGAAAATTAAGCATGTTGGGGTTTATGAAAGTATAAAATAATCATATTACAACATACCAACCACTTCCCACTTCCCACTAGCAACTGCCCAAAACTAGGTTTCTCATATTTGAAATGATGCCAGGGCAAGTTAACGCCCCGAGTTTGTAGGCAAGACTAAGCATGGCATTTTAAATATGGACTTATTATTAGTAAGTTAATTAATAATCCCTAGGGAAACAAAGGTGTTATGTCTAGAGGCAAGGGGTGGAGGTAATTAAACAATCATACATAAAGAATTAACTATCTTATAATGCGAATATAACTTGCATAGTAAAATCAAAGCATGCGATTTAATAATTTAAATTGAAAAACTTGTATTGAAATGTCAAAGCAAAATTATCAAAGTGATGACACACCTTGTTCATAGGTCAATTGGCCTTATGGGTCTTGGCTTGCCTCGGTCCCTCTTCCTCTTGAACTTCCTAAGCTACCAAACAATCACACATAAATTCAAATAAGTACCTATAAATAGAAAAAATAATAAAACAAAAATTCAAATGAACTTTAAAATTCATTATTTCAGTCATATTAGAAAGGTTTTGATTTTAGATGAATTTAAAAACAAATTTTGCTAAATTGGACTTAAGACGAATGAGAACGAGCCTTACAAAGTTTGAGATTTGAATTAATTCTAAAAAATGATAAAGGAGAGAGTCTCTCACTAACAAGTGGGGCTCACTGGGTTTTATTTTTATTTGCTATTTATTTTTCAATTGAAAAACTACTGCGTATGACATATGTTGTCCACTATTTTGAATTTCTCTTATGATTTATTTTTTATTACACATGGTATAAAGAATGAAAGGTGGGACTAGTTACTGTGCAAACAGTACACAGGGACCCACAAGTTAGTGACTCCCAACTCATTTAATGTGTTTTTAGAGTTTTATGAGACTTTTAAAATAATAATTTCTTAATAAATATGTCCTTATGGGGTGACAGTTCTATTCTATCTATGGTCACGTCTTAGAGTCATTATGGCTCTGATACCATCTCTGTTGGACTCAGAAACAATACCTCCGGATCTTTTGTGATAATCGCACTAGTCTAGATAAAGTTAGTGCAAATAGTGGTAACAGGGACACATATCATGCATATCAAAAAACTTTATTATATAAAATTGTATGGGCCTTATGTTCAAGTTTACATTATGTAGCCCATAAGCCAAACATAAAAAAACGGAAAGTAAATAAGGTGGAGCAACCCAACAAGTCCACCCATAGACAAATGACAATAAGACGTGTTCTACTCATCATGATCCTCACCGTAGTTGATGTAATCCTCCTCTAAGCAAAGGATATCAAAGGAAGACATAATATGGTAATTTGTGTGTAAAGCCAAGTTAAAGTAAACACGATAAATAGATGTAAAAGTAGAATTTAATACAGTAAGTAAATAAACAACATTTTAAGCAAACAATGTTGTCAGTGTAGGTCTAACCTAACACTAATCTATCCACGAGTATCCTACCTAAACCATATTTTCCAAGATCTCATCTTTTCAAATTTAAACCAAGTTTTTAAAAATAAAGTCTAATCCATGAAAAACCTTACTCAGCTTACCCATGACTGTGGGCATGGTTATCCAGGATAGTTTATACACTTTGCAGAGGTAATACAACTTTACCCACAAGACATGATCATCCCATATTGTCACCGGATAAGCACACTTCCCTTAGTATGTGGCGAGAAGATCATGACAAGGTCTTTACAATGCTATGTCATCAACCTGGTCACACCACCACTAAGGTTTCACCCAAATAAAGAATCTACTAAATAAGGGCCCCTCTTTTGTCATGTAAGACTTTCTATGGCCTATGCCACACTCACATTCAACCTATAGCGAAACCAAGTTGGGACCTTGTAAATTACTTAGCCAGATCTATCCCATACCAGACTTATGGTAGTATGATGAGGCTTTATAACAGTAGCTCACAGATCAATCCTTAATTGATTTAGGCAGTCTTTCCACATACCCTTGTGCCAAGCACCTGCTTGTGCCAGCAAGCGCCCACCACCTAACCAACTTTCCAAGTCTAAACCATATTTTTATATTTTCTTTTTAAACCTTTTATACACATTCTTCATTCACCAAAGTCAAGAATACATTAAAATAATCATTATTCTTCATTTTAAAAGTTATCCCAACCTAAAGTCATTCTAGGCATGCCTGAGCTTTGCTACAAATTTTCTAGCTAATACTATTGTACTAACTAGATTTTTGTTCTAAGGTGTCAATTTTTGCCATACACAATGAAATTTTATTTTAACTAAAATTTAAATATGATTTAAACTATGTTTGAATAAAAGTATGCATACATAATAATTTAAAATAATATAAATAATTTGAGTTACTGAGATCAATATGATCAAAGGTGTAACTACCTTGCTCAGAGACTTGGTGCTATGAGTTGTCGACATAGTAGTATTCTCCTAGAACGTCTCATTCTACATGTGAAAATAACCAAAGAAAATAAATACAAACAAAATCCAAATAAAATTCAAAAAGAAGGTAGAAATGGGTAATTTAGGATTTTAAATGAATTTAAAAGAATGGATTTATTTGGAGCTAGGATGAATGAGAACAGACTCTCGTAAGCTTTAAAACTAAGAAAAAGGGAAATGGATATTTAATTGAAATTTCTGGATTTATTTTCCTAAGAAAAAGGTAATTATGATGTTAGCAAGAATTTCTGATTCTTGGGGAATATTTTCTTAAGGGAAAATCGGAATTAATGCGTCAAGATGATGTCATCAAGGAATAAGATTTTCGATCGATTTATTTTTCTTAAAGGAAAATGGAGTAGAGAGACTGACAAGTGGGCTCGAGTCTATGGACCAGGTCTATGAATGCTTCCTGGTCCACGGTGGGCCAGGTTTATGGCTTGTGTGGCATGGTGGCTAGCCTGGTGTGTTGGCGCTGACGTGGCACAACGTGTGGTGCCACATGGCTACCACATCAACCCCGTGCACTGATGTGGCACAGTCGGTGATGAGTGGCACAAGGGAGCTTGAGGGTAGTTGGAGCTTCGGTGAGCAGTGGAGGGTAGCAAGGCAAACTTGTTTTAGCCAAGTGCGAGGCACGGACATGAACGAAGGCGGCTGGCGGTGTGAAGGGGCAACGACAGCAATTGGCTTCTAATGGAGGGGGAGTTTCGGTGTCTCTCTTGCTCGAAGGAGGGGCGAACAAGGTTAGTGCCAGCATGTGGAGGCTCCTGGTGGTGATAGTAAAGCTTAAAGGTGGCCAAAGCAGTGGCAATGGCTCGCCGAAGTTGTGTTAGAGCTTGGAGAGGATGGCGCTTGGTGCGAAGACACTAGGATGCACGAGTGAGAGAATCGAGGGAGCGGTTTGGAGTGGTGTGAGGTGGGGTGCTCGAAGGGCTTTATATAGGGCCGAGGAGGGACACACTGCATGGTAATTGCTCACCAGAGTTGATGGCAGTGCAAATGCGAATAAAAGCGGTGGGAATGCGAGGTTAAGGTAGGAGAAACCTATGGGGTGAATGCAGGGTGACTTAAGGTCACTAATGGCAACGAATGCACAAGCCAACAGGAAGAAACAGTAGAATTTAAAGCTCTTCAAGGAGTGGTAATGGCAGCCAGTTGTAGGAGGAAGAAGACTAGGGAGGAAGAAGGGACTGCTGTGTGGGTCACATCAAAGAGAGAGGAGGCAGTGCGAGCGCACGGAACGATCGGATGAGCTGAGCTGCATGGGCTAAGGCACATGTCACGTTCGCGGGAATTTAGGCTGGCCAAGTTTCGGCCCAAGAGGTTATTTGAGGATTTTAAATACATTTTCAATTAAACAAAGGCTGGAATTTAAAATAGCAAATAAGAGCCAACAATTCCAGAAAATTTCTCAAAAATACTACAGCTTAAGATAAACTCAGGAATAATACAATCAACTTCTTAGACTTTTAAAATAATCAATTAAGGCTTTTTCTTACTCTAGGCTTAAATAAAAGAAAAGGAAAAAGGGGAAATAAAATCCAGAAAAACCTAAATGGTTTCATATAAATAAAAACTAAAATTTTGGGATGTTACAACTTCGCTCCGTTGGTGCAATTGCTACCTCCTCCCTTGTGTCGACCTCACTCTCCTCCCTTTGGCTGGCACTATTTTCAGGACGTCCAAACACACCTACAAACATCGAAGCAAAGTTGTAATCACATTCTTTAAAATAGAACATAATTATAATGATTAAGTTTAACCTCAACCTTATGATAATGTTTTGAATTGCCATGTGTAGATGTGTACATAGTTAAGCTAGGGTTGTCCTCGCACCTTATGGCGCATGGTGGACATACGGGTGGCTAGCCAACGGCACCGATGAAGACTCATAGATAACAATGGAGAGGAGGGGCAACGAGAGTAAGCATACAAGAATGCCTACAGGGATGTCTCTGTACAGACTATAGAGCCAAACCAAAGGAGGGAAAAGGGGGATTCGGTGGGGAATGATATGTGCTGGAACAAATGGCAACATCCTATAAAGTAGGGGTGTAAACGGAGTGGATAGTTTTCGACCATCTGTCTGATCGAAAGCATTCGGCTCTAATTCAAAGAAAAAATGGATATCTGACTATTTTTCTGGATTTGGATTTATAACTGGATAGTTTTTCCCGGATATGAGATCAGATTCGAAATAGAAGTATCCATTAGATTCGAAGCTATCTGGGAATTTAATCGAATAGTATTCGGTAAACTTATCCCAAAAACAGATAAACTTTAGGCCCATGAGTTATGCCTTAATCGATCAGCCTAATAGGCAAGCCCATAAGGCCATGGGCCCATGTGTATATGACTAGCCTCTCAATTACCTAGAGAGAGCAGGAGAGAGAAATCGGCCCATGGGACTTTTCTAGTATTGAAATTAGTTTTTTATTTTTAGAAAATACAGAAAATCCAAATAAGCCAAGAAAAATAGCAAATGAACTCAGAAAATTTCCAAACAATTTAGGCAAATATTTTTGAACATAAGGAACTTAAAAAATACTTTTGAATTTAATTGATGTAGTCAAATTTGCTTGTTAAACTCCTAATGGGTTGCATTTTGGACATGTAGTACTGTTGATTGATCCTTTTATGTGTGACATATATGGGTTTTGTTTTTGCGCGATACCCGACTAAATATTCGTAATCGAAACTAACCGTATTCGGTTCAACATGTATTCGCTCCGTATTCATGACTGAGACTATCTGTATTGTATTTGTATCTATATCCAGTACTATCTATGTCTAACTTCGATTCAAGAAAAAAAAATAAGATACAGAATAAACAAAAGCGTTCCGTATCCAAATTCTGATTACAAACCTATAAAGGGCGTTTCAAGTCCCTCTCCCAGCCAATTGTTTCCCCGGCAGCCCACAGGCCCAACACTGCACACGCCCATAGTTCGGGACTTTTAGGGGCGGCGGGCAGCCAGCTTGGACTGATTTGCCCTTTTGCCTGGCAGGTCGAAGAGAAGTTAGAATTGCCGGTTGCTCTTTTGGCTGCCATGCCAACTTGCTCCGCGGTCCCTCCTTTAAGCCAGGCAAACCAGGGTTTCCTAGAACGAGGCTGCTGCGCGCACAGTGTCACGCACGCACACAGAGAGGGAGGGGGGAGCGATGGTGGTGCTGGTGGTCGCGACGACGTCCGACGCTGCGTCGGCTGTCCCGGCCTCCGCATTCCTCGCGATGCCTGGCTGGTCACGCGGCCCGACAATCCCCGTAAGTCCGTATGTCGAGACCTGAATATCACCGTACATACCCGCTTCTTCCTCCTTGTCTTACCTCTCTTGCAACCGCGGCGGCGCAGGACGGGGTCGAGAGCTTCGCGAACGGGGGCGTGCGGCTTCTGCGGCACGCGCGCGGAATTGTGGAGGAGGACGACCTCGACCTCCGCTGGGAGGCCGCCACGGGGGATCGCGTCTCCGAGGTTGTCTTCCTCAGCCGCCACACCGCCGTCTCCAACCGCCCCGCGCTCACCGTCCACCCCATCGGCGTCCCGCACCTCAAGGAGGGCGAGTCGCCGCCGCAGGGAGGGCGGCCCGGGTGGGCCGCGCTGCCCAGCCCCCGGATCGGGCCGTGGCTCCGGCTGCTGCGGAGGATCGCTGCCGACAGCGGCCTCGTGCCGGAGTTCGAGGTGTTTTTTTTTTTGCTTCTTTTCTTTGTGTAATCTCGAATCTCTATTGCACGTTGATGATGCCATTTTTTATGAATGTTTGATTGGTTCTGGTTTGTGAAGATTACGCTGGAAGGCACTCACCATGGACCGGTGACCAATACACCGACGTTGTTCGTTGAGATTGGTACGGGCTTCTTGCCGCTGTTGTAAATTCTTGGAGAGTAAACGATCCTCTCTGTGTGGGGTTACTGTATGATTACCAACCGTGTCTCACAAATAGTTTAAACAGATTACTTTGACAAGAATGTTTCTCATTTGATCTTAATTCAATTGTGATTGACTAAATTTGTGGTTTTCCTAAACTAAAGATAATTCGAGTTTGTGAAATTGAGCATAGTGAAAAAGTCTTTATGTTTGTAATTCGTATAGCATTGGATGATTAGGCAAGGCCTACGTGTTATCAGAAAAGAAAATTTGCGAATGCTCAGATGATATGGCATTCAGGTTCTTTGATTCTGATATCTCCTTGATTCTTTTGTGGAGTGATGATGATAGGCTATTTAATCTGTGAGGAGCTATGAGAAATCAGCATCTTTATAGTTGTCAAATGTCAGCAATAACTCTACATCCTGAATCCCAAAACTTCCAGTCCATGGGCTTTACAGACCGTGGTAATCAATTAGATTATACCATGAACATAACTTTTACAAGTTCTGTTCTCAAGGATATTGTTCATCACTTCTGATTGTCATGTCTAGTCACATATGTGAAGCGCCTAGAAAATAGACAACCACCTAAGGTTTTCCCTTTGTTACTTGGTTTAATAGCTAAAATAATGAGGAACGAATATAGGATGCTTGTAAATTTGAACACTTGGTGAACCCATGATTTATCTGCGGGCTCACCTTAAGTTGTCTGTTACATCTCTTTAAGTTTCAGGACATGCTGTACTTCAAGTAATTGTTTGTTGCAAAAATCCAATGGATTCATTTGAAGTCACTGGATAAGTGGGTGGATCCAACCAGCAGCATAAGCTAGCTGCTGTCAAAAATGCAAACTTCATTGCTCTAGCTGCTGTGCTGATTAATCTGCTGACTTACCCATTGGATCTGCATATGCTAATAGGTTGCACATCTGGTTTCATTTCTCCCACTTTGGGCCACCTTAGCCTGAGCTGTGCAGCAATACCACATGGAAGCTGGGTCACCCTATGGTGTAGTGTTTGTTATGTTTTCTTGAAAGCTATTCCAAACTTATGTCTGTAATTCATTTATCATAGGAAGTACTGAAGAATACTGGGGCAGGCAGGATGCCGCAGAAGCTGTTGCTCTGGTATTTTTTTTCTTCTCTATTTTATTTTGCTATTTTAGCCATGTTCACAAATTTTATAATAGATCAACTATAGCAGTATTTCTTGTCTGAACTGTAGAATCTTCTGCATGCGATTGTCGAAATTAGTCTCTGGGCGTGGACTATGGGGTTTCTTTTCTTTTCTTTTTCATCATGGTCCATTGTCCATGGTCTGTACAGCCTTCAGGTTCATTCTTTAATTTGGATATATTAACTGATTCCCATGTTGTTGAAACTTAGTGTTCTGTTGTGAATCCTCATACCAGAATTATCTCATATGCAATATTTGTACATTTTTTATAGATAGAGATGCACTAGCCAGAATGGAGAAAAACTGATTATAATAAGATAACATCATTTACAACTTCCCATGGGCAACATAGTATTTTAAATAATGGGCTTATATTGCACGATTTCATTAGTTCTGAATTCCGACTTAAGCTTTCCTAAATATCCTATTCTTACAGCTACTGCGGAAAGGACTTGGTCTTGAAGGAGGAACTGCTGTCGGAAATTGGCAGGGGTAAGTTGACATAGGCACATATCTTTTTTTTCTTCTCATTTTCGTGTGCTCCATGGCTTTACCAAGACAACTGTCAGATAGACTGGTCTACCATCAGCAGTACAACGGAATAATGCAAGTGGATTGTGTAGGTGATGTTTAATGCATAATACCATACAAAACCTTCTGGTGTTGTTTGTAACAAACACATTTTACTGTGAGTGGTGGAGCTAGTGTATTTTTTCGGGGGGGCTGACCGGGTCTGATGTCTTGGTTTCCATGTTAACTAGTGGGAAACGGTAACGGATAATCCGTTTTATCCGAAATTCGTATCCGAGAAAATACGAATGTGGTAAGCAAAATCCGTATTCGAAAATGTTCGTATTCGTATTCGAGAATATTCATATCCGTATTTGAGAATATTCGTATTCGAGAATATTCATATTCGTATTCGAGACTATTGGATTCATATTTGATCCGTTTCCAGAACCTAGGAAAAACCCAGATGAATTTTGTGATTCGAAATTTGAATTTAGGCAGTGTGAAACCGGTCAAAAACCTGTGAAAAAACCGGCAAAATCGCTAGGAATTTGTTCTACCAAAATTTGTTACAGAAGTTGTAAGAGGATATTTGTATTCGGCCGAATTAAGTACAAATTCAATTCGTATGCGTATTTGAGAATATTCGAATTCGTATTCGTTTTAAAAATATGGATTCGTATTCGTATTTGAGACTATTCGATTGTATCCGATCTGTTTCCATCCCTAATGTTAACCAAATAAATGGACAATAGGTTGTATGAATATTTTTAGCTCTTAAACTCTAAAGTGCCCACTTCCTATTAATACTTTTTGTTAGATCCAATGAGCATCTCCGTAAGATCCACAATAATTGAAGTATTTCCTGTGGACAGTAAAAGATCAATATAGCGAAGCTTAATGTTAATAGAATACACTGTTCACTGCCCATGCATGCTGACAATATATGTACTTTTTACTGTCTTCCTTGTTAATGTCTTTTTCAGTGAACTGTTTGTATTTTTATTATGATAGTATTTCTGTTGTAAATTTGAGCTGGAGTAAATATCTGGTATATTTTCTTCTATTCTAAACCTTATTTCTTGCAATGCAGGAATGGTGGGAAGGTTCTTCTAGGCATAGGTGGTGGTCATTATGCTCCTCGCCATATGGATATTGTAATGTGAGCAACTTTTTCTTAGAAAATATTAATGCATAATTGATTATGATGCATTTTTTTCTCCTTTTGATTATCTTTCCTCTGTACTAGCACTTCTCTGTGTGCCATCTAGTAGTAGAATAGAAATTCTGAGCTTTTCTCAGTGGGTAGAATCCCTTAGTGGAGTTTGTGGTCGTGTGCATCGGAATATTTACTCTTGGCCGTCTATACTTTTTTTTCTTACGTCACAAACTAAATAAAAAGCAGGAGCTATTAACTTGCCTATTTTATCTGATCTGGAAATAGTTCAAGGGAAGGAATGCTAGGTAAAAGTTAGTAGCTATGTTACAGATAGATGTTGGTTCTGAGTTCTTGATGCTAATTCCATGATTTGAAACCATGGAAAAATAAAACAGTCAAAAGAAACAAATAGTTAATAGTTCTAGTCAAGGATACAAAACCCGGAACCGGGGGTATTCCTGGCCGGCGGCCGGTTACCGGAAATCCCGGGGAAAAACCGGTTGAAATTCACGAATCAAATTTCAAATTTAGGCGATTTGAAAACCGGTAACTCCAGTTAACGGAAAAACCAAAAAGCACGCTAAAACCTGGAAAAGTTAGAGAAAACCTAGCATAAAATGTTGGGACTAGTATATTTATGCATTTTTAGTTCATACAATAGGTAATCTAGCACAAAAAATACCTAAACCAATCTAGGAATTGCATTTGTAACCACCGGGATTTCGGCCAATTTTTCCCTCACGGTACCCATCGGGATTTCCGGTAACCACCGGGATTTCTATCCTTAGGTCTACTAGCTAACTCCATGCACTATCACATGATACACTGATAATGTCATTAAGCAAAGCTAGCTAAGCAGTAATCTATGCGATTAATAACAATGGCAGCTACAGTACTGTTGTGAAGGATAAGCAAATAGCTTAACTGAAATCAATTGACAAGATGATGAGACGTCCAAATCCAAAAAACTAACAACATAGTAGGAGCAGCAAAGCACATGAAAGACTGAATACTAACAAATGAAAAAAAAATAGTTATGCTTCTTTGAATGCTAACGTGCCTTTCTTCTGCTTTACTCGATCCATCATCAGATAAAATGAGTAATTAGTTAATTACCCTGTTGTTCACACACTGCAACCCACACGCAGCCTACGCCTCAACCGGGCCGCATGGCACCGGTACATCCTCCTTCCATCCAAGGTTGAGCAGAACAAATCAACAATATGCTCTGTTGTTAATACAATGAAGAGAAATTATTTTTTTTTCATTTGTTAGTATTCAGTCTTTCATGTGCTTTGCTGCTCCTACTATGTTGTTAGTTTTTTGGATTTGGACGTCTCATCATCTTGTCAATTGATTTCAGTTAAGTTATTTGCTTATCCTTCACAACAGTTCTGTAGCTGTCATTGTTATTAATCGCATAGATTACTGCTTAGCTAGCTTTGCTTAATGACATTATCAGTGTATCATGTGATAGTGCATGGAGTTAGCTACTAGAACTAGGGATAGAAATCCCGGTGGTTACTGGAAATCCCGATAGGTACCGTGAGGGAAAAATTGGCCGAAATCCCGGTGGTTACAAATGCAATTCCTAGATCGGTTTAGGTATCAATTGACAAGATGATGAGACGTCCAAATCCAAAAAACTAACAACATAGTAGGAGCAGCAAAGCACATGAAAGACTGAATACTAACAAATGAAAAAAAAAAATAGTTATGCTTCTTTGAATGCTAACATGCCTTTCTTCTGTTTTACTCGATCCATCGTCAGATAAAATGAGTAATTAGTTGATTACCCTGTTGTTCACACACTGCAACCCACACGCAGCCTCCGCCTCAGCCGGGCCGCATGGCACCGGTACATCCTCCTTCCATCCAAGGTTGAGCAGAACAAATCAACAATATGCTCTGTTGTTAATACAATGAAGAGAAATTAAGAATCAATCCCCTCTACAAGACAGATGAATCAAGAACGGGTATTTGTACAAGAAAAAGATAAGTCAAGAACTGACTTTTCTGTATGATTGAGAAAATTGGGATGAGTCACATCATAAATCTAGGACAACTAACAGGAAACACAAACGAAGATGACTATGTCGCTGCCAGAGAGTTCCTGTTGAGTCTCCTAGTTCCGGTCATGGTGCTGCCACGGTCGATTTGTTTCTCATCAACACTACACCACGTATTAGCCCCGTGTTTTCTGGCTCCGGCGGTGAGGACCTTGGGGCGGCGAAGATAAGTCATGTGGCACGCCTCCGAATCCATCGAACCGTCCTCTCGTCCAAACAGGCTCAAGTCACTTGACGCACCACAGGCCTTACCATTCATTATGACTACACCCGGCTTCACTGACCGTTTTGGACTTCAGCTCCCCCCTGAGCTTAGTCCTAATCCACTTTGCTATTTCCCGTCATGTTCACCACTCCGTAAATCTCAGTCATCTTCCTATGGCACTTTAATCATTCTGAACCTTAGCTCCTTAGCTTAGTCTAGATCCCTTGACTACTTTAGATGTAAGCTTTTTTTTATCTTAATCCTGGTCTCGTCCGTCTCACCATGACGTAGTTTCAGAGTCCTATAACCAACACCAATGAGCAAACCATTACATAGCACCACACGATACACAAAATCATCAATGAAATTATCGATGAGTCAAGAACACATACCTTCGAAGGTTCACTCCCAAAAACATCACAAACCCACACGGCTATCATATGGCTCACAATACACCAAGTGTACCTCTTTACCTCAAGAGTCTTTGCTCAAACTGTCATCCATGGATCTTATCCATCTTGCACCTTGCTTAAGTCCAACCATCTTACCCAGTATCCACGACCGTTCTGGACCTTGGTTCTCTTAACCAAGTCATGGTCCTCCTCACCGTTGACCATAGTTGACTCTAAGCTACCTGTATAATAATAGACCAAGAAACCAATTCCAAACGCAAGTTCTTCGCAACTTGACACATATTAATCCATAAATAAACCATGTAATTCATATGCATCAATCCCAAACACATAGAACTAGAACCAATGCTTAACTTTCGCCCTACTAGAAACAGGACAGTGGTCATACCACATTTTCAACGCTGGTCATACCACACTTTCGATGGTGGTCATACGACCAACTTGCAATCATACCGCACTTACTCAAAAACCACTTCTCTGGAAAATAACAACCGCCATCTATCAGCCGGTCATACCTTCAGATGCAGTCATACCACAGTTTATATGGTGGTGATACCACAATTTAGATGGCGGTTGTACTGCCAACCAACTTGCTGTCATACCACACTTGACTCACTCAAAGACCACTTCTCTAGAAAATAACAACCGCCATCTATCAGCCGATCATGCCTTCAAATGCGGTCATTCCACAGTTTAGATGGCAGTCATACCACAAACAAAACTGTGGTCATACCACTCTTAACCTGACAGCTTTCTGAATTTTCAGCAAACCTTCAAAAACCAAACTCAAAACTTTAACAACACATGCAAACCACAATCAATTACTCATCACAAACCATAGGTTGGCCTCCATATGGTCTTAACACTAACAATTCCTTATGTTGTGTATCCTCAATTGATGCAACCTCATATGCTTCAATTGTAGATTTGAGTATTGAATGAAAGGTTAGACCACCTATAGGTTCTGTATTACATGCCAATGCTTGTTACAGATTGAAAATGTTTCCCAGTCGGAACAAAAAAAAATAAAATGTTTATGTGAAGTTACATCAATCTTATTTCACTTATGAAAGGTTTGCATTAAACAGATAACAGTTATTCTACTAAAAGTTTTTCAGTTCATTTATGCAACTTACTTGAGACTTGTAGTTGCAAAAAAAAGACAATTACATTTCAAACTTCTTCCATTTATCTTTAGCCTCATCATTCTGTTATGTATCAGTTGACATGTTCCATTTTAAATTACCATCTCCTTGCAGTTATGGTGTTTTTTTTATGGCTCCATTGACAATTCCCGCTGAATTCCTACCAAATTCCACATCCCACTGAGGGGAAAATATTTTTTCTCATTTTTTTTGGAAAACCAAAGTTTTTTATGTCAATGGTGTATTATGAAAACATTTCAGGAAAGATGGTGTATGGGTGGGTCACCTGCTCTCTGGGTATTCTTTGCCAATGGAGGAACCAACCCAGGTAAATGGGAAAAATTCAGGTGACATTGGTGGTATGTGGAAACACTCCATCAAAGTTTCATATGAAGCCACAAAAGCAGCTTTTCCTGGAGGAGAGGTTATTGCACATCTCGATCAAAAGTAAGATTGCTAAAATCTAGTTAGTTTTGTTTCCATTAGGATGCATAGTCCAGTAATGAACTTTATGTTATATTGCATCTTTTCAAAAAAAAAACTTTATGTTATTGCATTTCTTGGAATTTTCAACTTATTTTGGTTTTCACTCTCTTGAGAAATATTTCTGTCATAATTTATTAGTTTCAGATTGCAAAATGATCTCGCTTGAAATTTTGGCTTGATGGTGCACATGAATAATTGTATCCACCAACCTGGAAAAAAAAGATTACACATGCATCTTGGTCCGAACGTCCTAGTACTAAATGTTTGTATATGACTATAACCTGCAATTTGATGCAATCAATAAAAAAAATGGCATTTCAGTACAGACAAGAAACCTCTTCTGTCTTCGGGAATGGCCTTTCTCTATCGTCTTAATTCTCTATTATGTTCCATCTGTGGAAGATTTGAATTTTTATCATGCTTGTCTTTTGGTTCCAACTTCCAACTACAAGTGACCAAAGTGTATGGTTTAGTATAGGCATGTATGTGAGATCTTTACAGATGCTGATAATATGACAATCTTCGAGTCAAATTTGAAGGAAGTTTGTCCTTCCATTTTTATTTCGGAAAATGCTGATCCATTTATAGCTTAATATCCTCAGCTGATTCCTTATTGTGTAGTTACCTCCATAATACCTAACTGTTATTTACCTTTTCTGTTAATCAGTATCTTGTTCGGCTGTGTAGGCGCACACACTGAACTCTGTATTATTCATTAAAATAACTTATATGCTATGTGCATATAGTATTAGGTGCGACTGCATCAGCAGCTAGATGCATGGTTTGCATCCCAACAATGCGAAATGATGCATTAATATGTATAGAATACAACATGTAGTATGACAATTTTTTAAAGTAGTAGTATGTATCATAAATTACATGTATAAAGATAATCATCCATGCCCATTACTTTCAGATTTTTTATTATCCAATTCTAATGTTTCTTATAACTATTACCTTTCAAAAAAACATATCGGGGTTCACGGGGCCTAGTGACATATTTTATCAAGGTACTCTCAATGTTCTGAAAATTGGTATCTGTACTCAGTCACCCCACCTGGTAGTACATATAGAATCGGCCTTGTATATGGTTTTAGTATACATAATTTATAATTATGTAGGTACATAATACATTCATATAGCGGCAAAACAAAAATCTAATAATCTTTTCATGCATATAGGCTAGAAAATTAAGCAATTGTCATTTATCAACAATGGCTAGTGATACAAAAAGATCAATTAATCAAAAGAGAAGTATATAATAGATAGAGATTTAGTCTACATATTTGTACCGTTCTTTTAACACCACCAGATTAAGTGGCCTTGTAGCTGTTAACTGGTCGGTTAATCTGCATAATAGGCCCTTATAGTCGGCTAAACCTATTCATTTGATTGTTGTGCAATAACCGGAACGGAGAGGAATCTAGTCCTTGAATGCGGCCTAGTATTTAACTTACCTAGTCTAGTTTTAGAACACTTGCTCTAGAAAATTTAAATTTGTGAATATCTTTTTCATATCTTATGCCATTATGTGTAACTCCAACCTGTTATTGTAGGAGCTTCAAAGGCTGGCAAAAGAATGCCATTACAGGCTACTTGCAAGAGCTGAATATCAGGGTAGGAAAACCCAATGATTTCTTATAAGCTGCTTAACGGTGGAGTTTATTACCCGTTTGGTAAAACCGTCCTAGGACTGTTACATTTGAATAAAATTTTGTTGTATCCTCACGGCAGACTCCATCATGTCATGTTATAGATCGAGTAATGTAGTACCTCGCTTATCTGCGACCTAAGTGAATAAAATTCTTATTTCAAATCCTGAGCCCTATGTCGCCTTTACTGCCATATCTTGTGGACTGCACGTATGTCTACTGTTGACTCCCTCATCTGTATGTATATTTCCCCTTAAAAAATTCTTGATCTTAGATTTTAGTCACCACTTTTTACGATTGATTCTTGACCTAAGTTGGTAAACCGGTTCGAACAAAAATGGTAAGCTACTTTCCCTAACGCTTGTTCTTAACCTCTAAAATCAATTTATTTCAGTTATTATTGTTTATTTTCAGTTAATTCTCTCCTAAAATTTACTTATTTTAACTACCGCCATACCTCCACCGTCGCCCTCAAAATTCAGCGCCATCGTCTCCTATACTACAGTCACCACCACTACCGTCCCACCACCTACACCATCGCCACAACCGTGCCTCTTGATCGATGCGTGGGAGGGCCAGGGGGCGGCAATAGCGCGCGTGTGAGATCGGGAGCGGCGTGGTAGTGGACCCAGACAACGGTGGTGAGCATCCAAGAACCCCTACCCCCTTGGCGAGTAGGCCCACCGATGATAGCAACGTTGGCTGTGTTTTTTTCGAAGGGGTTGCATTTTTGCATTTCATTGTGTTGCATTCTGTTTGCAACGTCTTGCATTTTTGAAGTGGTTGCATGTTTTACATTTCAAGGTGTTGCGTTTTAAAGTTTAATTGTGTTGCATGCTTTTTGCATTGGGTTGGATATTTTTCCATACGGTTGCAATTTTGCGTAATGTTGCGTCTTTCTCCCAGAGTCCCAGTGGTTGCATTTTACCCCATTGCTTGCACTTTTTTAAAAAATCGTACGTAACTTGACTAGTTTACTGACGTTCGTACCATAGCCATGCTGTTTTCGAAATTCGTTCTTTACTTCATCTTAGAAAAGCTAAAAATTAGAAAAAGATAAATTTAAAAATAGTAAAAAATAAATTAAAAATCAGAAATAAGTCAAAATGAGCAGGACCGGCTCGTAGCAAATGGGCGAGGTGACGAGACACCTATGAATTGTGATGCAACAAAGAGACAAAACCAAGTCACGTCCCATGGAAAGGATGGTCTTCTTCATTCGTTAATGCATCACTGTCCTCTCCACAAATACCCCATCAGTCTTGTGGTGAAGAGCTGGCAAAAGCGCCTCGCAAGCTACCACCAAAATTGGTTCTTGTTGCTTGCATCCTTTTGAATGTCCAATGCAGGAAAATAGACAGTTAATTGTGGCTAAGCCCATTACTCATCAGATATTTTCGTGTGTTCCAACATGGGAGTACTGACTATATGCAATTAAGGCCCTTCTCAGGACTGCGGTGAAATTTCGTGAATGGGGCTTTTCAAACCATTCCTAATGCATAGGTTCTCTAGGCTGTATTTAAACGTATCACACTACGTAGAAATAGCTCTGAATACAATCTTTCTAATACATGATATCTAGTAACCATCCTATTCAATTAATTTCTTCACTCCAACCTCACAACATCTCTCTCCTTTCTACCAACCTTCATCATCTAATTTTCTTGGTTTTCTCAAATAGGTTGTATATTGCAGGAGATACAGCCCTACTCTCTATCCTGCTTAACTCTCTCCTTCCATATTAGCCTGTATATTACTTGGCAGTCTATAGTAACTGTTGCAAATATGGGCAATATTTTAATTCCGAATTTTACTAGGAGATAAATACAATAAACCAGTAATACAAAACTTACTACTAACAGCAGGTTATTCATCATACTTCAGAATACACACAAGGACAATATAGTAACAAAATCGAACGAATGCGCGAACGACTTACTTTTGAGCTTGATGAAGAACAGGAAGCAGCGTAGGCTTGATGCAGTATAGAACGTAGATGACACAGTGTAGTAGCGGTCGCGCAGATGTGCGCTGCCCAGAAACCTTATTGCCGCCCCCGTGCAGGTCTTCACGGCAGCAACGGTCCGGAGGTACCGCTCCTCTTCTTCATGGTGCACGCCGGAAAGAAGAGTCGACGAAGTTCAGATGACGCAGCACAACAACACTGTTGTAGGGGTGGCCCCGACCTAAGCCCAGCTGGCCTGTTAGGAGGTGGCAAAGCCCAAAGATAGGATATGTACAATGACATAAATGCCCTTAGGAGGGGTAACTAAGTGTAAGGGTATAGTTGTAAAACACTCCCCATGTAACTATATATATGCCATCCAGGCCATAGGGAAATCCTAAGCATTGCTCACCTAACTCTCTACTACCATACCACTCTCTCTCTATTTGGTCTGTAACCACAACAGTTAGCGCCGTCCGTGAGTAGGACAAGAGCAAGCCTCAAGATCCGAAGAAGGAGGGCACCGAAGAAAACTTCGTCATCAGCGGCGGAGAAGAGGAGCACGACAGAGCCGCGCGTCAACACCAGAGCTTCGGTGTCGGCAATCGCGAGCACGGGCGTCGGCATCGGCACTGCAGCTACAAACGTTGACGCTCACGGTACGGCGATCGCCCCCGACGCTGGCGCGATGTTCGGCTCCACTACTGGCGTGACGATCGACCCCACCGCTGGCGCGACGGTCGACCCCACCACTGGCACGACGGTCGACACCGGCAGTACCGACCGGGCTGTCGGGAGCGGTAGCGCCGACGCCCATGCCGGCATGGACACTGTCCCTACATCCGGCGCGGGCGCAGCGAGTGGCTACGGCGGCAACGTCGGACTCGCCACCACCTCCGAAGCCCACCGCACCGGCGCGCCGGGGCAACCTAGGAGTGCAAGCTGTAGTCGCCGTTGTCCCGACAGAGCAGCCAGGTGCGCCGATAGCCCCAGCCACGGTAACGGTGGAGAGCGCTTTGCTGACCGCCATCGGCACGCTCCAAAGGGAGCTAGCGGACCTCCGCGGAGCCGTGCGGGATATGCAAGAGGCTTGGAGCCAGTAGACTCCGCCGATGGTCACGCCGGAGTGGGCGGACAGCCGCGAGGCCCCTACGTCCAGTCGTGTCCCGCTACGGCGCGTGGATCCAGAGTCCCCCTCTCCGCGGGCCTGCAGCAATCGACATAGCCGGAGGACTTCAAGTTCCCCAGCGTCATCGAGCCGTACAAGGGCGACACGGACCCTCGGGAGTTCGTGCGCGTGTACAAGACCGCCATCGAAGCTGCAGGCGGAGACGACACCACCAAAGCGAAGGGACTCCCCCTCACGCTACAGGGAGTGGCGCTCTCTTGGTTCTTTACCATAGAGCCGAACTCCATCTACGCATGAGAGCAGATCCGCGACTGCCTCTACAACAACTTCCAGGGGAACTACGTCGAGCGCGTCGACGCGGATCAGCTCTTCGTGGTCAAGCAAAAACCCTCGGAAAAGCTCCGGGAGTACTTCAAGCGCTTCGCAAAGGTCCGCTGCCAGGTCAAGGACATCAACGAGACGACCATCATCAATGCAGTGATACAGGCCTTTGCCCGGGGCTGCTAATCGAGTACAACGCACGAAAACCAATCAAGACAGTGGCGAAGCTCTTCGATAAGATGGAAAATTATGCCAGGGCGGAGGAAAATGCGCGACGGCGCCAAGGCGACGACTCTGACACCAATCAGGCGGAGGGCACGACGAAGAACGGAGACTCGCCGAAGGAAGGCTCCTCGAAGGGCAAGCGCAAGCAAGAGCCATCGAAGGATGCCCCCGAGCGCAAGGACGCCCAGCACAAGGACTCGTCGAGCGACAAGCCTAAGCACGGCCAACACAAGTCCCGGAGAGCCCACTACGTCTTCGACATTGAGGGGTGGCTCCGAAGACAACGCCCCCGTCGGCCGCGGCAGGGGTCGCCAGGGCCGAGGGCAGGGGCGCGGCTGGGGCCGCGATGATAGGACCCGTGCGAAACACGACGACCAGCCCTACAGTCTGTGGTGCGAGGTGCATGGCCGAGGTGGCCATGACACACGTGCATGCACCACCATCACGGCGCTTCGACAGAGCGTCGCCAGGGACAGAACCCTCGAGGTGCGACCGCCCGTCGTGGCCCACGTCCAGCAACCCCCGGAGGGCTCCATGCGGATCCAAGATCACGAGTTGCAGCCCAGAAGGGACCCTTGCGGATCCAAGCCCCAGAGGGAGCCCAGCGCAGGGTTATAAACATCATCTCCGGGGCTCCTCGCTGCAGTTCGCCTCGGAGCGGCAGCAGAAGGCCTATGCGCGGAGGCTACACCACGTGGCAGCATACCCAGCGCAAGCACCGCCGGACTGGGCACAGCACGAGATACCTTCACGCCCGTGGACACCGAGGGCGTGGAGTTCCCCCACCAAGATCCCCTGGTTATCCAGGTCGCCATCGCGGGATGCGACGTTAAGCGCGTCCTTGTCGATGGAGGAAGCTCCGCGAACATCTTGTTCGCAGCGGCCTTTAACCAAATGGGGATCCCTCGAAGCCGCTTAGGCCCCTCGGGAATCCCATAACAGGGTTTCGGAGGTCAGCCGCTGAGGGCGTTGGGCCAGATATGCCTGCAGGTCTCCTTTGCCCAGGACGACAACGTGAGGAGCGAAGACGTCACCTTCGACGTCAATGATATCTTGTACCCTTACAACGCCATATTGGGACGGCCAACCCTCAAATCCTTCGGGGCAGTCCCACATCACGGCTTTCTATGCATGAAGCTCATGGGCCCGCGGGGTATCATCACCACCCACGGTGACCAGGACATAGCCTGGTGCATATAGCTTGGTACTCGAGGCCCACATCGCCAGGTCCACCAGGATTCCTAAGGTGTACGCGGCAGCGTAAAGGCCCTCGGCGGCTCCAAGAAGCCCCCCGCTGGGCCTCCACGTAGATCGCTCCAGCACCAGAGGCTCTCCGCGTTCCCCCGCGTGCCCTACCTCGCCGCCACGGCAACAGCAGTCGCTGCTATCCCCATCCTCGAGCGATTTGTGGTTAGTATCCTGTCTTTTGTAATCGCTCACCCGCGCAAATGGGAGATCAATAAAGTCCACCGTTTGCAAAACTTGTCTTATTTTCTACAAAGACGCACATCTTGTTTCGTGCAAAGATGCGCGGAGGCGAGCCTCCGCGCGTACTCTCCGTGAGTATAAACAAAGAGACGAGGTAAATGCACGCACTCTCCGTGAGTATAAACAAAGACACATGGTAAATGCGCGTACTCTCCGTGAGTATAAACAAAGACACGCGGTAAACGCGCGCACTCTCCGTGAGTATAAACAAAGACACACGGTAAACGCGTGCACTCTCCGTGAGTATAACAAAGACACGCGGTAAACGCGCGCACTCTTCGTGAGTATAAAATAAGACACATGGGGGGACGCCTCTGCGTGCACTCTACGGAGTATAAAAAGACGCGGATGTTGTTCCCACGCACGCGTGGATGTTGTCCCTACACGTACTCTACGGAGTACAAAAAAGACGCGGATGTTATTCCCGCGCACGCGTGGATGTTGTCCCTACGCGTACTCTACAGAGTATAAATAAGATGCGGATGTTGTCCCTGCGCACTCTACGAAGTATAAAAAAGACGCGGATGTTGTTCCCACGCACGCGTAGATGTTGTCCCTACGCGTACTCTCCGGAGTATAAAAGAAGAAGAAAAAAGACGCGGATGTTGTTCCCGCGCACGCGTGGATGTTGTCCCTACGCGTAATCTATGGAGTATAAATAAGACATGGATGTTGTCCCTACACACTCTACGGAGTATAAATAAGACGCGGATGTTGCCCCTACGCACTCTACGGAGTATAAATATGACGCAGCGGAGGATTGCCTTCACGCGCACTCTACGAAGTATAAATAAGAAGCAGCGGAGGCTTACCTTCGCGCGCACTCTACGGAGTATCAATAAGAAGCAGCGAAGGTTTGCCTCCGCGCGCACTCTACGAAGTACAAATAAGATGCGCGGATGTTGTCCCCGCGCGCGCTCCACGATGGAAAGTACGAAAGTCGTCCCTGTCCATGCATGTGTGATAGGACACCAAGCAGCGCTCGCACCCTGCTCCTTCGCTTCTTGTATGAAGAGGACAGCGCTGGGAAGCAGCTCCGCCCTCGGGTCAGTTTCCGTGGGACGCACCTGCTTGACAGGGGCCTGGAGGACTTCATTTCCTCCAAAAGCTCAGAACAAGAGTAGTAGCTGTTGCCCTAGCGCCTTTGTCTCAGTGGCCGCATGGCATGAGGAGTGCACTCTCCGCCTAAGCGCCAGCTCCGCTGCCACCACTTCGAAGGATAGGGGACATAGTGCTCGCGCGCCTACCTCGACTAAGCATCTGCTCCGCGGCCACCACTTCGAAGGGCAGGGGACGGAGCGCTCGCGCGCCTACCTTGACTAGGCGTCAGCTCCGCTGCCACCGCTTCGAAGGGTAGGGGACGAAGCGATCGTGCGCCTACTTCAACTAGGTGCTAGCTCCGCTGCCACCACTTCGAAGGGTAGGGGACGGAGCGCTCGCGTGCCTACTTTGACTAGGCACTAGCTCCGCTGCCACCACTTCGAAGGGTAGGGGACGGAGTGCTCACGCGCCTAATTCGACTAGGCGCCAGATTCGCTGCCATTACTTCAAAGGGTAGGGGATGGAGCGCTCACGCGTCTACTTCAACTAGGTACCAGCTCCGCTGCCACCGCTTCGAAGGGTAGTGTCAGACCCAGATTTTATAATCCGGAATCTACTGTGTTTAGCTGCACTATTCCCTGGATCAGTAGATAGTGCTCACATATTACAGTTCTGAATATCAAAGTTCATATCATGCGGAAGCGTAAATGTAATAGTAGACTTACACATGGGCCGATTAGGCCGAAATCATTAAATTGCAGCAGCGGAAGAACGAAGCACACATGTGGGATCTTCAGGACATGCCCACAGGCAGCCAACTGGAGGTTCGCGACCTAGCTCTTGACATCTTCATCTTCTTTACCATCATGTCCAATCGTGTTGCTGAGGCGGAGTGACCTGATTCCTGATTCTGAATTTGTTGTGAAAGCGAGTGTGAGCACAAACCACCGTGCTCCGCGAGCCAATACACAGAATGCAAATAAATAGTATGCATGGCTTATCAAAGGAGAGGTTCGGGTTATTTTATTTGCCAAAATCGCTTTTGATAGCATTATTAATATTTAATCATAGCGTTATGGTTGCTACCTAAACTCCACACAACGAGTACCATAATTGACTTAATCCACCAAAATACACTTTCTTTAGTGACTGTTGTCTAAGACTCCAAACAGCGAGTGACATCGTTTAATTAGTCCACCGATCTTACTCTATCTATATTGATCGCTATCTAAGACTCCAAACAACGAATATCATCAATTATACAATCCACCAATCAATTGTTGCCTAAATCCCCAAGCAGCTAGCGACATCATTTATCTAATATCATTTATTTTATCCACCAATATCTTTTGTATTCTAAATTCCTAACAATCCAATCCTTTTGTTATTGATCCACAACCATAATTTAATCTTCCAATAATCAACCTTATTTTGCGTTAACTATCTCTAGCTAATTCACTAGTATACCTCCATCAAGAATATCAATGATCAAGTCTACGCATCACTAGTATACATCCACCAGGATTATCATTGATCAAATTTATACTCCAAGAATTGTTATCATACCTCCAATTTTCCAACAATTCAATTGACTCATCTAGTAGTCGATTCTATTGATCCCAATATTGTCAACATTTTTCTAGAATTAATATTAGTTATTAGTGTCGTAATCCAACAATTACATTTGCACTCCCTAATTCTCCAAAAATCATTTAAATCATCTATCTTGTATATATATTGACATGCGTCATATTTATATATATTTAGCCGTCACTTTACCCTCATATTCTTCGCATTTTGGGACCATTTATCATCATTTACATACTTTTTCCATATTTAATTGCTCAATTTCGACCATTTTACATTTTCTGTATTTTTCTGCAGGACGGCGCGATCGAGGTGCATAAACGACAAATTTGGCATTTTTGGGTTGCTTTGTACATTTGTGCGTGTCGTCACGGATGCGTAGGATCTATCCGCGATGAAATCGGAGTTTCCAAGGGCCAGTACAGAAGAAATGAAATGGGAGAAGGACTTATTTGTAAACCCTAGCTTCTTGGAGGACTAATCTGCAAAGTGCTGAAAACTCCCATCTCCCCAAAACCACGCCGCCGCCTGTGGGAAGACTGGAGCCCGGTATTGCTTTGTCTCCCCTTGGCCTTCTCGCCTCCCCCGGTTCTTCTCCACATCCGGCCCCGGCGAGGTCGGGTCGACTCGCCGGCGCGCCACCAAGCTTGGCCGCCCCTCCCTCTCTCCGCCGCATCCTCCATCGCGCCGCCTACTCCCCTCTTCTCCGCCTTCTCCACCCCGCTCCACCGCGCCACTCTGCACCGCCTTCTCCATCCGCCATCTCGCCACCACCGCCTCCATATCACCACCGCACACCACCTCTTCCACATCTCTCCGCCGCCGACCTTCCTCACCTCTCCCTTGCCGCCTGTTTCTCCACCGCCTTCCTCCACCCGCGCGTCGCCGTTTCTCCTCTTCCTCCTACTTCTCCGCTCCGACCTCCCTTCTCCGCCGCGCCATCACACCGCCACCCTCTACTCCGGCCGCCAGCCCCTACCTCTCTCCACTGCCTCTCTCCTCCCTTCTCAATCCCCTCCGGCCGCTCCTTCTTCACATCCACCGCTGCCTTCTTCATCCACCTCCGGCCGCCGACCACTCCACTGCTCCGGCGCCGACGACCACCCACCACATCGCCTCCTCTGCTACACCTTCCGCTGCATCACTTTTGCCCCGACACCGACGGCCGCCGCCGACATCTCCACCGAGTCGCCAGCAGCGCCGCCGCAGATCTCTCTACTGCTTCCACTTCTACCACACCGCCGTCCCCTACTTCCTCTTCACCGACGACCTCTTCTGCTCTGCTTCCTCTGCTCTACTCGGTTCATGCTCCCTTCTTCCTTTCTCTACTTGATGTTTTCAATTACTGTTCTACTAAAGTATCATTTGTGATTGTTAATTTCTATTGCACTGTGAATGTGAATGTTAATCTGGGAATGTTGATTTGGTTGATGTCTCACTGTGATGGTGAATTGTAGATTCTATTCTGGGATCTGTGATGCATGAGATCAGTGGAGATGATATTGTGCCCTATTCTGTTATTGTGATATTTGTTCATGTGATTTTGCAATTTGTGTTGTTAGTAGTATTTTTAGTAGTGCAGTAGTGCTAATTATCATCTGTGTTGGTCAGTTTGTGATCAGTGATGTGTAGGTTGTCCTGTGCTTGTCCTGTTGTCCGTGTTAGTATATGTGTTTGTGTGTTGTTGTGCACGAATTAGCTAGCCGGCGTACGTTCTCTACCCCTTGCTGTCTCGACCCTCTCCTTGCTTCTAGCCTCCCTCCTTTCCTCTATCTCACGGTCGATCGGTAGTTAAGTCGTGCATGCGTTCGTAGTTCTGTGTTTAGTGTTGTGCCGTCGTAGTCTAGTTAGCCGTCGACCGTTTCTCCCTCCTCTCTCGACTCCCTCTTTGCTTCTAGACTCCCCCAGTGCTTCTCGACTCTCTCTTTCTGTCTCGCGGTCGATAGTTAGTTAGATCGTCGATCGGTGGTCGTGTTCGGTCGGTAGTCGTGTCATCATTCTTGTAGTCGTTGTAGTTTGTGTGTGTTTCGTGTAGTCAGTCGTCGTGTCGTTTGTTCGGTCGTACGACGTCCATTCGTACGGTCGTTCGTTCTGTCGTCTTCCATTTGTTTAGTCGCTCGTCGTTTCGTCCGTGCGAGTTAGAGCTCGTTTTGTAGTTCGTTCGTTCGGTTGATTCGGTGGACGTTTTAGGTTTAGTTCTCCCCCGTTTTGTTTGACCTAGCTTTAGCTGAGCACCGGTAGCCTCAGTCTAGTCCCTGTGGAGAACACGACACTCGCCGCTATTTCAGTGGCAACCCGTGCACTTGCGGGTGTGCTATTTTTGCACGATCATATATATATATATATATATATATATATATATATATATATATATATATATATATATATATATATATATATATATATATATATATATATATATATATATATATATATATATATATATATATATATATATATATATATATCCAATTAGTCTCCACCAATTTATTTCTCCCGGAATACACTCTATCGTTTCCTATTTATGATCAACATAGATCCACCAATACCTTTATGTGTATACTACAATCATCCATCTCCTTTACTCACGACTCTGTTTATTCCTTCCATATTTTATTTTGTAAGATTAGAAGTGTCATTATTTGAAATACAATACATAGAAATTTCCTGAGACCTAGCAGTTTTACTCAAAAACATAATGTGTAAAGGAATGCAATAATAATAGTGATTCGGATTCCATCCACCATTACATGGCATCCGCACCATATGCTAATATTTCAACGTTATAACCGCTTACATTACCACTGGGACGACACCCAGGACAACTCAAATTAGGGCTTTCCACTGCCCTTCAATTTTCCATACCCATCCATAAAGCATTTTGAAATAGAACTATATCTGGTTAAGTTCCCATGTCCGCCCTTGACCGTGGGCACGGCTATTCGAATAGTTTTGACTCTGCAGAGTTTGTACACTTTCACCACAAGAGACAATCAACTCGTTGCCCCCACACGATTCCTTAGTCATGTGGTTGAGCAGACCATCACAGTGACTTTTCAAAGTATCTAGTCCCTTTTGTCATCTCACCTTATGGGAAACTACCCACTTGCGGTGGGTCCCATCTATGCACGGGATGTTCCTCACGGCTACTAGCGTTATTCAGGCTCCACTCCCCTCAGCGCTAGTACGACTAGGGAACTTCACCCTCCACTCGGTGTCCCTTTAGGCCTTCTCTTGCCCTTGCGTATCCACTTCTATCCACTAGCAGTGAGATGAGTCCGAGATTTCGATAAATTTACTTAGCCAAGTTGTACTTTACAGACTTGTGATTGCACTGTTTTACACAGGAGGTCATGACAAGATTCGGTCCTTAGGATTACCTGAGCGGTTCTACCACACTCCATAATTTGTGCTTACACTACACCACATACCAGCCCCCAATTCATCCGCTCAGATATTTAAGCAAGTTGGGATTTTTGGGAACATAAAATAATCATGTCAAAATATACCAGTCATTCCCACCATGACTGTCCAAAATCAGTTTCTCATGATTAAAAGTGACCATGATGTTTGGGGCATTTCAGCGCCCCTGAATATCTTTGCAGTACTAAGCAGGGCGTACAATTAGGGACTTATTTTTGAAAGGTTACTGAGAGACCATGTGGAGGTCATCCCGTGTGTATGATGAGTAATTGACTTTGGTTTAGGAAAGTCGAGTTTGGTTTGGGGTGGTTCGAACCTTGACGTTGCATGGTGCAACGGGCTCGGTCGGACTTGGTCAAACTTGGTCGTATGGGTTTAGGATGCATATTCTAATGTTTCGACAGGTTTGGACTTCTTCATGGGTAAGTATAATGCTATTTACGCTTTCATGTGTCGAGCGGTGCTATTTGACGTGTTTCTTGTCTGTGTGGCTGCAGGACATCGAGTGGAGTCGTGGCGAGACACGGAGGACCGGACTAGGCGCAGGTGGCGCTGAGGTCAGAACGGTCGGGATGTGTCGAAGACGACGTGGACTCGAGGTGGAGTCGTGGCGAGGCACGGTGGACCGGACTAGGCGCAGGTGGCGCTGAGGTCAGAACGGTCGAGGTGTGCCGAAGACGGCGAAGCTGCGTGGCTTGCAGGGCAAGGAATGAGGAAGCTTCCTGGAAGGTGCGCGAGGGGCGTTTCGGTAAAAACGCAAAGCTGCACTAAAGGAAGTGGATTGTGGGTAGAGCGCAAAAGCTAAATGGGTAAAGCACTTGGTGAACCCATTAGTGGAGACTATAAATAGAGATGGAGATGGTGTGCTGAAATTTGAGAGAGTGTGTGTGTAAGAATTAGGGTTTTATTTGTGTCTCTCCATGGTTGTATGAGATAAGGGGTTGTGTTCTTGTTCTCCTAAACATGTATGGGGACTTGTTAGTGGGAGATTGAGAGAGATGAGCTGAACAACTATGTAATCATTCCTCTTATTTAATCATGTATGTCTCTGTCTCATTTGAGATTTCTTGAGTTTGAGTTGTTTGGATCTTTCTTGAGCTCCTGTTTTTAGTTGTTGTCTACTGTTCTCAAGCATTAAGATTTTCTTGTGTCTTGACAAGATCATTCTGGAACCTCTCTGTTTTTGCTTGTGTGTGTTCGGTTGACAAGCTTCTTGTGGCTAGTTTTGATTCACTTGGCAATCAATGAAGACAGCCATTATCTGCCGACTACACGCAGTGAAGAGCATTATTTAATTCAGTCAAGAACAACATTTCCATCGTTGGTTCATGGTCTTAATCTTTCGGCCAGCGAGTCAATTTTGGCTAAGTGTTTTTATTGCTCTCCTCCAATGAAATTTCGGCCAGCAATAGCCTCCCACTGCAGTTCGGTTTAGGCAAAGAATGTTGATTCCTGCATGAGTCCTACCGTGTGTATGGATTCAAATTTGCTTTGATATCATTGCAGCTGGCAGTAGCAAGTTTGCTTGGTCCTTTTCTCTGTCTTTCTACAGATTTTTGGGCCTTTCTCTTTCAGTTTCTTTGCTTCCTTGGCTGCTGCAATTTCAGGACAGCAAGCAGTCTGCTGCAACTTTGCTTTTCAGCCTTGTTTCTTGCTTTTCAGCCAGCAGCCTCTCTTGCAGTCTTTTTGGGTTCATTGCATTGCCAAATAGCCCTTCTTTGCTTCATCCCTCTTTTTATTAGGCTTTTGCTGTTTTGTGCTTTGCTCTCGGCTGCAAACACTATTTTTGCCGTGGCAGCAAAATCAGTGAAAAATCTTGCCGTGGTAGCTATTTTCCTTGCCATGGCAGCGGTTTCTGCTAGTTTTCTTGCCGTGTCTGCAGTGTTGTGTCGTGGTAATATGTGACTGTAATTTCTCTGCCGTGGTAGCCGTGGCGGTCGATTTGCTTGCCGTGGCAGCCGATTCCAGTTGATTTCATGCCGTGCCCAGTTTTTGCAGTCTCTTTCTCTTGATCCATTTCAGTCTCTTGTCAGTTTGAATTTCGGCTTGAGTGAGCAATCATCTCTTCTCGTTCATAGCTTTTATAGCCATCGGAGAGTAGAGATTTTTGCGAATACTTTTGGGGCGATTTTAAAAGTCGACATTCACCCCCCTCTGTCGCCATTTCGATCCAACAGTTACTATTATAATTTTGCTAGGGCGACAAAGTTCACACATTCAAGCATTCCAAAGGAGGTGTAATATTAATCAAGTTAAATAATGGGCATATAACTAGAATCGTAAATTAAACATGTATTTGCATATAAACTAACAGCATGAAATTTGATGATTTAAATCAAAGTAATTTGCAGAAAACATAAGTTCAACATGATCAAAGTATTGACTCGCCTGGCGCGGTTTACCGTGGTCTTGAGCTCACACAAAGTTGTCTCATGCGATGATCTTTGATTACTGGTCTTCATCAACCTTGGTCTTGCTTGATCCATAGAATCTTCAGGACTCCAATTTCTAATTACGCGACAAACGACTGAATCTAAATAAAAGCAATTAACTCAAAATATCTAAATAAATCCAAATAAACTCAATTTTAGTTTTATTGTGAGTTAATGGGTGATTCGGGTGATTTGAGACAAGGCTGGTGGTAAAATACGATGACATGATCTTTTTATTAATAATCTCTTTTATTATCTCTTTGTATTTATCAAGGGAGTTTCTTGAGTTATGTTAGACATATGAATCGGGATACAAGTCTAGCTGGGTATTATTTTGTTGAGCGCTAATATTCAAGGCATATGTTATATATAAGTGATGTATATAATTTTAGCGTACCGAATTAATCTTAAAGTCTGAGTTCATGTCATTTTGTGGTACATCATTTTAGGTATCCTTAGTTAGCACTAGGCTTAGCTTAATTTGAATTAGGATCTATTTATACTGGTCAATATTGTTATTCATTTAAACCTGACATTAGGACTCAATTAATGGTACTATTATTATCTTGTCTACACCTTTGTTATTATTAAGCTTAGCTTTATTTCTAGTTCAAAATTTATTTATCTAGCAAGGCTTGTCATACGGATTCTTAACTCAAGATCGCTATTTATTTAAATCTACCACGGGGATTTATTTAATGGTGGCATGACGAATATTAGGGCATATATTATAATTAAGGGTAATCTTCATTAAATTTGAATATTTAACCAAAGTCATATTTATTTATTATGGCTTTGAATTTAATAATTAGCCTTTTTAAATAATTGCTCAAACCATATTAATTAATCAAATATGAACTAATAAAATTTTAAATCATAAATAATCTCATTTATATCCTAGTTAAATTTTGTTCGCTTCTCTATATTATTCCCTAATTTTCCTTATTTTTTTATTAATTAAAATAAGCTAAAAAATAGAATAAGAATGTGGGGAAAAAGTGCTGGCGACTAGAATTGAACTCGAGACCTCGGCTGTGTGATTGTTAAGCGCACGTTGGTGACCAACTGGGCGGCTAGTGCTTCTCGACTAGAACGGGGGAACAAATTAGAAGAGACCATGTATGGGCCGGGGCAGAACAGAGCAAGAACAGGGGAGGATCGGGCGGCGCTCGGCCGACGGCGTTGCCGGCGAGGGGCGGCCGGGGAGGCGGTGGCGATCAGAAAAACGGAACGCTGTGGAGGAGGACGTGGCTCTGGGGTAGCAGTTTCGGCCATGAGGCACCACGGTGGCCGGTGGCGGTGGGGGAGCGGCCGAGTGCGGAGAGACCGTGAATGGCGATGGCGGCCGGAGGGAGGAGGGAGCGGAATAGGGGTAGCGCAATCAGTAACAGGCCACGAGAAACTCACCCCGGTGGTCGACGGAACCGGAGGAGGGCGGAGGCGAGCCGGCGGTGTGAGGCGGGGTCGGGCGGCGGTGGCGCACGGTGCCGGCAGCGTACCGGCAGCGATGGCTTCGGCCGGCAGTCGAAGGGGATTCGGGGCACCGAGATGTCTCTCCCACCGCAAGGAATCGGGGCGAAATCATCCGGGGAGGCGGCGGCGGTGGGAATCGCGGCGACGGCGTTGCGCACGGGCGGAAGGGGAAAGAGGAAAGGAAGAAAGGAGTTGGCGTGCGGGGAGCAGTGGAGGGGTGCCGAAGGTGAAGGGGAGAAGCCTAAGATTCTTATAGCAGTGGAGGGGGAGAAGAACTTGTGGGTGACGGGGAGATCGGTGTGCGGCGGTAACAGCTAGCTACGGGTGGCGCGGCAGACACGATAGGTCTGGGCGGAGGGGACGCACCGGGGCGCAGGGCAACGGCGACATGATGAGGCACAGGTGATGGAGACAGGTCAGGCATAGCGTATAGGGGGAGGCTTGTGGCGCTGCGCAGTAGGCGGCACAGAGCAAGGAGAAAGAAAAGGGGCGACGCGGAGGATGCTTGGCCATGAAAGAAGCAGGAAGGGGAGAAAAAGAAAGAAAGAGGGAGGGAGGCGTGTTGCGCTAGGGCGGCCCGCTGGGCAGAGAGAAGAAGTAGGAGAGGAAAAGGGGAGGAGAGAGGAAAATGAGGGGGCCCACATGTAATAGAGAGAAGGAAGAAAAGGAAAGAGAAAGGCTTAGAGTTTGATTTTTTTTTTTAAGTTTGTACTTTTTTGAACTTCTATTTTCTCTTTAAAATTATGGATCCTAATTTCTGACATTTTAATTCAAGTCTTTGTTCTATTATATAAATACAAAATATAATAGTTTTTTATTTGATGTTCTTATTTTCATACCTTTATTTCCTTTATTGCTACACTCATCATAATATATGTTTAGTATGTTGTATATTTCTTCTTATGCTTGTTTTCGGTCTTTCTTGAACTTCTTCAACTTTTGAAATCTCAACCAAAATTTAGGAAACACCATAAAAATCCAAATTTCAAGAGAATACTTTTGCACAAATAATTCAAAAGCTTCCATTTTCAAAAATTAAATTTTTGGGATGTTACAGGTAGGGGATGGAGTGCTAGCGCGTCTACTTCGACTAAGCGCCAGCTCCACCACCGCTTCGAACGATAGGGGACGGAGCGCTCGCGCATCTACCTTGGCTACGAAGCGCAAGGATGGAGTGCCAAGTCCTACAAATGGATCGGGGGCAAGCACGATCGTGAAAAGTGACGAGGGTGCGTACTTCAACAAAGGTCCTTTTTGCATTCGTCAAAGTGTTTACAACGGGGTTCGGGAAGGACTTAATGTACAAGCGTCCTCAGGTATTTAGAGCCGCTACTCGGCCAGCTCCTCCTTAACATACGCCCGCGCCGGAGTCTCGCCCGCAGATGCCCGGGCCGCCCAGAAGTTCAACGAATCCTCGGCCCACCACCAATGCCGAAGGTGCCGTCGGGTCACAAGGTCAGAGACTAGCAGTCGGTCCTTATCAAGTAGCTGCCCAGAGCACAGCGATACACGCGGTCAGAACACTGTGGCAACTCCCGCTTTATTCATAAAAAAAGGGGGAAGGGGAGCATACATTGCAACACACGCCGACACACTAGAACCCCAGCGTCACACCTGTGGGTTCGCGCCATGCCTCGCGGCGGTGACACCGCCTTTGTCCCACCGCGGCACTTCACCAAGCCATTGGCCGAAGTTCCCCTCGCCACGCATGGTCCGCCGTAGCTCTACCTTCGCCGCGGTGTAACATCCCAAAAATTCACTTTCTGAAAAAAAATTTTAATTTCAAATTAATTATTTTAAAATATTTGAGTTTTATTTGGATTTGCCCTGAATTTCTGTTTTTGAAAAAAAAACTGGATTTGAAAAATATTTTAGAAAAATCTAAAAAATATTATTAAATAAAATAATATTTTGATTTTCTATAAAAATCCTAGTTCAAATTAATTATTTGGATTTATTTGGCTCTTATCTGGTTTCCTGGATTTTCTAGAATTTAAAAATGTATGTTTGAAATTGAAAAGTATTTCAAGTATGAAAATTAAATACCAACATTAGTTGGAAATATTTTTATTAAGTCCAACATGTCACCAGGAGCTTCTGTGAATTTTTCTAGAATTTTTTGAGGTATTTTCATATTTTCTGAGCTTTATTGAATTTCCTAGCCTTTTCTGAAAATCAAAATCAAATTTTAAAAATAAAATTCCCTCCCCTCCCCCTCCTCTTTGGGCGACACGTGGCCGCCCGATCCACCGTCCCCGCCTCGCCCTCTCTCGGCCGCCCGATGCGCGCCCCTGCCGCGCGTCACCATCCCCGCCGCTCTCTCTCTCTCTCTCTCTCTGCCCTGCGGGCCCCGCCCATCAGCCGCTCCCCTCTCCCTCTCTCTCACCCGGCCCCGCCCGACAGTCACCCCGTCTCCTCTCTCTCTGCGCGCCGAGCCCGCCTGTCGGGGCCATCTCCCTCCCCGCGCCGTCTCCTTCCTCCCGCTCGGCCACGCCATCACTGCTGCCATTTGCGCCGCCCCCTCGGTCGCCCGATCTCCTTCCTTCCTCCGTCTCTCTTCTCCGCCGACCACACCCCGCCATCCCCGTGCCCGAATGCCTCCATTCCCGCGCCGCTTTCCCCCTAATCCCCCGCAATCGCCGCCGCCCCGCGCCATCTCCGGCAAGAAATCCCCGTCGGCTCAGCCCTCCCCGACCCCTATAAAAGCCCCCACCGGCCTCCCCTCTCTCCGCACTACCTCCCCCTCCCCTCCCCTCTCCTTCTCCGCCGCTCCCCCGCCTCCGCGCCGCGCGCACTCTCCTCCGCCGCCGCATTTGGCTCCGGCGAGCGATTGCCGCCGGCTCGAGCCACGCCGCGCCTCGCCGACCCCACCGTCGCCCTCTCCGCGCCCGCGTGCACCTTGGGGACCCCTCGGCCGAGCCCTCTCCGCCGCCACCCGAGCTGCGCCGCCGCTTCCTCCTCGCCGCCGGCCGCCTCCCGTGGTCACCATGCGCCGTGCCAGGTACCCCTGAGCTCCTCGTCGCTCCCTCTCCCTCCTCCGGCCGTCGTCGTCCGCCGCCGGCCACCGGTGCGCCGCCGCGGCTGCCAGGCCCGAGCCATCCCCGCCGATGCTCGCCACCTCAGCACCGAGGGCACGGCAGCCGACGTGGCCGCCACGCGGGTGCCACATGGGCACCCGGCTGCCACTCCACCTCCCCGTGCCAACTCAGCAGATTCACCCACCCGTGGACCCGGTCTATGGACCAGGGCCCACCTGGCAGTCGGTCCTCCCCAAGCTGACGCCAGCATGACGCAGAAATCCAATTTTTCGATTGAAAGATAATTCGGCTGAATTTAAATCCTCTGCTGTCATCATAATTCAGATTTTCCTTTAGAAAAATAATTCTAGAAAATCATTCTTTTTCTTTTTCTCTGAATTTAAACTTCCCGGAGCCCGTTCTCCTTCATTTTAACTCCGTTTGAGCCCATTCAAATTTCTAAATTCATCCAAAATTCCAAACTATCCATTTATTCCATCCTTTAAAATATTTGAAATTTATTTGATATTTCAAATTTTAAATTTCAAATTCCAATACCTAGTTTAATTTCAAAGCCTCAGTTTCATTCCAAATTTTCTGTGCACTTTAAAATTTTAAATTCAAATCTTGCAAAATCTCCATAAAATCCATTCTATTTTTCTTGGTCCAAATATTGTCTCAGTAATTTCTTTTCCCAACCAATCTTCCATATATTCGTTCTCCCTCGTGTGAACCCCAAATCCGCTGAATCTTTCTCCTAACTTCGTATGAAATCATAAACTTCCTTCCAGTATAATATTATATTTTTTTTGTGATTTTATTTGTATTTATTTGTTCGTTTGTTTTGTCATTTCGCGCGTAGAACCCGACGTCGCCGAAGAATTTGTCGAGCCGCAGCAAGAAGGATCAAATAGCGCACATGATGGCAAGTCTCCTTTGATCATTTTGAACCCATGTTTGTGAAATGTTTTAATTATTTTAAATCTGTGTGCATCGCTATTTACATAGAATCTTAAATTTTGTTTTAGCAAGTTAGTTAGTCCAATCCTTGTTATGCCCTCATTTGAAGTTGAAGGCCATGTACCCTTGTAACCCTAGGATTACCTTTGTCTCAATAATGAGATTATTATTAAATCTTTGATAAATATTAGAACGGTAGTATACTGCTTAGTCATGCTATTTAATTCTTTTGTAGTCTTGAAATGGGAAATTATGTTTCATTGTAATAATCTTTGTATTTAGAAATAAGTGGCGATTGGTGTTGTGCTGTTCTTTTATAAATAAATAAAATGTGAAAGTTGGTTTAGACTAGGGCGGATGGTTGGTTGGGTTGGTGCGGCAAGCACGAGATCTTGGAAAGTGTATGTTCCGCCCTAGTCGATTAAGGACCGACGCTTGTGATTGTCCAGACTGAGCACTACCGTACAACCCCGAGTCTATATGGGTACGACCTAGCTGATTAACTTATGATAGTCTAGTTTAGGTGCCACCAATGGAAAGTGGGTGCCAGGGATTTACTGGTTATTCACAGTGAGGGACAGGGATTTACTGTACTCATATGGCGCAAGAGGGGGCTCCGGACTGGGTGGATTTAACCCTTCTGCGGTGAAACCTCAGCGGGTGGTGTCTGGCTAGACTAGAGTGAGGTAAAGGCTTTGTGATATTTTATCTGGGTCTCATGCCAAAGGAAGCGTGGTCACTGTTAAGATAATTTATCTCTTGGGGGTAAAGTTGTACAACCTCTGCAGAGTGTCAAACTATTCGAATAGCCGTGCCCACGGTCAAGGGCGAGCAAGGAATGCATTCACATGGTAGATCTTTGGTTTTGGTTTTTAAAATCAAAGTTTTGGTATTCCGAGAGTGGAGGGAACTCTCGGATGGTTGTCCTAGCGGTTGGAGCCAGTGTGGGTGGATGTAACCCGCAATTTTAAACTTTATCGGTTAGAGCTGGTTATGTAGTGTTGGTGGATAGAACCTTCACTATAAAAAGTTTACTAATTTCAGTTAAAACAATTACTTTGTTAAATTAATGCCTTCGAAAATATTTACTGTTATTTAAAACAAAACATTACTTTGTGCAAAAGAACCATATAGCCCTCCTTGTTAAGCCCTGCATCTATTGCATTTTCCCAAGACTTGCGGAGTACTTTATGTACTCACATGCTGCACTTAAAATAAACTCAGAAGGATATGAAGCTCAAGAGGGAGACTACGACTACTTCACTTGCGGATTCGACGAAGGATTCCCGGAGTACTAGGTCGTGCTTCCCCAGTCAATTGCCTGTGGCGTATTGATGGGTCTTCGCCGGATTTATCTTTTTGCTTCCGCTATGTTCTGTGTGTGAGGTCTTGAAACCTCCTTTGTAATAATGAGACCTTTCGGTCAGTACTCTCTATTATTGTAATAAAGCGTTGTTGGTTATGTAATCATTTCTATTTGACTGTGTGCACTAGCTTTGATCTGGGACTAGTGCTGTAATACACAGAGGGTCCGGGTTCGGAAATCCGGGGTCCCGACACGCAGCCTCCCCGATATAGTCCCAAATTCGTTCATGGAAAGCTCGGACCGCGGGATGAACAGCGCGTACAGCGTCAGACATCACCCCGGCCCCTGCCGGCATCTCCAGCTGTGGGTCAGCCAACCCGTCGATGTGCCGGCAGCCCTGGTGCTAGAGTAGCACAAAGGCTAGGCGCGAAGTTATGAAGGAACAATGGTTCCCAAAAGACTTCGCGGCGTTCAGAGCGAGGTTGGAAGCCTCCCCGATGCGACAAAGTGTCTGCGACAGCTCTTCGAGGATGAAGGAGCGAGGTGGTACTTCGGTGACAAGGTCTTCAAGGGCTCCCGCCAGAGCCAGCATGGCGTCCCACGCCGCCACCGAGGCATCGCCCAAGGTCCGGTCCCGCTCCCCAAGAGACGCAGCAAGGCGGCCTTTCTCCTCCTACAGCACAACGATTTGCTAGAGTAAGCCATCGCGCTCCTCAGCGGCTGCCTGTTGTGCCGCCTCGGCGGCCGCCCGCTGCGCCCCCACCGCGAGCGCCTCGGCATCTGTAATTGCCTTCGCACGCTCCGCCTCCAAGAATCGGATGCGGTCGTTCTTGGTGGAGTGGGCCTCCTCGGCCGCGCGAAGGGTGATGAGGGCATCCCTAACACTTATACATCTTCTCCTATTGGTGGTCATGCACATACTGATGAGAATATCCCCATTATATGTACATCTTCTACTCCAAGCATGCATGAGAATAACCAAGAACCAGAGAGCCCAATGACGAGGGCAAGAGCAAAGCGTTTAAACAAACAGGTGCTTTTGTTTCTTAAGAAGTTTCTTTTAATTGATGATGAACTTGGAATACTACCTCATGCGAGTATTTTATGTATTCTTAGGTATGACTCATGTGAAGACTTGGGAGAGCAAACGAGAGGAGCCCAAGGACTTAAACTACAAGTTTTGGATAAGATTTTCAAGCCAAATTCGGACTTCCCACGTGCTCAACCCAATTCAAACTCAGATTCAACTCAGGATTCAATTCGGATTCGGTTCAGGACAACCTGACAGGCAGTTACTAAAAAGGCCATAACTTTTACAAACGGAGTCCGATTTAGGTGTTCTTGTACTCGTTGGAAAGATAATTTCAAGGGATATGCAATGGATCTGGTCCCACCTTCAAATTCATCACAGATAAAAAGTTATGACCAAAACAATATGATAGGTGAAAATATAGTTTCCTTTTTGTGAGAGTTCGTATCCAAAACCATATAGGGTTGAGTTGTACTTGGTTTGGGGACCATATAGACGTCCCAAGGGGCTATATAAGCCTTGTATTGGCAGCCATTAGGGGGAGACCAATTTTATGCATAAGATTGAAACATAGCTATTGCTTGTTCTTTCAACACCAGAGTTCATGCGAGGACTTTGAGAGAGAACTAAGCGATCTATTGTTCGTTCTGCAATTCAAGGTCAAGCCGTCGTTCCATTGAGAATTGGGGACTTGGCGTTCGTCGTTTGTGGTCTCGTGACGAACAATTATTCAGTGTGTTTTGGGCGTATTCCGAAGAGTTGAGGGTTCGTGCATTGGCGCGAGTGTTCAACTAGCGACATCGTCTACTTCGCATCAACTATCCATGGTTCCTCACTGAGAAGATCGGGACCCCTCCCCGTATCATGTGGTATCAGATTCTAGGTTTACTCGGTGAGAACTTCTTTACCCATAGTTAGATTCGTTTTCTGTCCTTTCGTCCATCAAACCGAAAATTGCAATACCAAAACCGTAGTTTAATCTATTTATTTCTTGTGTGTTTTGTTAAGTTTTCGTCCATTAGAGTTTTGTTTTAGTGCTGATCCGTGTGTTTCCTTTTGCGTTGCTTAATCGTTGTGTTCACATAAACCCTACAAAATTGTTGGTTGATTCCCTCAATTAGCAAACAAAAAAAAGCTTCCATCTTTTACCGTGCGCCATCTTGAGAGCACAATCCGAGTTGGTTTGTGTTTCTTTATCCGAACTCCTTGGTGGGACTAGAGTCCGAATCGACCTCTAGCTCAAACACAATCCGAGTCCAATTGTTCCAACTTCTGTTTCGGTCACTACATCATAGCAGGCCGAACCACATTTGGTGTCTTTGTGCTTCACTTATATCCTTTTATCTTGAGACTAGCTATTGACATTGCAATTAGGGCTGCTCATTAAAATTGATTAAACCTTGATGATTTGTGAGGCTTGCAGCCACAGTTAGGAAGAGCCGCGGCATAAAAAAAGAGAGAGAAACACGTAACTTTTGCATACGACCTCCGATTGAGGCGTTTCTTGATCCGTTGGAAAGGAAACGAGAAGATAGAGCTTCCAACTCATTTTTGTTAGAGCAATTTTGTGCCCTCGTATATTCAGTTGCAATTCGCTAGCGTCTCTCTTAGTACTTGATGCAAAATGAGCTAGTTTCATCTCTGTTTCCGATTGATTCTCCCTAGCTCATTCCTTTGTTTGCATTAAGTCCTATTTATCGTTGCGTGTGCATTCATACACTTCGCTTAAACCAATTGATCAGCACATAGGCAAAATACTCTAGCTTGGATCATTACTTAGCCTTACAATACCTTGACTATCAAATTGCATAGGGTATCCACATAACTGTCCAAGCTCCACCTACACTCGTTGGTGTACTCCCTTGCTCTTGGTTACGCTCATACATTACTGTTTTGAGGCCGTTCGCTGTCACAATTGTCGATTTGCCGTCCTTGATTCACTTTGGAACGGTAAGCTTGTCTTGTTTTCAGGACAGTGAGTTGCAAGCATAGAGAGAGCTTTTGTTTTACTAACCCGGATATAACCTTGTTTCTTGTTTGTGAGTCGTTCCCATGTCAGGTCACGAGGAGGATCCACCTAATCCGGAGGCGCCAGTTACGTGGACCGAGTACACTCGGTTGCGCGAGATGCTAGAAAAACAACTTCATGATGGTGACAATGGCGCGCGCGATGAGCTCGGGGAAGTTCAGACTAGACTGAACACCCTCGGGGAGGAGGTCACACAATTGCGTACGACCATCAACAATAACTTTCTGGAGCTGCATGCCATGTTCGCACACCACAATCACTACAACACACCTGAGCTTCTGCGACAATCAACTTTTGTCGTTGAAGAGTAAATTTACGTCAAGTTATGGATTTTGTGACGGTTGCGTGACGAATTCGCATTTGTCGCCTATCTGACGTGTCTAAACACCTTTGGTGACGAACACGAGTTTTTTCGTCGCTAAATTTTTAACGATACTGCTTTGTCACAAAATTTGTGACATCTCCATATTGTCGTTGTTTCAGGAAGGAACGTCGCTAACTATCAAGTGCCATAATGCCACGTGGCAAGATATTGCGACGAATTTTATTGTCATAATTCATTAAAAGGCCTCTTAAGAGCCTTTTTTTAGGCTCAATTCAAGGCCCAAATGTAGTGATATAATATACGACACAATTATCTATGGGCTAAATCCATAATCAATACACAGATCAACACAAGCAAATACATAATAAAATATAGGCCACAAATTGATCATATCATTCAGCAGTTAACTAAAGTTCAAACTCACCAACCAAAATTACAGCAGCAAGCCACAATACATGTTTCAATGGCCATATCCACTAACAACAATAGCAGGACAGAATACAAGTTTTGTTCACAGGCCACAATACATCTCACAGACCATATGCACTGACCAAAATTATAGCAGCCACAAGTTCAAAGTTCATAGGCCGCACAATACTTCTAGCACAGCTCAAAGGTTGCAAAACAATGCAATCAGCAGCACAGTCCAAAAGTTAGAGCTACTAGTACCTAGGTGTAAACAACCGGCCACCAAACCAAGTTCAACCATCTCTAGGACCTAGCATTTGACGAAGGAAGGACATCGTTTCTTGTGATGCCTTTTTTAAATTTTCAATCTCCTCAGCCTGTTTTGCCAATGCCATTTCTGATTCTTTCTTTAAAGTGTCCATTGCCATTTCAGATTCTTTCTTCATGGCTTCGAACTCATGCCGAAGGTCTTATTTTGATTGTTTCTCAATCTCAAGCTCAGCCTGAAGCTCTTGCACCTGTGAATGAAGACCATATATGTTGATTTCTTTAGTATTGTGTGCAAACTGAACAGCTTGGTACCAATAGATTCAAATTGGGTTTACTGTTTCATGTGCAGGACAACTAGATCAGCATCCAAATGTGACCTCATTTTTGGCTGTCCCAAAATTAGCATTCTAGTCTAAAACACTCTTGTCAGTATGGACAGGCAGTAGATGCATAGAGAAAACTAGATCTAATATGTGATTCCCTGTCGTATCCAAGCTGCACAAGGAACTGAAGTAACACAATTGATTTCTTCTCCATGGTTATTTCATATAACTGTCATAGTGTCATGTTTTCTACAAATTATAATACCAAGCACTCGCCAAAACATATGACACAAATCACAAAGAATAAGCACTTTACAACATGCATAGATTTAGATGAAACAGTATGCGGAAATGGGCTGTTTTGAATAAATTGAGAAGCGGCACAAACCTTTCCTAAATTAACAAATTTTCATGGTCAGTGATTCGATATGAATAAGAGGAAAGGTGATGCGCATATTTAATTTTTTTTCAACATAGCGAGGTAATTACTATAACAGAAGAGTTGATCTACAACCCATTCTTTAGAGAATCACATAGTATTCTAGAAAAAAAATCTGCATCAACAGAAGATCAACTTAACACTTCATAAAGCATATCCTGATCCACATATCATTCCCCATTTTGTTTCCAATGCAATAGCAACAACAGAACAATCTCCCCAACACTGATAATTTTCCACAGGAGAAAACAATATATGCCACTTGTAAAACTGGAAATTTGAGAAATGCCCACTGCAAGGGCAGTTTGCCACTCAAAAACATTGATCTTTGGAAAATCTCACTCTGGCAAGGTCAAAAGGTTTGACCTAAGTGGAAATGATCACTTTACGTTTTTTAAATAGGACCAAAAAACCCTTTCTCGAATGCCACTCACGGCCAGAGACCCCCAGCCATGGATGGTCATCTCAGCTTTGCTGCTGGCAGCGGGACACCCACTCATTGCACATGGTTAATGTGGCTAGCTCATGGAAATCCTCTTGGCAAATGTGAGCTCAACATGGACGTAGATGTGCACAATCATGGCATGGCTAAGTGCACGTCCACATAGAGTGTGACTGGAAGGTTACTAACTGTGATAATGGCATTTTAAAGATCCATCAATTTTAATGATCACTTGTACCTG